>JANEYF010001521.1:0-90448 GCA_029963845.1 Rhamnusium bicolor | reverse complement strand
AGACTTTCCTAAAGTTTGGATACACTCTTATTAATATTTACGTTAATTTGTAGAATACTTACACATGTATACCACTATTTAAAATACCGAATGCATTATCAACATCACATTTATTTGTGGCGTACATATTACACGCTATTGGCTTTTAGATTTTACTAAGAAAAGATTCATTTGGATACACCCTTGTTAATGTTTATGTTAATTTGTGGAATACATACATACACTTGTATACCACTATTTAAAACCTCAATGTGCATTTCAACTTCACATTTATTTGTGGCATACATACACGCTACTACATCCTAGAGTTTGTTACGAACAAAATTACACTCTTATTAATGTTAACGTTAATTTGTGACATACGGCATATACACAAGTAGGATACAATTTCTTAAGATTGTATGCATAAGATCAGTATCAAATCAATATGTGACATACCCGTTTGAATTGCAAAAATTAATTTCAAGATTCTAAATGCGATTTTTTGCATTCACTTCTTTTTATTACAAATATCAGTAGGAGAATTTGCATCATTTTTATATCTGTGCTTCAAATTTATTTTGATGCATTTGCATTCAACAACTATGCCAAAATTAATTAACCTCGTATCAAAATAAATTAGATATGGTATTATTGTCACTTAGGAAGAAAATCGACTAGAGAATCATTAATGACTTAATAATATAGAAAACTGCACAAAATCCTGACATCTGGGCATTGAAAAGTTAATTATGTACTATAGTTGGAGTTTATAGTTTTCGTTCGATCAAAATGATTTTCGCCGATAGAAATCTGTAAATTTCTTACTGTACCTAGTTATTATTTGTCATAATAATTATTGTCATGACCCCGAAGAATACAAAAGAAAGTATCATTTGTTTTAGTAAACAGTTAATATATGTATGTAGGTAGCTTATATTTTTCACGATTTAGCAAAATAACTGACGGGTATTACTTCTTCACCATCTATGACATAGTGGTTATGATGTTATGAAATTACAGTGTGAATTTTTCATTCAATGATCTCCATGGCGTTGCAACACTGTGGTCACACCAACTGCTTATTTAAATTAACAGTAATTTTAAAAATTATTTAATTCTATAGGTCAGTTTAGAACCAAGCCTTTTGCTTAACGCGAGCAAATTGTCTGTATTAAATTTAAAATAATAAATACGATAGATGCTTTCAGCTTTTTACAGTGCACTATTAATTTGACTTGGGCGTTGGAGGTTATTCAGAATAGCAGAAGTACGAACTGAAAATATTCACCTTACCCACCAATTTTATTTTAAATTTAATGTCACCAGGGATTTTGAATAACATGACGTAATTAATGAGGACTGATTGATTACCAACAAAATTCATGTGTGGCGAAAATGTCGATTGGCCAAAGTTGACACTCACATATTGATACATTTTTTAAATACCCCGAGTTATTCATTTGTCTAATTTTTTGCAAATAGCTGCTCTTTTTCTTGTCAGGAAATGCAAACATGTTTACATGATCATGATGCTTGTTTTCAAACATGAGCTCGCTGTGTGCAAGGTAATTAGAGAATTGTCAGAATGGTCTGGAACGAATCATGATCAGATCACATTGTTCACGAATAATTAGCGCGAAAGAAAACTGCTCTTACTACGTCCTGTTTAACTCCTTGAGTTACTCTGTGTTATGTTCGAGAACACTAAGACCTGACTAAGGTACTATTAATATCATTCTTTTATATGCACTTTGTATACTCTCCTTTCTGTTCTGGAGTATTACTGCTGCACATTTAAACAGAAAATGACTTTGATCAGATGGTAAAGTTAGGACGAAAACATACATCAGATTTTTAATCATTAGACTATTTAACAATTTCGAAATGATTTTTTCCCCAGAATCCAAAAATGTTGTAGAAAAAAAATTGAACGTCAAATAAAAAAAGTTATAGATGAAAATTATATTTTTTAAACAGGACACCCTTATATTTTAAAATATTCTGATAGAGAATTTTTTTCCTTTTCAAAAACATATCATATGTCTATGTTATTTTTAACCGTTTTTGAGTTATTAATATTTAAAAATCACATTGTTACAAATAATTCATTAATTTTTGTGGGTAGGTCTTGCCTCAAAACAAACTTTAGGAATTTGACAGTTCTATTACTTTCAAAGAGCTGTCAAATTATAAAGTTTGTCATGACCTACCCACAAAAATTAATGAATTATTTAACAATGTGATTTTTAAACATTAATAACTCAAAAACGGTTAAAATAACATAGACAAATCAGAAAAAAAACTCTATCAGAATATTGTGCCATTTCAAAAAATATAAGTTTCATCTATAACTTTTTTATTTGACTTTCAATTTCTTTAGACATATATTTTTGAAAAAAAGAAAAAAAATACTCTATCAGAATATTTTAAAATATAAGGGTGTCCTGTTTAAATAAATATAACTTTCATCTATAACTTTTTTATTTGACTTTCAATTTCTTTTCCTACAAAATTGTTGAATTCCTGGGAAAAAATCATTTCGAAACGGTTAAATAGGTATTGAAATATTTTTTTTATAAGGCCAAAATTAACCCCCGAAGAGTGGGTATCTTACAAGAATCACCGTGTACACAAGCATGGCATCTGAATTGTTTCCACAAACACCAAACACTGCAAACTGATTTTGTTATCTCATCTAGATGACGTTAATTTAGTTGGCGAAATATGCGTCGAATGTAACGTCTAATGTTTTGATGTTGAAACAACTTCAGTGTTAGAATGATAATAAAAATCCCAATCCCCTCATCTTCGGGCCTCCTACTCCCCACATTTTTCCCTTTCGCTATATTTATTTTTAGTAAAATTTTGCAGATACCTATACTAAACCCAAATAATTGTTTGCTGTTTTGCTAATTTTCTTTTCACCCCCCTATCTCTCCCCTCCCCCCCTCTTTTGGTCAGGCCCCAATTCATTTCCCCTTCTTTTTTCTTATCATTTTTGTTCAGTATTTATTCTAACAAATATTCATTGTTACAAATTATTTCATTCAATACAATGATATGATTTATTATAACAATGAAAACTCAATATCTACTGAATATAACACTATTCTTTATTAGCTCCGAAATTTACAGAATTTTATTTTTTCAAAGTTATTTATAATTTTGTTTGGTTAGTCGCTTGAATATATATAGAAAAAATCTTTATATTTACATTACGTCGACGTTTCGAAAAATTTTATTATCTTCTTCAGGACTAATGAAAAATACTATTTCCCGCCATGCTTATAATATCCATCTGTTTTAAAAAATGATCGTCAAGTTTCTTAAAACCATTCACAAAACTTATCATTGGGTACTCTCGCGGATATTTTGAAGGTAGATGTATCTACACTGTATTTTACCTACTTGATGTCTGAGAGTATCCATTGATAGGTTTTGTGACATTTTCTAAAGAAATTTGACGATAAGGTTTCTAAACAATTGCGTATTATGAGAGCATGATTGGAAATTTTAGTATCATTAGTCCTGGAATAAGACAATACAAATTGTCAAAACGTCGACAATGAAAATTTAGGGTTTCCTTTTTTTTATCTATATGCAAATACCGGCTAACCAAACAAAATTATATATCTTTGTGTGAATGTTTAAGTAATCCTTACACACTCGAATTGTGACAACTGTTATTACACAATTCCAATTTGTGGAAGCACTCCTTACACACTCGAATTGTAGCAAACACTTCTGCACACTTCATTTGTGGTAACTTATTTTGCACACTCGAATTCTGGAGACCGTAACCACAAGTGATTTTTATCAATAACATTTTTACTACGGAGTGCATAGGAGTGTAAACCAGATTGAATTAGTGGTAAATTTTTTTCCTATAAGTAGGCAACCCTACTTTCAATGCTGCCACAAATATAACCTATGTTGGGGTGTCAGAAATATGTGCAAACCTGTAATGGTGTGTGTGTGTGTGTGTGTGTGTGTGTGTGTGTGGGTGGGTACGTGCGTGCGTGCGTGTGTGTGTTTGTTTGTGTGTCTGTATCGCAATAGCAGCTACAATTTTTGAGATAAAGCTTTCAAATTTGGTACACACATTTTAGAGGTCAAGGAAGAGATTGAGTTCGTTGAAGAGCAAAATCTGTCACAATGTCTAAAAAAAAATTAGTGACCCACAAATGTGACTTTTTTGAAACGTTAAAATGTGACATTTTGAAAAGTCAAAAAATGCGACTTTTTGAATCGTGACGAAGTAGTTGGCAGCGGTTTTTTTTATTTTAATGTAAATGCGATTGATTTAAGTTCTCAAGTAAAACTTTACCTACCTTATCCTTTCTGCCCTGAAAATAATATTATTATTTTTAAGCCTTGCATTTTTTTTATGTCTTTTAAAGTTGTAATTGGCTGAACTGAGTAGGTTAAAAGCAACTTTGTGACATAAACACTAACACACTTTCTAGTCATAAGATTTATAATAAAAACTTAAAATCTAGAGTCAACCTGACAATTTTTGTATATTGTAGCAATATAGCATTACTTGATTAAATTCAAGACCAATCCCGCGTTGCAATGAAACATACAAACTGACACACTGAAGACAAAAAACTAAACTAAAAATTTTTTAAATTCTACAGTCCTGCTGATAATTTCTGTATATTGTTACGATAGAACATTATTTTATTAAGTTCAACACCAATCTCACGTTGAGATTAAACATACAAATTACATCACATTATAAAAAACTATCTACGATTCTAAAACAAAGTAATATACTAATAACTACTGTAGCAAATTACAATATTCAAATATACATAATTTACTGAATGTCCAACCGCAAGATATTGACGACTTAGTAGATCAATTTGGAAAAACAGAGAGAAGAATCTAATTAACAAGTCCACCACACATAAAAATGGCTCAACCCTCTATTAGAGATTATTTACATACCATTTCACCATTTAACGAAAACCCAGTACTCATCTCAAATTTTATAATTGCCTGTGAAAACATACTCGATCAGGAAGACGCGACGACAATGTGTTTAACTCTTTTCTTATGGCACATATAAGTAATAAACTAACAGAAAGAACAACATAAGTAATATCTGTACGAAATTTAAGAACATGGCCTGAGCTAAAGGAAGTTATAATATTCACCTATTGCGACCAACTTGACGAAAATGCTCTAATGAGAAATCTGGTAGCACTAAAACAAGAAAATAATGAAACAGCCCGACGATTTTAAGAAAAATGTCAAGATACACTACTTGTTATTATTAAAAGTAAATTCTATGGACATGAGTGTAATTTCATGAGCTGAAAAGATCATGATATACAGTAACTTAGCTGTAAAAACATTTATAAAAAGGATCATACAGTCTTATAGTAAGATGCAGAAACCCTAGTACGGTAGAAGAAGCTATAAACATTGTTTCTGAGAGAAACAATCTTAAATTATATCAGAAAATTGACAAATAATTACAACAATCTACCGAAATTCCACAGAAATACACAAGCAAACCATCAACTTCCAAGAAGACAGCCTATGTATAACACAAGTCCACCTTTTACACCAAACAGACCAAATTTTACAAAACGAAACCGACCTTATCAATGACCCAGCAGAACAAATTATTGGTAATCTCACACACCTAATCAACCGATGTCAAGAATACAACAACCATTTAGATCAGAAAATAATTTTTAAAACTCAAGAATGCTAAGACGAACACAAAATTATCCTACCCCTATGCAGCCATCATCAGGAGACACGATTTACCGAGATCTAGTGTTCAAAGGCTAAATAATTCTCAGAAACCAAATTTTACCTGGGAAGGACTTGACTACATCGACATAAATCAGGACAATAATTATTATGAAAATGATGAATACCCATCCGAAGATCAATATCAGCCAACTGCCTCAGGTTCACATCTTTATTACGATGCATGTGAATCAAACATGGATAATTTTGATCAATACGTGGAACAAGAAATATACCCAATACCGGAACAGAAATATGCAAGTCCTATTGAACCCGAAAATCAGGATTTTCCCAGGACCCGTCGACAAAAATACCAAAATAATACAAATATATTCAATTGTCGAAACACAACCACCCTACATATACATTATTACGGGCCACTTTCACAAAACTATAATAATATACTTTCATAACATCATCAGTGTTTGGACCACAGTAGGCTCGTAATAAGGTTGCCGAAAATCTAGCTCAGCTCAATCGACGAGAGGGGTAGGTCAAAAGTTAATTCTACCAATAAACAAAATATATAAACAGTTATAAACAATAAGGGCGCCACTAGCAACAAATATCTGCAACCTAGGTAGAAGATTTCCAGACTATTAAGGGTGTCCAAGCACTACACTGCAAAAGGTCCCAAAATATTTCAAAATATCAAAAATTACCATTGAAAATAGTTATGTTCAAAATGTACCTATTTCATGAAATAAAATGTGTTACTTAAAATTGAAGAAGTTGGTTTATTAACTAGTTAAACAGAAAATTTGAAACAATTTTGGTTCAGCTGTAGAAATACCTTATATAATATACCTATTCTTATTATATCAGTAGAAAATTATATATTATATATACATATATAACCTACTAATATATAACTAGTATGCTGTTTAGGTTTCTAGTATCTGAGAAAGATAGTTAGATATTGATTTCACACTATATCCTTGGTAAAAACCTTAACCTCAACAGTTGAATGTATATTATATACTAAAATTTAAATGCAACAGCAAGACAATATAAAACGATATCTAATATTTACCAGTTCATCTCAAAATATTTCAAAACCAATATCCCAAATTTCTTTGCTTAGTTTACAACAACAAAAAAAATTATACTCATTCCCATAGTAACACTAAATAATAATTTGAATAGTTGTTGTTATAGTAAACTACTAATTTTGAATATGCATTTAACAACTAAAATAATAATTTGAACAGCTCTTGACATAGAGGACAAAATAACCATATTTTGATCAAGCTATTAACATAATAATTCGAAAGGCTTTTAACGTCAAACTACTAATTTGAATACGTACCAAACAGAAAAATAATATTAATTTGAATAGCCGCAAATGAATTAATTATACGTACTACATTTGCTCATTTTTAACACGGTACCCTATAGGGTTTTCACGCAGCAAAGCGACACTCTAACAAATCTCAAATATCCAAAATAAAAACCTGTCTTTTCGGCATGTCCTGCTTAATCATCTTCACACTTCACACTTCGTACTAAATTCTAATCCATATCAAGCGTAGTTGTCATCAATTCTTCAGTCCTGTGACCACAATGGGTGTACTAAAATGAACTTTTAAACCAAAGTTCATTCAAGCCCGAAAGGTATCAACGTACCAAATCCTAGTCGAAATTGCTAGTATGAAGAAGTAGATCTTCCCAAGACCAAAAACGTAAATTAAACGCTGAGGCAGTAGAGTTTCCCAAAGCAAGTGTAGCCATATCATAAGAAATCATAACCTCGTAATAATAAAACGTAAAAGATGTTCGGAAACAAATTACTTAAAACACGATAATTTGAAATTCGTAATTAAAAATGAGGACTTAAAATATTACTTACGTAAAAACGAAAGAAAAAAAAGAAAGAGCCCTTAATCAAAAACTTTCATAAAAATCGACTCATTATTATGTACTATATTTTATTCCTTACTCAAAGTTAATAGGCGGCCTTAATCAGTGTTCCAGGGAGGTTCGATCCACCTGGTTTCACTCTATTATCAAACCAATATGTACCTATAATTCCAGAAAATTCAATAAGACGCGTGTTTGATCAACAAAAAAACTTTACGTACGTTTTGTTCGTTAACCCGACTCGAACAACCTAAAACTACCTAACAACCTATGAGTTTAAAACGCTTGATGATAATTCACTCCAGCACTACCATACTTGCAAACAAATCAATGAGGCTATAGCAGTTCACCTCACGACTACTATACTCGCAAAAATTTTCAACACTTGAAATGCACTGGGATCAATAACCGTCTGTATGTTATGACTAGGCAGTAATACATAAATAACATAATTCGAAAAACAAAAGTTCAAACAACAAAAATTTAACACGCATGGAAGTAAGTAGCCACTTAACCTAAGATTAACAAAAAAAAAGGTAAGACATCACTACATATAACCTCTTAAATTTCCTTCCTTTAACTCATGCATCCATGGTGACAAACGTTTATGAATAATATAAGACCCTACAAATTTAGGTGCTAATTTAGCGCTATAATATTTAGCAGCGTCGAACAAGACATAGTTTCGCTTATAAGGTCAACAAGCTACCACATACTGAACATCTCGTTATTTCAAATCATATCTAATAGTGGCTCTCGCCGAGGCTTTAGATAAACGTTTAACGACATCAGTATACAATTGTTGAAAATTATACTTACGTTGTCCTACCACAGTATTATCCCTTTTTTACTTGAATGTCCGGGTTAACATCATCTTGAAATTTAATATGGTGAGTGTCTATCATCATTTCTTGTCCAAAATTCACAAAATATAATGTATTTCTAGTGACTTCATGTTTAGCCGTTCTTACCGCGAAACCTACTTGCAGAAGTAACGTGTCCCAAATTCGTTAGTTATCTTCGACAAAAGAAGCCAAACCCGTCTTCAAAATTCTATTCATTCTTTCTGTAGGATTAGATTGGGGGTGCAAATTCGCCGTATATCTGATCTTAACATTATAAGAAGTCATCAGGTTAGTAAACTCGCGCGATCTAAACTGTACACCATTATCTGCTATTATCGACGTTAGCACGCCATACTGCATAAAAACATAATCCTCAATAGCTTTAATGATATGAGATGTAGTTGCTCTTCTAAGAGGAAAAAATAACGGAAATTTGGAAAAATAATCTACAACTATCAATATGTACATATATCCATGATTAGATTTAGATAAAGATCCGACTAAGTCGGCTAAAATTAATTTCCACGGTTGGTTTTTATAAGGTCTGCCAACCATAAATCCAGCAGGTGCCCATTGTACTACTTTATTACATGAACAAATTTTACATTTACGGATATATATATATATATATATATATATATATATATATATATATATATATATATATATATATATATATATATATATATATATATATATATATATATATATATATTATTGTGATAATAAGGTTTATTGTATTTTTTATTTATTTATATATTTTGTAAAAATTTTGAATTGTTTTTATTAAACAGTTATAGAATTGAAAATTTTGTGTTTTATTAAAATCTATGAAACTTGGCGCCTTTATTTTTAAATTTGTATTTATTTTATATTTATGCCCTTGTATACCCAGACTAGCTCATATTTTAATTTACAAGTTTTTACTTACTTTTTATTTTCTTTTACTCTCTCTCCTCAGGATGCAGGGTTCAATTTTTGTTCTTTCTATAGTATAATTTCAAAATTTAAATTCACAAAATCAGTACACATAAAAAAACTAAACACTTTCAGAAAACAATAAAAGGAGATTGTTTTTAATGAAATATTTTAAAAATTTTTTTACAAATATATTTACAATTTTTTAACTTAAATTACCCCAACAAATTTTAAAATCTCGAGATTTTACCTTATATTTTTTATCCTTTGCGGTTGGCCGAACTGTCGTTTTCTTGGTTCTCACTTCTCCAGTAGTTACCACGCTTTAACGTTTGGATATGGCCCCTCCAATTTCCTGATATGCTTGTGTAGTTTATTTACTTTAATTTTGTGTTTTTGTCTAATTGGGTTTTCTTATAACACGTAAGTACTTACAAATTTTTTTACGGTTTCTTTATTTTTCTTGGCTTGAAATCTGATTTTACAACCTTCTATTTACTATAAATTACTCCTAACCTTGATTTTATTAATCTTTCTTCTATTTAATTTCATTCGATTCCTTTCCAATTTTCAAAACTCTCCTCTTTTTTATCAATAACAACCCACTATCCATTGTTTTCTCTGCTTACTTTAATTTTGTATATAGTAAAATCACCAAATTTCAAAATTGACTAGTTGTCACAAATTATTTTTTAATGTCAAATATTTTTTAATTTTGAAAATAAAAACTTTTATACTACTTTTTTTGTTGCTTTTTTAAAACAATATTCTTTTCTTGATACTTTCCTGAGAATTTTCTGTAAATTTGCATGTGTTACGTTCAGTATAAAAATTTTTATCTTTCACATCTCATTTTCAAAATTTTCTTAACAAATGCCCTATCATTTTTAAACAAACTCCTTTTTATATAACTAGAACTAAATAACTACTGATAACAAATCTTTTCATATCTAGGTTAACATATCTTTACTCAAAACTAATATTTTTGTTTCTACATTTTGTAGGCTGTCGAAATTGGTTTCACCCCTTTTACCACACTTTCACTGTGTCTTGAGCTACCCCCACTCACACACGAAGCACTGAGTTTCTTCTTTGTCCTAATGGCATGTCTTTGGACATCGATGGATTTCCTGTTTAATTTTTTTGATGAAATTATATATTTCAACTATGCTGTCACACATACAAAAATCAAGAAATGTTTATGTTTCAACCCCAATATTGGAGAAATTATTATGGCATTGATCTAAACACATTACTGCACCCCTGTTTGGTAAGTTTTTTTTCAGTTTATATTCACTTTTACAGACCATGCACTTTTTATGTTTCGTTATGAAAGTTTTAAGATAATTTACAATATTTTCCCCTGTTTATTGAATGTTGCGTTTTTTAACTTTTATCTAAAGTTCAATTACATTGACTCTATACTAGATTTTTTAATAAATTTCCCCCTTTTAAAAGTATATACTATAACAATTGTCTCTTTTATAGGTGAAATCTTTCCCCTGAAATTATGCAACTTTTAATACTTCTGGAGTTAATTGAAGTGAAATTTTTATATGGGACTACATTGGTGACACCTTTTCGATGGCAGGAAATACACAATAGGTCTCTCGTCAGCTCTGCCAGTGGAGATCCAGGACTTCGACTTGACACCTTTTTTCTTGTTTTTTATTTGTTTTTCATTAATTTTTATGGCCAATTTGGCTTTGCAAATACCTTACAACTAACTACATTTTTATATGAACAATGAATACTTAATTATTCTACACATATGTTAACAACTAAATTAAAATTGTTTTCTGAAATTGTTCATTTTTAATGTATGCATGCTACTATATTTATTAAATCTTTTATAATAATTTATAATATTGCTAAATGTGATAATATATATATATATATATATATATATATATATATATATATATATATATATATATATATATATATATATATATATATATATATATATATATATATATATATATATATATATATATATATATATATATATATATATATGTAATATCTGAATGCATTTTAGGCCAATAATATCTATTACGTAATTTATTGGAAGTTTTAAACACTCCTAGATGACCCGGAGTTACAAGAGCGTGAGCAGATGAAATACTATTATTACTTCTTTCCAACAGTCAATGTCAGGCTCCGACATGCCGGAATATTTACGTTTTACATATTTATACACACGTTTGTTTTCGAATCTTCATGATAAATATTTTGCGGGATCTCTCAATTTTTTAGAACAAGATTATTATACCATTTATCATCCACGTCACTAACATTTTCAATATCATCAACTATTGGTACCGATTGTGACAAACAATCCAGCACGACATGATCCTTTCCGCAACGATGTACTATTTCAAAGTCGTATTGCTGTAAAGCGACGGCCCGTCAACTAAGATGTCCTCGGGGATCTTTCAAATTACTCAGCCAAATTAAACTATGGTGATCTGTTACCATGGTAAACCTTGCTCCTTCAATGTATGGTCGTAATCGAGATATCGAATCTAAGACAGTTAAACACTCATGTCAAACGTACTGTAGTTTCTTTCATGCTTATTCAATGACCTACTAACATACGCGATAACAAGTTCGCCATCGGCATGTGGTTGCGAAAGTACTCCAGAACAATCGCATTGAATTACAAACGGGAGGTTGTAATCAGGATAGTATAGTACTGGTGCAGATACAAGAGCTTCCTTCAGAAAACGAAAAGAATTTTCGCAATTCTCAAACCAATAAAATTTTATATTTTTCTTAACTAAATTTGTTAATAGAACAGTAAGAGTCGAAAAGTTTGATATAAAGCGCCTATACCACCTCAAATCTTGAGTTACGATGACTATATCATCTAGATATACAAATACAAAAGTTCAAGGTCATTAGATAATCTATAAATCGCTGCCAAGTTGCAGGTAAATTAGATAAGCCAAAAGGTAAATGTTTAAATTGAAACAACGCACGATTAGGAACTGTAAATGCCGTATATTTTTTTAGAACTTTCTTCTAACGGTATTTGATGAAATGTTGTTTTAATGTCCAATGTAGACAAATAACGCGCATCCCAAAATGTATCCAAAGTAGAAGTTATACGTAGTAAAGGCTAAGCGTCTTTATCAGTGATTATATTTAACCGGAGATAATCGACACAAAACCGATACGAATTATCTTTTTTTCTTACTAAAATTATAGGTGAAGCCCATGGACTATCAGGAGGTTCCACAATCCCGTCCCTTAACAATTTATCCAAACCTTCATCTATAGATTTTTGAACTACTGGTGACACTGGGGAATAACGTTGTTTGATTGGTTCTGCTTTAGTTATTATTCGGTGTTGCACGAGTTGGGTACAACCAATACCATAGGGCATGTCCGCAAAAATTTTATTAACAAATTCCCTCAAAATACCGCTCTGTTCATTAGTTAATAAGGTAACAAAGATGGTTTAGTTACATCTAAAGCATCGACTGAAAATTTCCAAGCATCTTGTCTTAAATCAGGTACGATTTCCATAATTCGCCAAAAGTCTGCGCCGAGAATTAATGTGTTCGGTAATTTCGGTAATCTATTACTTCACATTTATATTTTAATTGCACGGGTACAGTAATACTACCTAAAACTTCGCAACTTTCACCGTTTGCTACTTAATACTAGCAGGTGATAATCGTAAATTTTTCAATTTTTCCCAATCAGAAAATCCCTAAATTGTACGTGACGCTCCTGAATCTAATAAACCTAAACATTTTATTCCCAATATCTTTATTTCTAAATGTGGATGTTTATCTCCTTGCGCATGCGCCAAAATATAATTCCACATAGGTTTAGTATTAGTAAAATTGGAAATGGTCGTATCATTATTTGAAGTTGAGACTTCCACTCGACCGTCTAGTGTTTCCTTGGACCGTTTCCCGAAGTTTGATTAGAATTTGGACAGGTACGTACTGTAAAGTTTGGTTTATTACATTTGAAACGCCGTCACCGTGGTGGTTTATCACAATTTCTATGTAAGTGTCCAGTCTGATTATAATAATTATAACATACGGTAGGTTTTGAACTGTTAATTTCACTGACCTGATTATGATGAGACGGAGTTGTAATCTGTGAACATTCCTCATATACGTAAGCTAAGTCACGTTCCAATGTAGACTTTGATTTTGGAGGTGGTGGTACATAATCATTTACTGACGTTCTATTCATTTCAAGTTCGCCTAATTCTAGTAGCATATGAACAGAAACTGTTTCTCGCATTTTAATTCCAAAACCGATTTTATAAAAAGGTGCCATATTTTCCAATAATATTTT
Organism: Rhamnusium bicolor; assembly: GCA_029963845.1. Taxonomy (NCBI): domain Eukaryota; kingdom Metazoa; phylum Arthropoda; class Insecta; order Coleoptera; family Cerambycidae; genus Rhamnusium; species Rhamnusium bicolor. Next base: position 76,751 of record JANEYF010001521.1, on the reverse strand, counting down.
TAGTTGAACCTGTTCCGGTACCTTAATTGTAAGTGTTTCACAATGATTATTCATATACGTGATATAAATTCCAACAGGTTCTTCTGGGTGTTGAATAAGTTCTTTAATTTGTTGAAACAATTTATCATTATAATTTCAAGGTTGAAATTCTTCCCGTAACAAACTAGCTTTGACCATAATGACCAATTCCGAGCTTTTCTTTTATTTGCATTAAGCCAGACGAAAGCAATATGTGTAAATAGATCATTCTCCAAATCAAATAAATCTTGGTCTGTAACATGTCTCGAAACTTTCAGCTCCTCGACACGTTCTATAAATGCACTAAGCGACATATCATCAAGTCTACCCGAAAACACACCCCATTGAGAAACAGGCACGGCTTTAAATCGACTCGTTACCACATGTGTACTCTCAAAATTTGGAGTTACATGTAGTTCCCTATCCGAAGATTCACTGTCACTATTGTATGGTTCCATTTAGCTTCAGTCCAGTACCTCTTGCATTTGGTTTGTTACCGTACGCTCATGACTTTTAACTTTTTTATTTGAATCCGATCTTATATTCAAAATTGAAACTAAAAGCTTTGACTTTGTGATTTTATCATCTGCTTCTACCGGCGTTGCACGATTAATCCTTCCTAAAGCATATGCATATTTCGCGAATATTTTTTTATAAGTAGATTGCTCAGCCTCGTCAAAATTCCCTATAGGACCCTGCATTTCTATGATTTTACTTTCTACGGCTGCGAAATCTTCTTGTACAGTAAATGGATGCGTAGGATAATCAACAGAATTCCCTTCGCGTTCTAATCTTAAAATATTGCGTAACGTTTTCCTCATAGACCCTACAGTAGCTATATTCGTAAGTCCACGTATAGCTAACTCGAAAACTAATTCTTCTGAGGCAAGTCTATTCACTTCATATTCTGGAGGTGCCACTTTAAAAATTAAAAAAAAAACAAAATAAAACTTTAAGAAACAGCAATAATATTAGGTAAACTTGAGATGAAAACCACGTTCTAAACTAACAATAACAACTGAATTTACACGACCAATTTAATAAAGTTATACACCTAGTATAATAGAAAATTTTAAAATTACACAAACAGTCAATTTACTTTTACTCCGTTAATTTATTATAAACACACAATCGGCTACCAAGTTAGTTTGCCAATTAGCTCAAAATAATAATAATAATAATAATGATAATAATAATAATAATAAGGGGTGCAAAGGCCGGCAACCTCCCGCGTTGGTGCACCCTGGACAGGCAGAGGTAACTCTGCCTGACTAATGCCGGCCAGGGGGTACTAAGGCTAACCACCCTGGTACCCCTTTACTACTTCTGGTTCCGTATAACCTGAGAAGAAGGGCCCCTCACGATCGACCCCAAGCGGATGGGGGTCAGAGACAGGTGGGAGGGGCCTCACCGGATAGTCTCAATAACGACAATACTAGGCAATGGACACGGACGCTTTAAGTGGACGAGGGAACTACGGGATGACTTGCTGACCTGCCGCGAGAGTAGCGAACCTGAGCGAAGGGGATACATGGCGCGAATGCATGCACTTTGGTGCGAAATGCATCCAGAGCATCGCGCCTTCTCTCAACAACATCTGAGAGATCAAGTATCCTTTCTGCTCAGGACAGGTTACGTAAGGGCACCCCGTCAGCTGGAAGAACTGCCAGCCGCAGTCCCACCGCGGCAATTACCAGCTGATGGGGAACATCCTTTAGAGTTCACCGATGTAGACTTAAGGACGAGGGTTAGCCTTAACACCAGGGCTAACCTAAAGCCACAAGACCTGGCTAGAATGGACGCGGTCATCGATGAGGAAATTCCGGAAGATGTAGACATCTGGCAAATCAACTGTGCCGTGTACAACGCCGCGAAGCAACTCGTCCCCCGTGAGAGGTCAACCAATCACGGGGTCGAGAAAGCCAAGCGGCGTGTACAAAAAAATCGAAGGCAAGATACAGTCGGCCAGACAACACGCTTCTCGGATCCAGAGTGTGGTGGAATATAAGACGACTGGTAGAGTTTTTACTCCCAGGATCCGGCGCATAGCAGCCGGATTAAGACGTCAACACCATACTCTAAATCTGACAGTGATGCTTACCATCAAGCAGCACTGTCTAGATAGGATCCGAGCGCTCATGGCGATAAAGAAAACATTGAAGAGGCGGGTGAGGAGTATGGAACAAAACAATTTGTTCCGTACGAATCCTTCCCGCCTCTTTCAAGAGCCACAGCGTGTTGTCGAGAATCCGCCGACTGTAGAAGATGTCGAAACCTTCTGGAAGGGAATCTACGAAACGACGCGTCCATTCAATAGCGACACTCCATCAATTGACCTTCGAGGCTCTGTTCACAGACATCTTGAAACCAGAAGAAGTGGCCCGCAATCAGTACGGAGGAAGTCCAACAAGCACTTGTTGGTACCAAGAACTTCGCTGCCCCGGGCCCAGACGGCATTAACAACTGGTGGTGGAAGAAATTTCCTTCCACTCACCGCCGTCTGGCGCGAGTTTTCAACTCATGGTTGAACGAGGGGCAGCAGATTCCGGACTGGTTCGTCGAGGGACGTACTGTGCTTATCCCCAAAAAGGGGGATCTTTCCGACCCGAGGAATTATAGGCCGATCACTTGCCTTAACTCCTGCTACAAGATATTTACACGTATCTTGTATGCTAGGACACTGAGGTCTGTTGATCCGGTCTTCCAGCAGATACACGAACAGCGTGGTGCCAAGAAGGGCATGGCAGGTTGCAAGGACAGCCTGCTGATAGACCGCTGTATTACACAGGATTCTGTGCAATACAAGCGGAATCTATCGATGGCCTGGATTGATTACCGCAAGGCATTTGATACAACATCGCACGAGCTATTGTTGTACTTGCTCGAATGTCTTGCGGTACCAGCACCACTAGTGAGATGCATAGAACAGCTGCTGCCGCTCTGGAAGACCCGCTTCACCATAACATCAGGTGCGCAGCGGGTCACGACAGAGCAGGTGGCATTTAGGAGAGGAGTTTTCCAGGGTGACTCCCTGAGTCCTCTCCTCTTCTGCATCTCACTGCTGCCGTTGTCTGTTGGGCTCCGCCAAACCCGCGGATATCAATGTGGGCCACCCAGCGACCGGAGGCATAAGGTCACCCATCTATTTTATATGGATGACCTTAAACTTTATGCCTCCGGAGAGCGCGAACTACAAAACGCTCTTAGGGTGGTCGAAGAATATACGCCGGCAATTGGTATGGAGTTCGGGTTGGACAAATGTGCAGTCGTCTACCTCAAGAGAGGGCGATGCGGGGAATTTCCTGAAGATGCGCTGCTCACAGACGGAATCATCCTAAGACATCTGGATGCCGGAGAGACCTATACATATCTGGGTGTGCAACAAAGGCACATCCAGGATGTATCACAAATAAAAGATTCTCTCCGCGGCAAGTACAGACACCGCCTCCGAAAGATTTGGTATTCCGAACTTTCGGGGAAGAACAAGGTGTCTGCAACTAATATGCTTGCCGTTCCGGTTCTGCTCTACTCCTTCGGAGTAGTGAAGTGGACAGTAGTGGAGCTCCGCCAATTAGATAGAGATACCCGCAAGATGATGAATATTCACAGAAGTATTCATCGTAGATCGTCCGTTCTTCTTGTGTACCTCCCACGTCAACGGGGGGGCCGAGGACTCTTGAGCCTGGAGTGTACGCATGGCTGAGTAGTACTGAGTATGGCATGTAACATACTCAGGAGCTCAGATCCCCTCTTGCAGTTCGTAAAACATCACGAATCTGTAGGAGTGGGAGCAGGATTGTTCAAGGCAGCAAAAAGAGCCGCAGATGAACTCGGTCTCGCATTTGACATCAGGCGAGGAGGCCGGCGAGGTGCTGATGTTGAGTCAGTCACCGAACTTCAGCCAAATCGTCTGAAAGCCCGAATTAGAGCTGCCGAACAGGAAAATCTGTTTCGGCAGCACGTCGATAAACCCCAGCATGGTGTCTTCTATAAGAACATAGAAACACTGGGTTTATCGACTAGGCTGACCTTCGCCTTTCTAAGGTCAGCAGGGCTTAAGTCGGAGACCGAGGGATTCATTATGGCCTGTCAAGATGATGTTATCAACACCTTGGTCTACCGTAGCCGCGTGTGGCGTGTAGAGTTTCCTGATATCAACTGCAGGACTGCATAGGCCGAATCTTCCCCCCGTTTCGCTCATCCCCGCATACGCCCGTCTATACTACCATTAAGGCACTCGTGGGTACCAGACACCATTCTTGGGCGTATGGTCCCGACTAGGCTACCAGCCATGCCTGACGTCCTCCCCGGGGCTCGGCCTGCGGAGAAAAACATCACCTTGAAGAAGGAGAACGGACCAATAGTCCGGTACGCTCAGCTGACCCAGGTCGGTAAAAATGGTCGTCTTTTGGTGGAGGGATAAAGCCTACGCTTGCTGAACGCAAGCGGTAGGCCAGAAGGTGTCTTTTGGGTTTTGTCGTTAGGGCACACGTTCTGGTACAGTCACTCCCTGCGGGATGTGGATGGTGGGCCGGCGCGCCCCGGCGAGGCCACGGAGGATGACCGGCATCGGGAAACCGAAGAAGTGTTTACATAAGTGCGATTTTATGTTTGACGATTTATAAACGCAAAATCGGCCACCAAGTTGGACGTCAAATTTTATTACGGACCTCTTTCACAAAACTATAATAATATACTTGCATAAGCTCATCAGTGTTTGGAACGCAGTAGGCTCTTAATAAGGGTGCCAAAAAGCTAGCTCAGCTTAATCGGCGAGAGGGGTAGGTCAAAAGTTAATTCTATAAATAAACAAAATATATAAAGTTATTAACAATAAGGGCGCCACTAGCAACAACAATCTGCAACCTAGCTAGAAGATTCTGAAACTATTAAGGATGCCCAAACACTACACTGCAAAAGGTTCCAAAATATATCAAAATTACCTTATGTTCAAAATGTACCTATTTCATGAATTAAAATATGTTACTTAAAAGAAGTTGGTTTTTTAACTAGTTAAACAAAAAATGTGAAACAATTTTGGTTCAACTGTAGAAATACCTTATATAATATACCTATTCTGATTATATAAGTAGTTTCAGTAATTCATGTACACTGTCCGAAGAAGATACGATACCGTGCGTGATATCACAAAGGGTTTACAGAAAATTATATATTATATATACATATATAACCTACTAATATATAACTAGTATGCTGTTTAGGCATTTAGTATCTGAGAAAGATGGTTAGATATTTATTCCACACTATATCCTTGGTAAAACCTTAAGTTCAACAGTTGAGTGTATATTATATACTAAAATTTAAATGCAACAGCAAAAGAATATGAAATGATATTTAATATCTACCAGTCCTCAAGATATCTCAAAACTAATGTCATAAATTTCTTTGCTTAGTTTACAACAAAAAAATAATAACACTAAATAATAATTTGAATAATTTTTATAGTAAACTACTAATTTTGAATATGCATTTAACAACTGATATAATAATTTGAATAGCTTTTGACGTAAAGGACAAAATAACAATAATTTGATTAAGCTATTAACATAATAATTCGAATGGTTTTTAACGTCAAACTACTAATTTGAATACGTAACAAACAGAAAAATAATATTAATTTGAATAGCCGCAAATGAATTAATTATACGTAGTACATTTGCTCATTTTTAACACAGCACTCTGTCGGGTTTTCACGCAGCAAAGCGACACTCTAACAAATCTCAAATATCCAAAATAAAAACCTGTCTTTTCGGCATGTCCTGCTTAATCGTCAACTTCATATTTCGCACCAAAATCTAATCAATATCAAGCGTAGTGTCATCAATTCTTCAGTCCTCTGACCACAATGGGTATTCTAAAATGAACTCTGAAACCAAGGTTCATTCAAGCACGAAAGGTATCAACCAGCCAAATCCTAGTCTTGAAAATATGAAGAAGTAGATTTTCCCAAGACCAAAAACGTGAATTAAACGCTGATGCAGTAGAGTTTCCCAAAGCAAATGTAACCATATGATAAGAAATTGTAACCTCATAATAATAAGACGTAATAGCGTATAATTTCGTAAACAAATTACTTAAAACACGAAAACTTGAAATTCGTAATTAAAAACGAAGACTTAAAATATTACGATTACTTAAAAAAAAACGAAAGGAAAAAAAGAAAGAGCCCTGAAACCAAAATTTACCATAAAAATCGACTCATTATTATGTACTATGTTTTATTACTTACTCAAAATTAATTGACGGCCTTAATCAGTGTTCCAGGGAGGTTCGATCCACCTGGTTTGACTCTATTACCAAATAAATATGTATCTATAATTCCAGAAAATTCGATAAGACGCGTGCTTGATCAATAAAAAAACTTTACTTACGTTTTGTTCATTAACTCATATAATCTAAACGATGCTGCATTCTAAAACAACCAAAACATGCAGTTCATCACTTAGCGCTTTCCGGCTTTACCGTCGATAATGGATATTATGAGTTTAGAAGAATGCGCCCTTTTTGCCTCCGTAATGCCCCAGCCACTTCAGTTAATTATAGATCATGTATTACGAGGATTAGAAAACAATATCTGTCTTGTATATCTTGACGATAATATAATATTTTCTATATCATTAGACGAGCATATAGAAAAACTACAAAAAGTATTTGATAGACTAAGATGTTCCAACATTAAAGTACAGCTGGATAAGTCAGAATTTTTAAAGAAATAAGCCGAATATTTTGGACAAGTAATTACACCAAATGGAGTAAAACAAAACCCTAAGAAAATTTTGAAGATACAAAAACTCCCGATACATACAACTACTAGAGAAATTAAGGATTAGTTGGATATTATAGAAAATTTATACGAAACATTGCTCATCTAACCAAACCACTAACTAAAAGTTTAAAGAAAAATACCAAGATTATACACGACGAAGAATTTATAAATACATTTGAAAAATGTAAAGAAATTTTAATAAATCCACCTACACTACAATATTCAGATTTCGAGAAGCCTTTCATAATAACTACGGATGCATCAGACGTAGCTCTAGGGTCAGTTTTATCACAGGGAAAATTAGGCCTTGGAATTAGCCTTGGAAACACTCAAGGAGACTGGTAGAAGGTATAGCATAACACAGAAAGATTTATTATCTATGGTATTCTCATTAAAATACCATAAACCATTTATTTTTGGCAGAAAAATAACTATAGTCACTGACCATAGGCCATTATTATGATTATTTAATTTAAAATAATGTAATGCTAGACTAACTCGATGGAAACTCAAATTAGTACACCACTGTGTTAGAACCAAACTGTATAATTTATATTAAAGATTATAAAATTTAGTTACATAAATCTGAAATAAAAATCAATTGATTAAATAGCTAGATAGAAATTGATAGCAACTTTGAAAAGTAATAATGAGTTTAAACCACTAGAAGTTTCTCACATAAATTTGAATGATATTAAAAAACGAATGACGAAATAAACAAAAAAAATATATATCAATTATTAGAAATAAATAATGTTAGTAAACATTTTAATTATTGGAATTTAATTATTTACTTTGTAATTATATTAATTGTAATTTATTATTTATATATTATTTTCCAAATTGAAATAATTATATTTGACAACGACTTCAAGAAAGAATAAAGAAGAGTAGACGACCTATTTAAAAGAAAAGCCATTTCCTATATCCTAAAGAGGCTATTGCTCCATCTCGACCTGGAGAAGTTATGTACAAGATTCTTTTGTAATCTTAAGAAATATAATATTGTCACATCCCACTACGTGGAGACAACCATACTTATATATACATTTATATTTTTATATGCATACTGTATTCACTTATTAATTATCGTTCATCTAATAATGTCCTCTGTTTTACTATTACAACACTTTAATTCTTTTATTTCAAAGTTTGGAAGTAGTTTTTAAAAACAGACTTGTTACAGCAAAACACGTAACTCGTGCGTAGTCACCAAATTTTGTTTCATTAATTTTCTTATCACAAGATGATAAACTGCATGGGCACCTAATAATGATCAGAAAAACAGGAAACAGTGAATTATTGTCATTAAAGGCATATTTGATTATGTATAAACATCTTCAGAAATAAATTATCAACAATAACGTTACTTGTTAGAAACCTGTGATTCTACCTTGCTTCAGAAATTTTCCATTTTTACATATAAATGCATCGAAATTCAGTATGGACCTTATTGCATTATATAGGTAGATAGACTAGCTGTCACAAATAGTATTTCACTTGACCCAGTCTGACCCGGCAAATAGTTAAAAGTTTAGTCGAAACAATTTTTTAAATTTTAAACATGGGTACATACGTACATATGTACGTACGTATATATGTATGTATGTAAATCTCTAAAAAAAAATATAAAAAAAAATGTTACCAAAAAAAATCACTAATATCACATAGATGGCCCTCGGCCATTAAAAATATTTAAAAAAAATGACCGAGACCGAAATTACACGGGTTCATATTATCACATCACACCATTTTTTTTAGCAAATGAAATAAAGAATCAAAAACCATATTGAAAACTTCAAATCAAACATTTTAAACACGATTCTTCGATTTTTAAAATGTCGCATCGTAGATGTTAGCAGGGCCCTGCGAGATTAAAATGCAAAATTGAAAGTTCGGGGTAGTTCGAAAATCGGAGCACTAGAGAAAGTTACAGATAGTTTGAAAATTAATATTATTCGAAACACAAAATGATTGACTGAACGGGAGGTGAATGTGGCTGACACTTATCTCGAATGGAATGGAGGTCTGGCTGCGATGTAGGGTGAAATGGTAGTGTCAAAGTCTGATTCTACATCTAGAGTTACCTGCGGGATCACCGAAGGAAGTTACTCTCGTGCGATGCACAACACAACCAACTTTAGGTTTCAGAAGCCTGGGGAATTTACATTTACATTTAAAGTCGACCTCCGTACGCTAGGAAGTTTCCCAGGCATTGTCGGAACAGACCGGAAAGACAACACAATCGACGAGAGACGAAACCCGTCGACAATATTCGTGATAGCTCTCTCGAGGTCAGCACACGCTTAAGCGGCGGACCTCCTACGGTTGGCAGCTGATATTGCTACTGATCGCTGCTGATCTCCCTTCTTGGTCATCGCCGACGCGGTTGTAAATCCAAGTCGTGGACTGTGAATTTATAACATCAACTGGATTCCCATTCCTTGTCTTGAGCGTAGCTAAATTTCGTCGCAGCAGAAATGTTTATCGCAGACCGAACTGTCGTCTCCTCCGAATTGTCTGCTTAGCTGATTTGTGTACGTTATGTAACGCATAAACGATTTCTTTACATAAATGGTTTGTTTGCAGTCTTCTACGAAGGCAAACAAACAAATCTAGAGGTTTGGTTGGGATTACTTTATTAAGGATTCAAAGAGGTTAAATAAAATTGATGATGTAGTCGTGACCCAATCAGAGTCAAGCAGCTTTTTAAAATTACATTTAACACTAGTAAAAAGAAGCGACTGGTGGGCATAGGGCCACCATGTGGTTGTCTTGTGATGATTTAATTTATTGACTTTAACGTCTATAAGACGGATGCAAGTAACAGTTTATTCACAGGGGTTAGACATAAGTGGAAATTAATGAGTGGCGGAAGAGCACATGCTAATTGATTAGCTGCCCGCGGAACACTGGTGCGAACGCGACAAAGCTGCTGGATATATGTATTTAATTTGATGGTGGAGCCTAATGGAACAACGGTAGGCAGAGCCTAACGGAACAGCGCTATTTCTCGTAAATAGAATTTGTCATCTCTTCTCAAACCGTCCCGGGTTTCTCAGTGCGTATCATAAAAGTGATACGCGCATATCTATCAAACCGCCAATTTCGAGTAGCAGTCAATTAGGAATGTTCCCAAAGTCACCCCATTTTTTTTATGTATCACTAGGTTCTTCACTAGGACCCACTCTATATATACTTTACATGGCAGACATACCACCCCCTCCCCTAGACTATAGAATCATCCTTTCTCTTTACGCAGACGATACAGCCATACTAACAACGTCCATAAACACAGACATTACGACAAAACTATTACAGACACAAACAGACGTCTTAACCCCGTACTTTCATAAATGAGGGTTGCATATAAATACTCAAAAAACACAGGCTGACATAACAACAAAAAGAAAAACTAAACCTAAAAGTAAGATAAAAATACTTGGCCACGACATTGAGTGGTTGAGAGAAATGCAGTACCTAGGTATAACACTCGACGCAAAAATGACGTTTGAAACACATCTTAAAAATGTTAAAGTAAAATTTCATTTAAAACTATCATTATTTTACACAATAATAAAAAATTCCTTGCCCCTAACCGCCGCATTCCTCACCTACCTACGCCCCATCCTCACATATACATCCCCAATTTGGTTCCCACTTATAATCCCAACAAAACAAAATAGTTTACAAATATTAAAAAATAAAATACTCTAGTTAGCACTTAAAACCCAAATATCAACCCCAGTAGGCTACATGCATAAAATAACAGCAACGACGACCCTCGAAGATTATATCATCCTGACACTCCTTCCATCACTTGCAGAATCACTAATAAAACATAAAAATCCCACATTATTAAATCCCCTAGTTAAAAAATTCACAACTGCACCAATACATTCATCCCTTAACTACATTTTCAACCCTTAACCCCAACACAAAATTTACAAAATATATATCTAAGAGATATGAGAAGATGCCAACTAAATAAAAAATAAATCTAACAACAAAAGAGCCATTGAATTCAAAAGAGCCATAAGATAATTCAAAACTACAATAAAAGATGCCGACACAAAGCTTCACTAACACGCAGATTTCTCCCTAACCGCAACAATTAAACATTAACAACAAGAAAACAGTACACTAACATAGATATAATAAAAACCACTGTACACGCATATAGTAGTTGTTAAGTAATAAAAATTTTAATAAGCCTACCCGTCCTACCCTATAATTTATACAAACCAGATCAGATATTCTCTATAATATTTAATTTACTAAAACGAACTTCATACTGTGATTCTTATAAATACAGGAGTTGTACCACTGACCGGAATTTGCCGGTTACGCTGTTTGACTAAAATTCAACAACCAAAAAAAAGAACAAACAGTTACATTTCTTACAATGGAATCTACAAACAGGCGCGGGAGCTTGAACTGCTGCTTGAGCAGCGGGAGATTGACGTCTACGCTCTCTGTGAGACAACACTTAAACTGACCCAAAACCTGACATTTCCTGGCTACCAGGTCTACCGAGCAGTAAGGCCTGAGAACTGATGCGGCACGGCTTTGGTGGTCAGAAAAGGACTAAAACACACACAGACACAATTACTAAAACTGAAAACATTAGAGACAATTGCACTAACATTACACTTACAAAACTCAAATATATTAATAGTCTCAGCATACGAAACAGCCAGGACAGATATAGACAAAAAAGACTTACAAGCCATGTACACGATAAACAAAACAAACATAATACTAGGAGACTTCAATGCAAAACATCCCTTGTGGAATTTATACAAATCAGGGCAAATAAAACAAGTAACATCGTATATGTTTATATAATTGAAAATCCACAAACAAGAATAATAGCTCCAGATAGCCCTGCAAGGCCTATACCTTCAAAGTCCATTTTAGACTTTAAAATAGCCCATAATGACAAATTTGCTGCTCAAATGGAAATAATATGTGCACTAAATAGTGACCATTTACCCGTATATACAATTTTCAATGCTAAAATGTTATATAACCCACCGGATAGCCCTCCCACTGAAAATCTGTACGACTGGGATAAATTCCAAAGAATAATAAGGCATACATTAAAATAAAACCCTACATGTAATTCCACAAAGACAATTACCGACGCACTGACGACACTAAGTCGGAAAAATGTGTCCTACCAAACATTTCCACAAAAACTCCCTCCGGCTATTTTACTTCTAATAAAAAAAGAAAAATAGACTCAAGAAATCTTATCATAAATCACACAACCCCGACACAAAAACAAAAAATGAACCAAATTAATAAACAAGTAACTAAAGGGATTCAGGAATATAGAAATGAAAAACCGCTGCCAATTACTTGGAGATCAGAACTTCCTCACCATAATAAAACTCGACGTGTGGTGGTGTTTATAATAAAAGTAATTTTTGACGTTTCAAAAAAGTCAACATTTTTTGACGTTTCAAAAAAGTCACATTTTTGACATTTCAAAAGTCACATTTTGACGTCTCAAAAAGTCACATTGGTGAAATGTCACTAGTATATTTTTAAATATTGGGACCGATTTTGCTCATCAACGAACTCGATCTCTTCCTTGACCTCTAGAATGTGTGTACCAAATTTGAAAGCTTTATCTCAAAAACTGTAGCTGCTATCGCAAACCAGACTGACAGACACACAGACAGAAAAATTTTCTGTCTGAAATTTTGGGTGTTATCATAATTCGTCGAATTTTGTCCAGAAATGCAATAAAAATTATCAAAATTTTTTTCACGAATATATAACTTCCTCACTTTGAGCGGTGAAGAAGTAAAACTAGCCGAGACAATCCAATCCCATCCAGAAGATCCACACTATCTACCCCGCCTTTTTAAGCGTAGCAAAACGCACATCCCACCACTACAAATCCCTGGTGACGAGGCAGTGACCAACCTGGAAAAGTCGCACGTCCTTGCCCAACATTACTCGCAGTTTTTTTCCCTAATCAAATACATCCCCCCTATGTTAACATCTCCTTTACATATCTCCAATCCCTAGATCGCACCTCTCTTCCAAGCACGCAAGACCTCGTAGTATTTACACCCTCTGAGGTACGAAATAAAAAATTAAAAGATTAAATGCTAGGAAAGTACCTGGAATGGACAAAATAACAAATTATGCATTAAAACATTTGCCTATAAATGCTATTATGTACCTCACGAGGGTGTACAATGCCTGCCTTTCCTTAACTATATCCCTACATGTTTAAAACAGGCAAAAAATAGTACCTATCACTAAACCCAAAAAACCTCAAAGTGACCCAAACAGTTACAGACCCATCAGTCTGTTACCCACGATGGGTAAAATCCTAGATTCCCTAATCCATTCCCGCATGCTGGTATACATTGAGGACAAAGACGTCCTCAGTGAGTACCAGTATGGCTTCCATCCTGACCACTCTACAAACCAGAAGCTTTTCCGGGTTGGTGAAATAATCACCACCAACAACAATCAAAGTCTCTTACGGGGATTTTCGCCCTGAACCTCGAGAAAGCCTTCAACAAAGTCTGGCATCATGAACTGCTATAAAAGCTCAGCGGGCTTTTCTGTACGAATCATGAAAACGATTCGTGTATACTTATCAAACCGCAAATTTCGAGTGGTAGTAAACCAGGACTACTCCCAAGACTACCACATTTTCTCTGGCGTCCCACAAGGCTCATCACTTGGACCGATACGTTTTACTCTATACGTCACTGACATCCCCCTCACCTCTAGACCACAGAATAACACTCTCACTTTACGCAGACGACACAGCAATATTAGCAACATCAATTGACCAAGACATTACGACAAAACTACTGCAAAACCAGATCGACACCATAACCCTCTACTTTGTAAAATGGAGGCTATAAAACAACGCACAAAAGAACCAAACTAAAATAGTAACAAAACGAAAGATTAATCGTAGACAAAAAATCAACGTTCTTGGCCGCCACATTGAGTGGTTGGGAGAAATATTATACTTCACCGTCACCCTGGATGTCAAGATTATATTAGACACATTTGAACAATATAAAACAAAAATATCATATCAAACTTTCCAAGTTATAACCAATAATTAAAAATTCATCACCCCTAACCGCCACACTCCTTTACAAATCCTACATCCGCCCAGTCCTTACATATGCATTCCCAACCTGGTACCCATTAATATCTCTGACGAAACAAGAAAGACTCCAACGACTACAAAGTAACGTACTTAGACTAGCAGACATCACCTATAGACTACATACATAACTTCATTTGCCACACCCACCTGAACTAAGACATCCTCCAGAGACTTCTCCCATCTCAAATAGAATCTTAAAAAACAACACAAAAATCTTACTTTAGTCAATTCATTAAGTAAAAAATTTGAAACCACCCCAAAACGCCCATCTCTTAATTTAATTTTCAACCCCTAAATCAAACATAAAAATTTCCACCTATGAATAAAAGCAATGTAAAATATTAAGAAAAGCTGTCATAGTTAGTATATAACAGCAGGTTGGACTATCATTCGTCTGTTCCATAACCTACGGCATACTGAAGAGAACAAATAAGTTCGAAATCGATCTATGTCTGGTTAGAAATTGACAAATGATATTGGCTATCGATCTATCATGATTTGAAGGTGTAATTCAATGCAGGTCGGGTATTTGCCCGCTGAGTAGTTGTTTCCTTCAAATCATATTTAATATATATATATATATATATATATATATATATATATATATATATTATATTTAATATATATATATATATATATATATATATATATATATATATATATATATATATATATATATATATATATATATATATATATATATATATGTATATATATGTATATATATATATATATATATATATACATATATATATATATATAAACAAATATTTTTAATTTTTAAACGGGGATTGCAGTCATGTGACCAGAGATGATAAAAGAAACACTCTTTTTCTGTTCAAGCTTTCGAAACCTTTATTGTTTCTTCAAAAGGAACTCTACAATAAATTATAATTAATTAAACTAAGTTATGCAAAAAGAGAAAAGTACTTACGAAAGTAAGGTTAAAGTTAAAGTTACATTAATTGAAAAACTACAAAATCTTGACGAATAATTGTAGAAAATAACACTAATAATTATCTGCTAATAATATACTACCACAACTGTATAAAAATAACAGTACAGAGAACAAATAAGTTCGAAATCGATCTATGTCTGGTAAGGAATTGACAAATGATATTGGCTATTGATCTATCATGATTTGAAGGTGTAATTCAATGCAGGTCGGGGTATTTGCCCGCTGAGTAGTTGTTTCCTTCAAATCATATTTAATAACATTAGTTTAGTCCACCTGGGCTAGGGGTCGCCGCTCTAGGTACTTGCTGTGATGCAAGTCGCTATCCGCCACAGAGACATCTAGGATGTCGGTCGGATAGTAGCATTCAGACCATATGAGAAGTTTCATACCTCTCACCACTATATATATATATATATATATATATATATATATATATATATATATATATATATATATATATATATACGACACGTGTTTCGACCTTACGGTACTCGTCAGCACCGTGAAAAAAGTTTAAAAATGGGCTCGACTTGTTGGAAGACACAAATAGGAACACCATTGACAGGTAGCCAGAGCACATTTGTGCTTCAATTATGAGCTCCTGAGATATCTGGGATCGACCAACATCGCCACGGAATCAACTGAAACCTGCTTGCGTGGAGTTTCCTACCCAGGAATATAAAGAAGAAAAAAAAAGGAGATTTACTCGCGGAATCATTACATTTCTGTACGAATAGTTGCATAATTGGGTATGCCCGCATAAAATGTAGCTACCCGTGGACACGTGTTTCGACCTTACGGTACTCATCAGCATGGTAAAAATAGTTAAGACGATGGGCTCAACTTGTCGGAAGATACAAATGGAAACACCACTGACAGCCAGGGCACATTTTTGGCTTCAATTGGAAGCTCCCGAGGCAAGTGAAATCTGCCTACGTGGAGTTTTCTGCCCAGAAATATAAAAAAGAAAAAAAGGAGATTTACTTGTGGGATCATTACATTACAGTAAGAAAAGTTGCATAATTTGGTATGCCCGCATACAACAGAGAAAATCCTTTATTTGTTTTACATCCGGTATTTGACTTTGTTGTACATCCATGTGTGTATAGGTCTCTCTGGAATCCATATGTCTTAGGATGATGTTTCTGTCTGCAAGCTGCGCATCTTCATAGATTTCCCCGCAGTGTTCTTCGTTGAGGTGGACGACTGCATATTTATCAAACCCGGACTTCATACCATTTGCCTACTACTCTAAGAGCATTTTGTAGTTTGCACTCTACAGATATAAAGTTTAAGATTGCCATATAAAATAAATGGGTGGTCCATATTGATATCCATTGGTTTGGTGGAACCCAACAGAGAACGACAGCAGTGAAATGCGGAAGAGAAGCGGACTTAGGGAATCACCCTGGAAAACTCCTCTACTAAATGTCACTTGCTCTGTCTTGGCCTGCTGTACACTTGATGTTATGGTGAAGCGAGTCTTCCAGGGCGGCAGCAGCTATTCTATGCATCTCATTAGCGGTGCTCATACTGTAAGTTATTTGAGCAACAACAGCTCTGTGATGTGTCTAGGGCCTTGCGGTAATCAATCCTGGCTACCGATAAATTCCACTTGTATTACACAGAATCCTGTGTAATGCAGCAGTATATCAGCAGATTGCCATGCAACCTGCCATGCCCTTCTTGGCACCACGTTGTTCGTGTATCTGCACCTCAGTGTTCTAGCATACAAGATATGTGTAAATATCTTGTTACTATTATTGTTATTATTATTTTTATTATTACATTTATTCGGTTGCTCGTCACTGGACAGTCCTCCCGTAGTCTCCGACACCTCACGGGAGACACGCCAGTATATTACCACAGCCACTCCCCACATCCCGCAGGGTTAGTGACTGTAGATTCCGGAATTGTGTGCCACAAGCAGACGGAGGCAACCCAGAATGACTGTCTTTTACATATAGCCAACCAGCCATTCAGCTGATTTTTGGCAGGCCGGTATGATCTTTAGTTCCGAGAGCAGCGTAGGCTTTATCCCTCTGAGTACACCGATTATTAGGACGACCGTTTTGACCGAATAGCCCGAGTACAGCACTTGGAGCTCGTACCGAAAATCGTGATATTTGGTCCGTTTCTCCTCCTCCTTCAAGATGATATTTTTCTCCGCAGGTGCCGAGAAATCGATGACATACCACCTTGAGTTGATGGTCGAAGAGGACTATGTCAGGCTTGTTGGCTTAGATTAGCCTGACAGTCGGAAACGAGTAGTTCCAGTAAATCCGGCATTTCTCGTTCTCGACAAGGGGCACAATACCTCCGGGGACGTAAGGCAGCACTGGTGTCTGGTCTACCCCGTACGAGTGCCTTAGATGGTAGTATAGCACTCGTAACTCTGCGATATGTCGGTGGATGTGGGCCGAAATCGCACATATGGTGCATGCAGAGAGTAAATGCATGAGCGACTCCGGCATCTGACGGCAGGTTCTGCAGTTGATATCAGGAACCTCTACACGCCCACCGGCTACGGTAGACCAAGGTGTTGCCATCCTGGCAGGCCATAATTAATCCCTCGGTCTCTGACTTAAGCCCGGCTGACCTTAAAATGGTGAATGTTAGCCTGGTCGATAAAGCCAGCGTTTCTATATTCTTATAGAAGACACCATGCTGGGGTTTATCGACATGCTGCCGAAACAGTTTTTCCTGTTCAGCAGCTCTGATTCGGGCTTTCAGACGATTTGGCTGAAGTTCAGTGACTGACTCTATATCAGCATCTCGCCGGCCTCCTTACCTGATGTCAAATGCGAGATCGAGTTCATCTGCGGCAGGTCATAATGAATCCCTCGGTCTCCGACTTACGCCCTGCTGACCTTAGAAAGGCGAAGGTCAGCCTGGTCGATAAACTCAGTGTTTCTATGTTCTCATGGAAGACACCATGCTGGGGTTTATCGACGTGCTGCCGAAACAGATTTTCCTGTTCGGCAGCTCTAATTTGGGCTTTTAGACGATTTGGCTGAGGTTCGGTGACTGGCTCAACATCAGCACCTCGCCGGCCTCCTCGCCTGATGTCAAATGTGAAACCGAGTTCATCTGCGGCTCCTTTTTCTGCCTTGAACAATCCTGCTCCCACTCCTACAGCTTCGTGATGTTTTACGAACCGCAAGAGGGGATCTGAGCTCCTGAGTATGTTACATGCCATACTCAGTACTACTCTGCCATGCGTATACTCCAGGCTCAAGAGTCCTCCCCCGCCCCCCGTTGACGTGGGAAATACACACGAGGAACGGACGATCTAGGATGAATAATTCTGTGAATATTCATCATCTTGCGGGTATCTCTATCTAATTGGCGCAGCTGCTGTACAGTCCACTTTACTACTCCAAAGGAGTAGAGTAGGACCGGAACGGCAAGCATATTAGTTGCAGGCATCTTCAGGGAATTCCCCGCATCGTCCTCCCTTGAGGTGGACGACTGCACATTTGTCCAACCCGAACTCCATACCAATTGTCCTCGTATATTCTTCGACCACCCTAAGAGCGTTTTGTACTTCACGCTCTCCGGAGGCATAAAGTTTAAGGTCATCCATATAAAATAGATGGGTGACATTATGCCTCCGGTAGCTGGGTGGCCCACATTGATATCCGCGGGTTTGGCGGAGCCCAACAGACAACGGCAGCAGTGAGATGCAGAAGAGGAGAGGACTCAGGAGTCACCCTGGAAAACTCCTCTCCTAAATGCCACCTGCTCTGTCGTGACCCGCTATGCACCTGATGTTATGGTGAAGCGGGTCTTCCAGAGCGGCAGCAGCTGTTCTATGCATCTCACTAGTGGTGCTGGTACCGCAAGACATTCGAGCAAGTACAACAATAGCTCATGCGATGTTTTATCAAATGCCTTGCGGTAATCAATCCAGGCCATCGATAGATTCCGCTTGTATTGCACAGAATCCTGTGTAATACAGCGGTCTATCAGCAGGCTGTCCTTGCAACCTGTCATGCCCTTCTTGGCACCACGCTGTTCGTGTATCTGCTGGAAGACCGGATCAACAGACATCAGCGTCCTAGCATACAAGATACGTGTGAATATCTTGTAGCAGGAGTTAAGGCAAGTGATCGGCCTATAATTCCTCGGGTCGGAAAGATCCCCTTTTTGGAGATAAGCACAGTACGTCCCTCGACGAACCAGTCCGGAATCTGCTGCCCCTCGTTCAACCATGAGTTGAAAACTCGCGCCAGACGGCGGTGAGTGGAAGGAAATTTCTTCCACCACCAGTTGTTAATGCCGTCTGGGCCCGGGGCAGCGAAGTTCTTGGTACCAACAAGTGCTTGTTGGACTTCCTCCGTACTGATTGCCGGGCACACTTCTTCTGGCTCTTCAAGATGTCTGTGACACAGAGCCTCGAAGTGTGCAATTGATGGTGTGTCGCTATTGAATGGACGCGTCGTTTCGTAGATTCCCTTCCAGAAGGTTTCGACATCTTCTACAGTCGGCAGATTCTCGACGACACGCTATGGCTCTTGAAAGAGGCGGGAAGGATTCGTACGGAACAAATTGTTTTGTGCCATACTCCTCACCCGCCTCCTCAATGTTTTCTTTATCGCCATGAGTGCTCTGAACCTATCTAGACAGTGCTGCTTGATGGTAAGCATCACTGTCAGATTTAGAGTATGGTGTTGACGTCTTAATCCGACTGCTATGCGCCGGATTCTGGGAGTAAAACTCTCCCAGTCGTGTTATATTCCACCACACTCTGGATCCGAGAAGCGTGTTGTCTGGCCGACTGTATTTTGCCCTCGATTTTTTGTACACGCCGCTTGGCTTTCTCGACCCCGTGATTGTTGACCTCTCACGGGGGACGAGTTGCTTCGCGGCGTTGTACACGGCACAGTTGATTTGCCAGATGTCTGCGTCTTCCGGAATTTCCTCATCGATGACCGCGTCCATTCTAGCCAGGTCTTGTGGCTTTAGGTTAGCCCTGGTGTTAAGGCTAACTCTTGTCCTTAAGTCAACATCGGCGAACTCTAATGGATGTTCCCCATCAGCTGGTAATTGCCGCGGTGGAACTGCGGCTGGCAGTTGTTCCAGCTGTTGGGGTGCCCTTACGTAACCTGTCCTGCGCAAGAAGGATACTTAGTCTCTCAGGTGTTGTTGAGAGAAGGCGCGATGCTCTGGATGCATTTCACACCAAAGTGCATGCAATCGCGCCATGTATCCCCTTCGCTCAGGTTCGCTACTCTCGCGGCAGGTCAGCAAGTCATCCTTTAGTTCCCTTGTACACTTAAAGCCTCCAGGTACAATAGCATTGTTGTCATCGTTTGGACCATCCGGTAAGGCCCCTCCCATCTGTCCTTGACCTCCATCCGGCTGAGGTCGATTGTGAGGGGCCCTTCTGAGGTTATAGGTAACCCAAACAGTAAGAGTACCAGGGTGGTTAGCCTTGGTACCCTCGGCCGACATTAGTCAGGCAAAGTTACCTCTGCCTGTCCAGGGTGCACCAACGTGGAGGTTGCCGACCTTGCACCCCTTATTATTTTTTTTTTTTTTTCGGTTTCCCGATGCCGGTCAGTCCTCCCGTGGCCTCCGACGCCTCACGGGAGTCGCGCCGGTGCATCAACTACAGCCACTCCCCACATCCCGCAGGGTTAGTGACTGTAGATACCAGAATCGTGTGCCCTAAGCAGACGGAGAGAACCCAGAATGACCGCCTTCTGCATTTGACCTGCCAGCCACTCGGCTGGTTTTTGGCAGGCCGGTATGATCTTCAGTTCCGAGAGCAGCGTAGGCTTTATCCCTCCGAGTACACCGATAATAAGGACGACCATTTTGACCGAGTAGCCTGGGTACAGCACTTGGAGCTCGTACCGGAGATCCAGATGTCTTAGGATGCTTCCGTCTGCGAGCTGCGCGTCTTCAGGAAATTCCCCGCATCGTCCTCTCTTGAGGTGGACGACTGCACATTTGTCCAACCCAAACTCCATACCAATTGCCCGCGTATAATCTTCGACCACCCTAAGAGCGTTTTGTAGTTCGCGCTCTCCGGAGGCATAAAGTTTAAGGTCATCCATATAAAATAGATGGGTGACCTTATGCCTCCGGTCGCTGGGTGGCCCGCATTGATATCCGCGGGTTTGGCGGAGCCCAACAGACAACGGCAGCAGTGAGATGCAGAAGAGGAGAGGACTCAGGGAGTCACCCTGGAAAACTCCTCTCCTAAATGTCACCTGCCCTGTCGTGACCCGCTGTGCACCTGATGTTATGGTGAAGCGGGTCTTCCAGAGCGGCAGCAGCTGTTCTATGCATCTCACTAGTGGTGCTGGTACCGCAAGACATTCGAGCAAGTACAACAATAGCTCATGCGATGTTGTATCAAATGCCTTGCGGTAATCAATCAAGGCCATCGATAGATTCCGCTTGTATTGCACAGAATCCTGTGTAATACAGCGGTCTATCAGCAGGCTGTCCTTGCAACCTGCCATGCCCTTCTTGGCACCACGCTGTTCGTGTATCTGCTGGAAGACCGGATCAACAGACCTCAGCGTCCTAGCATACAAGATACGTGTAAATATCTTGTAGCAGGAGTTAAGGCAAGTGATCGGCCTATAATTCCTCGGGTCGGAAAGATCCCCCTTTTTGGGGATTAGCACAGTACGTCCCTTGACGAACCAGTCCGAATCTGCTGCCCCTCGTTCAACCATGAGTTGAGAACTCGCGCCAGACGGCGGTGAGTGGAAGGAAATTTCTTCCACCACCAGTTGTGCCGGCTGGGCCGGGGCAGCGAAGTTCTTGTTACCAACAAGTTCTTGTTACCAACAAGTGCTTGTTGGACTTCCTCCGTACTGATTGCCGGGCACACTTCTTCTGGCTCTTCAAGATGTCTGTGACACAGAGCCTCGAAGTGTGCAATTGATGGAGTGTCGCTATTGAATGGACGCGGCGTTTCGTAGATTCCCTTCCAGAAGGTTTCGACATCTTCTACAGTCGGCGGATTCTCGACAACACGCTGTGGCTCTTGAAAGAGGCGGGAAGGATTCGTACGGAACAAATTGTTTTGTTCCATACTCCTCACCCGCCTCTTCAATGTTTTCTTTATCGCCATGAGCGCTCGGATCCTATCTAAACAGTGCTGCTTGATGGTAAGCATCACTGTCAGACTTAGAGTATGGTGTTGACGTCTTAATCCGGCAGCTATGCGCCGGATCCTGGGAGTAAAAACTCTACCAGTCGTCTTATATTCCACCACTGGATCCGAGAATCGTGTTGTCTGGCCGACTGTATCTTGCCTTCGATTTTTTGTACACGCCGCTTGGCTTGATCGACCCCGTGATTGGTTGACCTCTCACGGGGGACGAGTTGCTTCGCGGCGTTGTACACGGCACAGTTGATTTGCCAGATGTCTACATCTTCTGGAATTTCCTCATCGATGACCGCGTCCATTCTAGCCAGGTCTTGTGGCTTTAGGTTAGCCCTGGTGTTAAGGCTAACCCTCGTCCTTAAGTCTACACCGGTGAACTCTAAAGGATGTTCCCCATCAGCTGGTATTTGCCGCGGTGGGACTGCGGCTGGCAGTTCTTCCAGCTGACGGGGTGCCCTTACGTAACCTGTCCTGAGCAGAAAGGATACTTGATCTCTCAGATGTTGTTGAGAGAAGGCGCGATGCTCTGGATGCATTTCGCACCAAAGTGCATGCATTCGCGCCATGTATCCCCTTCGTTCAGGTTCGCTACTCTCGCGGCAGGTCAGCAAGTCATCCCGAAGTTACCTCGTCCACTTAAAGCGCCCATGTGCAATAGCATTGTCGTCATCGTTAGGACCGTCCGGTAAGGCCCCTCCCATCTGTCCTTGACCTCCATCCGATTGAGGTCGATTGTGAGGGGCCCTTCTAAGGTTATATGGAACCATAGCAATAAGAGTACCAGGGTAGTTAGCCCTGGTACTCCCGGCCGGCATTAGTCAGGCAGAGTTGCCTCTGCCTGTCCAGGGTGCACCAACGTGGAGGTTGGCGGTCCTTTGCACCCCTGGAGGTTGCCGGTCCTTTGCACCCCTCACCCCTTATTATTATTATTATTATTATTATCATTATTATCATAATCAGAATTATCATTATTATTGTTATTATTATTATTATCATTATTATCATAATCAGAACTAAGATATTAGCTGGACTAAGTGAAATGGTACATTAGTAAGTTTTCTGATTTATTTATGATCAATAATTGTCTACACTTATGATTAAAGAACCTATATTTCATCAGTTTTATTTTCTGATCTGAATGCAGTTATACATAGTCAGAACTTGTGGTAGTTAGCATTAATGCACCCCTAACATTTGCCAATCATTTCCTTCCTGATTTCCACTAAACTAACAGAGCGCCAAACGCCATAGTCTACGTTTCCGATGGCTTAAAAGAAGGCGTTTTGATCAATGATGAAGCTTTCTGTAATCTTATCAGTGAATGAACCACACCTGCTTTGTTACAAAACACATCCCCCAAGGAAAAAATCACAACCATCCAACGAACGTCCTTAGATAAGCTGACATGATAAATAAATTTAATGATATTTTATTTACCTTCAGACATTGGTTGGTACATGAATTGGTTTTTCCCTAATAATTTAAGTATAATATTACAAATGTTTTTTTTTCGAATAATTTATTTAGAATCATAGCAACAGTACAATTTATAAATATAGAATATTAGTCTGACTTTTATACAGAGTGTATAAGGTAAAATAATATAAATAAAAATATTAACGTACTGTCAATGTGGAATTATGGTAATTTTTTTAATGTTAAAACATTTACGATAAAAATACGTATTTTTTATAATGTGAAAAATGAGACAATGTAGTGACGTAATAATCACGTAATTTTATAACCAATGATTAAATTTGATATTGAATGCACGTATGTATTCGGAAGTGTCACACACGTGATTTTTTTCACGTTATGTTTATGGCGAAGACTGACTAACTGCAAAACTTGAAAGTTGGAACAACGTGTCCTTAAAAACGTGTTTGACACATAATCGAAAACACGATGTTTTCTCAAGACTTTTTTGTCCAGCATTTCAATTTGACGTCAAATACACGTGTGCAATTAGCCCAACAAATAGTCGTGTAACATATGACGTCGTACTTACGTCATTTTTTGATACGGATTGTTCGGCGTCGTCACTGATCAATAAATAGACATGAAAATGACGTGTGCTTTCCGACGTTATATTCACTTAAATGTTTGACGTATATACGACGTCAAAAAATGGTGAAAAACGTTTTAGGTATGTCTACAATATGTTTGAACAAGTATCATTCACACATGGCGCTACTTATGTCGCAACTGCTTACGATGAGTTTAGGTATACTGAATGTATGTATATAATCAATATACGGATAATTCTAACAAGAGCTTTATGGTATGTTACTATGAGCTCACAATACTTATGCAACAAGCACTGTGTTTTAGAGAGACTATCGTGTAACGTTTCTAGAGGATACTTAGCATAGTGAGTTGCCCAACTGAGTTAGATTTTTTGGCATTTTAAATTTTACAGTCAATTAGATGTTCAGATAATCGTTTTTTAAAACACCTTACTGTAGTATATATGCAACACCATTACACTCTCAGCATGGAATCTCATGTCAACATTATACTCGAGGTCTTTTGGTGTTTTATCTTTTAATTTAATAATTTTTTTTTCAATGAAGCACTTTTTGTATACAATGACTGAACCATATTTTGATTAGAGTTCTATTACGTTTCTCTGTTCTTATATAAGGAATTTTGTAATACTGTTTGTTATTTTCTTTTTGATTATTAGTATTTTCTGTTTGTTATTGTTAAGAAATTTGAAATTACCTCAGTGGATAATTACTTTTGTGTAGGAGTATCTTTATCAATTCTTTATTTTTTTTTATGGAACCTTTTATCTGATGGTTTTTTCAGTGCTATGTTTTAGGTTATTATTATTAACTTTATGTTTGAGAGCATGTTCAGAATGAAAATTGAGAAACCTTTCAGAAAATGTAGGTTTGTGGAACCAATCCATAATAGTACACTATTGTTATATGTAGAGCTAGTATCTTGGATGTCATTTTCAGAGTGGGATTCTGAATTACACGATACTGGTGATGCAATACAATGATTTTTCCATATCATTAGTACCATTAGTAGTAAAATATTTTATAAGCAGTTGTAAATCATAAAAAAACAGTTCTCTAATACTTTTGTAAAGTTATAGTAATTAAAAACATCGGTAACTAACTATTATTGCTACACAAGTTCAAACATCGTTAAATACAAAAGTTTTATTTTATAAACCATAGTAAAAATGTATGCAAACGTTTCTCAGGAGCTGAGATAATTAGCATTTTGCATGGAAAATGGGTAGAGTAATAATAATAATAATAATAATAATAATAATAACCCGTCTTTATTAAGTATTAGCAATACATACTACTTATAAATAAAAGGCGAAGTTTAGCTTGTAGTTGCTACTCTTACACTTAACCCTGTAACGAACCTAAACTCCAACTAACCTGACTAACCTAAAAACTAAAATTACATTATATTTATATATATATATATATATATATATATATATATATATATATATATATATATATATATATATATATATATATATATATATATATATATATATATATATATATATATATATATATATATATAATATATATATATATATATATATATATATATATATATATATATATATATATATATATATATATATATTTATTTATTTTATACATATATATCCACCGAGGCTCTGTAGCGCAGTGAGTCAGAGCGTTAAGTGACAAACGTAACTAGTTTACCTCGCCTATCGACTCCCGGGTTCAAATCCTTTCGATTAACGGCAAAGTTAACGAAGAGGTATGGTTGTGTGTGTCTGCGTTCTTTTCAACTGTGTAAACCCTGTCCGAGCAGCTTCGGCTTTGGTTTGGGGTTGTCTAATTTATGTGGTGTGTTTTATATTTATGTTTTTTATATATATATATATATATATATATATATATATATATATATATATATATATATATAGGTGAATGGCTATCGATCTATCATGGTTGAAGGTGTAAATTCAGTACAGGTCGGGGTATTTGCCCTCTGAGTAGTTGTTTTTCCTTCAAAATCATAAGATATATTAATATTATTTTTGCATACACTTGTCTTAGATCAGTATTTCAGACACATTAACAATTCTGTAGAATATATCATGTTTTGTTGAACACTATTTTTATAATTCTCTTTTAGTACTTCCGGTGGTATTAAAAGTGAGTTTTTTATACCACACATGCTATACCATATTGAAGTATAGATTCCACAAGCATAGTAAACTACTTTCTCAGTGTTTTTAGGGTCAAAAAGTTTTTAAATTCTAAATTTATATATAAAATACTCTAAGTTTTTTTATAATACTACTGGCTTGAACATCCCATCGTAGGTGGCTGTCAATCGTGTCCCCAGTATTTAATACTTGTAGCAGAAGAGATTTCTTGGTCATCGATAAGTATTGTGTTAAAATCAGGTAAGTATTTCTTTTTCGATACAAATGACAAATATTTAGGTTTTACTCTGTTAATGTAAGTAAGTTTTTTCAGCCACTCTTGATTTTTTAGATTTGTCCGACACTGTCTGTCTTAATTTCTTACAATTATCACCTTGAAAAAAGATTGCAGTGTCATCTGACTTAGGATAATGTTTCCTTTGTAGATAAAGGTAAGTAAATCATTAATATATATGGTAGTGAGAACAGGCCCTAGAACTGTGCCTTGTGGAACACCATATGGCACAGGTTCTTTCCCTGACTTGTTACATCATCGATCATAACTTTTTGTTTTCGGTTTGTTAAGTAACTTGAAATAACTCCAATACATTTCCACGGATTCCAAAATTTTCTAATTCTTCTAGCAAAAGCTTATGACTCACAGTGTCAAAAGCCTTTGCTAAATCCACAAATACACATATGGCTTGGTTTACTGTCATCAACTGCATTATACATTTTTGAAATTAACACGGTTATTGCATCTTGCGTAGATTTATTTTCACGAAATCCAAATTGCATATCGTGAATTACTTTATTTTTTTGTAAATAATTACATAACCGCGTTTTATAACCATTTCAAGTATTTTCGTTAATGCAGAAACCAGCGATATAGGTCTGTAGTTTGATATTTTTAAGTGGTCCCCATTTTTGAAGATACGTTTTATAACGACTGTTTTAAAGTAAGTAGGTACCTGTCCTGTATGAATACACTGATTTATTATGTAGGTAAGAGGTTTTTTAACATAATCGACACATTTTTTCAATAACTAGTTATTAATTTGATCAAGTCCCTGGTGCTTTCCCGCTTTTTAAATTGGTGATAATATAATAAATTTCATTTTCGTTAGTTGGCATCAAAAACATGGAATTCGACATCGTAAATGCTTTGTTGGTTTCTGGACTTAAGTTGTTACTGTTTTTAGAATGAATATTATTTGCCAATATTTCTCCAATATCTGCGAAATAATTATTAAAGTTATTAGCAATTCTCCAACGTGATGTTATTAATATTATCTTTTTTTATTACAATTCATATTTAAACATTCGTTAACAGTTTCCCAAATATGTTTTACTATTTATTTCAATTTTATTTTGAAAATATTTATTTTTGGTTTGTTTTTATTAAAGAATTTATTTTATTTCTCTATATAGTATACTCCCGCTTTTTTGCTTTGTTTGCAGAATTTTTTATATATTCCTGATATAATTTATCCCAAACCTTTGTAGATGTAATAATTCCATATATATAAATATATATATATAAATATATATATATATATATATATATACATAAATATATATATATATATATATATATATATCGCATATATCTATATATATATATATATATATGTGAACAGGACAGGAAGAACAGGATAATGGATAGTTGCCTCCAAAAAAGGATGAAATCCGTCTGACACGTGTCTTGTCATTGCACTCGTAA
Organism: Rhamnusium bicolor; assembly: GCA_029963845.1. Lineage (NCBI taxonomy): Eukaryota > Metazoa > Arthropoda > Insecta > Coleoptera > Cerambycidae > Rhamnusium > Rhamnusium bicolor. The sequence continues at coordinate 48,818 of JANEYF010001521.1, read as the reverse complement.
TCATGACGGCTATAAGTTGTAAGGATAGGTACAACTTTTGTGTTGTTGAACCTAAGTTGTACCTATCCTTACAACTTATAGCCGTCATGATTACGAGTAGTGACTCAGAAACACGTGTCGACGGATTCATCCTTTTTTGCGGGCAATACCCATTATCCTTTTCTTCCTATATATATATATATATATATATATATATATATATATATATATATATATATATATATATATATATATATATATATATGTATTAGAATATAGCTCGGAATTAAGGTATTGATGACGTCAGCGCGTAAATATGTTCATGCATTTATGACACAATATACCTTGTAATTTCTTTAGCAAATTCCATAATATCCAAAGTTGATAATGTCAATTTACTATAAACACTCCAAGAGGACTGGAGGTATTCTATCTATAAGAGAAAGTTATGAACCAGAAGAGCGTTAGGTATGGGGTTGAAATTTTACCTATGAGTAGCCTTTAACAAGGAACCAGTCAAACGTTTTTTATAGTATAGATTAATTTTTTCCAATTTTTTTTATTTTTTTGTCCAAAGGGACTGAGACTCTTGCACAGGCTGCCAAAGTTGAGGGTGTTTTTTCATTTATAATTTCGATATCTACATCTCTTCATGAGTTATAGGGAATTTTTTGGTTTTTGTTAGTTTATGATTTACATATTTCGCCTATTTAAAATTTTTTTTCAAAATTTTGAATATTCTTGGAATAGGACTGCGAGGTAGCACATGACCTTTTAAACGGCAAAGAAGTAGATTTTTCTACACAGAACAAATGTGGAGTCTCTGAAAAATTTCACATATTTTAAGTATGCACCAATTATATCTGTCAACGTTGAATAGTGTTTCTCACAATACAAATGGTTTTTTAATGAGAGGCATCGGAGATTAATTCAGGAACATTTTATAACAAATATTAGTAATATACTTTTACTCTTTTAATCGCTAGTTAAAAATATGTGAGTATTAGTGTTACATTCACCAATACATTCAAATGTCTTTACAGAATTTAGATATCTCCAGCCGTTCACGAATTATATGGAAAAACATATAAAAAATATCGTCCGATGTTTCTCAATTTTTTTCGATGCCTCTCGTCTATTTAACAATATTATAATTTCACTTTTTTGCGGTGCCTTATTGCTTTTAGGCATTTGTATGGGTAACCCTTGTGAGCAAAAACCAAGTCGATTCTCCCTGAACCTACGAGATGATGAGGGAATCCGTGAAAACACATTTTACAAATTTTCACCCCCTTAGGGGTTGTAGCAATATCGACGGTGATGATCTCACCACCAGTGGCGGCTGGTGGATTTATATTATACCATATCTCAGTATTGAGCATAATAAAGTTTATGAGAGCTAATTAACAACTATTGAAGATTGTACGCAGAGAGTAAGAAATGCATTTCAAAACTTATCACAGGATTCAATTAGAACAACTACCCATTAGGAACTAATCTAAAGGTGCGAAAAATATGTAGTGGTTCGAGGGCGGAATTTTTGAACAATTATTCAATTAAAATGGAATCATGTTTATAGTTGCATGTTACAGTGTTTAGTGTTATTTTCCGTTTCTGTGGATATCTAGTAACACATGTACTACAAGTTCTTGACATTACTTTATCACATTCTCCATAAATAATAAACAAATTCAAAAAGTCTTCATGGGTGTAATTTAAACGTGGTGGCATTTTTTGACATAAGAAAATGACTGACATTACTATTGTTTCTAATAATGGCTAATTTGATAAAATTTTTACTAAAAATCCTTGAATTTCTAAGAAAATCTCAAATATTTTAAAAGTTGTAACTTAAACCACCACAATGCTTATATAAAAAAAGGAATTTAATTTTACATAACTTGATGTAAAAAATACAGGGTGTTCCATTTGACTTGAGTAAGTTTTTTCACGGTTTGAAATTTACAAAATGTAACGTCAAAAATGGAACACTTAGTATACTATTATTGATTTTATTTAAACTGTAAAGCGTAGCTCACCTTATAATCTTTCTGGATGCCAAAAAAGCAAATGAGTATCTTTTACACGAAGAAAGTTATAAATGTTAGTGTAAACCATTACACCTGTCAAAATTTTTTTTAAAATGTTAAATATCTCTGAAACAGCTGGGTTTAGGCATAAGGTATCCTACATGTTTTTGACTCAGAATTTTATGCTCTTTTCGAAAACCTTAAAATATATAAGATGTTTTACTTAAAATAAGTATCGTTTAAGAAAATTACCTACATTGTTTTGGATTTTTTCATTAACATAATTTTGAATGGAGAGACGAAAATTATGGTTCGAGATGTATGCAATTTGCACTTTCTGAATTTTTATAACAATATATCAATTATTTCTGGAGAAGCGCTCTCAAAAACGAAATATTTTTAGCTATAAGTTTATATGGCAAATCCATATTATTTTGGCGTATTCTATCGAGTCTCTAAGTTTCTCGATTAAAATCTGGCCCACCCAGTATAATATACGTTCTGATATAGAAAAATAGGAGAGAAGGTTGTGGTAATGTCATATTTAATGACATTCTTCGTATATGTGACGTATTAAAAAATGTCATATTCATGATATTGATTTTCTCTCATTGGTTTTACTAGATATGTGTCGTTTGGTGTGTCTTGATAAATTCTTAGTTTTAAATTGTTTTTATAAGAAACTGAACGTTGATATCGTATATTTTCGAGGCTCCATTTTTTTTTATAGATATTTGTTGAGACTACAAACTCAATTTTCCTTTAAGTAGTATTTTGACCTATGGCATAATAGTTTAACAATAAAATATAAAGACAGTTACATGAAGACTTTGGTGACATGCTTACCTTAACTATCACCTCATTCCACTATTACACACACAGTAATGCAACAATGATAGATATTGCATAGACACTGCATATTTGAGAATGAATCGAGGACAATGACATTTTTGGTGTTGTGTTGAAAAAAATAACTTAGAGGATAATTGTACATTTTTGAAGCCTTGACGTAAGTATGTCCTTGTTTTTGCCATATCTTTACTGTTGTACAATTTTTTTTTATTTTATTACGTTGTGATCTTTGGCTCTTTGAAATACTGGTTCTAGTTGAGAAAAGGATACAGAGTTGTAAACGCTCTTAAAATAAAAAAGTGTTAAGTTTATTTTAACTATTCTTTTCATCTTGTATTTAAAATATTTTCCTACTCAGCTTTAAGTGTTATTTTTATTGATATTTGTTTATCCCTGTTAAATTAATAAAAAATAATAGTTTAAAGTTCTATTTTTTTATTTTTTTAACTATTAATAGACTATTAAAATGTTATTTTATTCTACTTTTATTGCCTTAAATTTCAGTTCAATAATTTTCATCTAATTTTCCTTAAAAAAATCTGTATTTTTTAAATAGTTAACATATTCACCCTCCTAATTCGTTGGTAATTATATTAAAATTTTCATGCAGTGCCCTTCAGTGCCTTATTAAAAATAGGCAAATGTATGGCGTTAATCCCAAAATATTGTGATTATATTTAGAAATTTTTTATTATGAATCCTGAGTAAAAAAGTAGTTCAGTTTAAATTTTTATGTAAATTTAAGAGGACACTTTTTATCGGTTTTTTGGGTTTCGCCATGTTACCGTCTGTCTGAGGAACCGCTCTCCTGACCGGCAAAATAGGCTCACCACCACTCACAACTGAAATATAATACAAGTGCCGATGTGGGTACAATGACCCACATCGGCACTCGTATTATATTTCAGTTGTGAGTGCAATGTACTTCTGATTGTGTTTTTTGCACATTTTCTTTATATCTGATGAAGCCAACTGCAATATTGTGCAAAATTTTAAGCATTAATGGTCTTGAGGTGTCACAAGCGAGTAGTGGTGAGTTTATTCCGCCACTAAAGAGAGTGGCTTCTCAGACAGGGATGGTAACATGGCGAAACCTGATATATCGTTTTACATCAGATAACTGAAAGCTTAAAGGACGCATTTGAATGCACAAGGGTAGGGGATGTCATTAAAATACATAGGACAGACATCTATAAAATGTTGGAGAAAGATGTCGTAAAGACGTTACCTTTTGTAACATCAGGGTCCTATAATACGTCTTCTGGACGTCTTTCAGGAGCAAAAAGACGTCTATAAGATCTAGAATAGCAAAGTCAGATGTCTTTTGGACATCTTTAAGATGTCTTTGTGCTGTTGGGATGTGTATAAAATTGACCATGGCATATAAAATAATTGTTGTCTAAAAAGCAAACAAATAAATAAAGAAATCTAATGTCATGGAATTGTGACATTCGATAATGGAGCACCTATTTTTCATTATTTCTCTTGTTAAGTCTGTTGGTATGTTAGTGAAGAGTATCTAGCGATACTGGAATATAATTGTCTGACAAAATTACACCTTTTTAACTGTTCCATTTAAAAAAAGGCACTTGATTCTGTAATTTCGTCTTGGCTCGCCCTGTATATTCGAAAATAATTTTTGATTATAGGTTTTTTTATCTAGTTTACTTCTATTTTTTTTTTTAATTTCTAGCTATCGTAGAACTCGAGATAGCGAAGTCCGACGCACTATTGCCCCACCCTGTATACATAAGTACTGTAGGAAGGTATTTTAAAAAATAATTACCTGAACATATAGCTGACTGTAAAAATTTTCTTGCCAAAAAAAGTCCAACTTAATTAGTTGAGCATTTTATCCAAAAGGGCCACACTTTTGCATTTAATGATGCCAAAATAATAGCCAAAAATAATAACTGCAGAAAGATATTGTTTAACGAAATAATCTATATTAAAAATTACCCTAATAGTATAAATTAAAGAACAGATATAGAAAATTTAAACAGCTTTCACTTTGTTGACCCTTTAAAAAGCAGCCTTTAATACAACAAAAAAAAACTAACAAAAAAAAAATTAAAAAGATAAGATAATAGGATCACAGAAATATCATACATTAGGGCTGATTCAATCGCCAAACAGAACATTTATATTATTGTTGCTACTGTACAATACACATTTTATAAAAAAAGTTACGTACCTAATATAAATGTTGTAAGAAAATGACGCACAATTTTAATTCAATCGTAAGTTTTAATGTGTATATATATTCTCTAAACTTTTTTTATTAACCTGTATATTTTCTATATTTTTACATTTTATAAGTTTGATATTTTTGAAAGACCTACCTTCTTTTATATCTAGATTTAATATACAATTTACATAAAATCAAAAATCATATTATTTGTATCATTATACACATTTATAGTTTTTTTTGTGTCCTGAAGGAGCTAATAAATTTAGTAGAACGTCAATGAGTTGAAAAGAAGAAATATTTATTGAACCAAAAAAATCATACAATAAATAATATGAATAAATAGTATAAACAAGATGTCTGCTTGATCATGCGCAGAAGTTACAGAAAAATTTGCACGATATTAGAAGAAACAAGTCTTCTTATAGAAAAAATATGCGCGGTTGTTATAGAAAAATAAATCTGCATATAGAAAAAACATGCACGATGGTTACAAAAAAAAGTGATATCACATGACATTTAAGAAAAAATAAGATATCTGCTAGATCATGCGCAGTAGACAACTATGACGGGCCCGTGACATCTTATGACATTAAAAAAAAAACAAGTCTGTTTATAGAAAAAAACGTGCGGTGGTTATAGAAAAACAAATCTGCATATAGAATAAACATGCGAAGTGGGTAGATAATGGCTGCCTAGTAGTTACAGAAAAAAAAACGTGGTGAATTTGTTCATGTGTACTAGTTACAGAAAAACATGACGGACTTGATCATGAGCGGTTACAGAAAAACTTGACTGGCAAGAGACTGCTAGTGACGTGTTAGATATTACACCCTAAATACGGTTAAATGTATAATTTAGTTCATACCTCATTACTCCTAGACAGGAACAAAATATCACAACACACGCTAATAAGAAGAATCTTAAGCTATTAAAAAATTAATATAACTGTAAACGAATATCAAAACAAACAATTTACAAACTCATTTTGTATAAATAACTTAAAATAATTATGCTCATGAGGACATGTAGAGTTTTTGACACTTTTATACTATAAATTAATGCAAAGTTTTAAACATTGTAACGGGAAGTGATAACAAACCCATAATAAAAAGCATTCTGTTACGCCACTGGACTGTGTAAACTGGTTAGATGAGAGTGGAATTGTACGCTACCGGCCGGGAATATTCTCGACTGCTCTAGATCGTGTGAATGGATGTATAAATAAGACACGCGGTGGCACCAGTCTCAGTCTGTAGTCGAACGTGAATGAGTAAAGAAGAAATAAGAAAGAGACATAAGTGTTTAATTGTGATTATAGTTAAGACAGTGATTAATCTATTGTTGTTAATTATTGTTAATTAGTAAATAAAGTAGTGAGTAAGTGTAACTTGGACTTTCAATCAACAAATCTACGAGTATAGGTGTTTGAGGGGATAGCAAACACGTAACAATTTGATGTCGGAAGTGGATTGGAAAAGAAATTTCTGGAATATTCGGAAAGGTTCTGCAGTGTTCTTCTCACAAATTAGTGGTAACACGGAGAATTAAGCTACTAGATAGTGTTGGAGGACTATTTCTGGACTGAATAGTGACTTTAAACTAGATTTTCGGGGAGTTTCTAGAACATTCGATTTAGAAATAGTTGCAAATACGCGAGTGCCGGCAGTAATAATATGTTATAGACTGAGAAAAAGGACTAGTGCAATTTCGGAAAATTCTAGAACATTCTATTTGGAAACTACAGGAGATACGTGAACTGTGTCGACGGGAACGTGTTGTAGACTTAAAAACAAGACTATAAGTGACTTTTAGTGACAATTCTAGAACATTCTATTTGGAAACCACAGAAGATACGTAGACTGTGTTAACGGAAACGTATTATAGACTCAAAACAAGACTTATTAGTGATATTTCGTGAAAATTCTCGAACATTCCATTGGACAATTAGTGGAGATAAGTGAATTTTGTCAACACAAAGAAGTATAGACTCTAAATAAGACTTTCTAGTGCTGTTTCGAGATTTTTCTGGAACATTCCATTATTAAAATAGATGTGATATCAATATTTTACGGACTTTATAGTGTAATAAACGTTATTGATTTACGTGTCGTGAGTTAATGCCAACAACAAGAAGTATGGAGGAGAAGCAAACACAGGACATGCTTGCAGCATTGTTACAACGGATGGACGAACAGGGAAAAATTATAGAAGATCAAGAAAGAAGGCGACAGAAAGAAAAAGAAGAACAAGAAAGAATACGACAAGAAGAGAAAGACGAACAGAGAAAAAATTATGGAAGCTCAAGATAGAAAACGCCAGGAAGAAAAAGAAGACTTGATAGAAATGATCGAAGGCCTGGAAATAAGACGACAGAAAGAAAACGAAGAGCAAAGAAACCAACGCCAGGAAGAATTAAAAGAAATTATGGAGGGACAGCATCAAGTCATGCTCTCGGTCACTGAACAATTGAAGAAAGATGTACAGGCTGAGGTCATGGAAGTTAAAGAAGAAGTCAATGAATTCAGAGGAAAGTTTGAAGGAGAAATAACTGAAGTTAAGGAAGAAGTAGCCCGACTTAAACAACAATTAAGAGAGAAGGGTGGCCAGTTAGTACTGTTGTCTAGTACTAGGTTACAACTACCTTCCTTCGACAGTCAAAGTTCATGGTCAACTTATAAGAGACAATTTGAGGCAGCTGCACGTTCAAATAACTGGAACGATGAGGAAAAAGCAACAGCATTGGTATTAGCACTAAGGGGGCAAGCGTTAGACTTGCTCCAAACAATTCCTGCCGCACAGCAACAAAACTTTAGCATTCTGGAGACAGCGTTAGAACAAAGATATGGCGACCAACATCTCGCCCAAATATATCAGGCTCAGCTCAAATCACGCAGACAATGAGGTGGAGAAAGCCTCCAGGAGGTCGAGGCTGCGGTAGAGAGATTAGCCCATCTAGCCTATCCTGATGCACCAATGGAATTTCAACTACAGTTAGCAGTTGGTACATTTATTGATGGAGTAACGGACCAGGAAGCTAGGCGCATTCTTAAGTTGGCCAGGCATAAGCTTAGTTGTGAGGCTTTAGTACATGCACTGGAGATTGAGGCTGCTTATAAGAATACCACATAATCAAATCAGAGAGTACGAGCTGTGAGTGTGGAGGAAGACAAGCCAGGCAACACAACACAAAACCTGATATCTGATCTACACTAGATGATAACCCAACTACTGACAAAATCGAACTCCCAGCAAAGACAAGATCAACAACAAAGTAGTGAGAGGCTAAATGGAGGCATCCGTTGTTATAAGTGTGGCAAATTGGGCCATATTAAGAGGAACTCTCATAAGTTCAACATTCAAGATCCGAGACAAAACAACAACAAAGTAGTGGGAGGCCGAATGGAGGCATCCGTTGTTATAAGTGTGACAAATTGGGCCATATTAAGATGAACTGTCATGAGCTCAACATTCAAGATCCGAGACAAAACCAACAGCAAAGTAGTGAGAGACAGAGTAGAGGTGGCATGCGCTGTTATAAGTGTGACAGAGTGGGCCATATTCAGAGTAACTGTCGTCAGCGCAGCCCTGCGAGGATTGCAGTAATGGAGAAGCCGCAGGAGAACTGGCCAGCTGGTATTTCGCGGAATATAGCAGATGGCCTTTCCACAAGACCGTGTCAAAAAGACTGCAAGCCTTGCCACCGTAAGGAAGAACAACAAAATGTACAAATAATGAAAACCGTTAAGATTGATGTTCCTGATTATTGGACAAAACAGTCGTTAAGGGAAGCGCAGTTAAACGATAAGGAAACTGGTCCTATTCTGAAATAGAAAAAAAGAGGAACCCGGCCCGATTGGAAGGACATTTCAAATAAATCAGTGGGGCTGAAGGCTCTATGGGCACAATGGGACTCCTTTATAGTAGAGGATGGACTACTGAAGAGAGCGTGGGAAAGTCCAGATGGGAGGAAAGTTACTTTAAAATTGTTAATCCCGAGGTGTCATGTAGCAAATGTACCTCAGCAAGTGCATAATGGAACGTCTGGCGGACATTTTAGCATCAACAAAACTTTGACTAAAGTAAGAGAACGTTTCTACACTGGGTAAACAGTCGTCAAGATGTGGAGGCTTGGTGCCACCAATGTGAAGTTTGTGCGGCAATAATGGGGCCACAAATAAGAAATAAGCCAGGGCTCCTTTTGAGCGAATTGCCATAGCAAGTGACCGTATGAAGGCTAATTATGATCTTAAGGCTAATTCAGGAGGGTACCAGGTGGGAGAGTTGGTTTGTCTATATAACCCACAACGAAAAAAGGCAGGTCCCCGAAACTTCACCACCCTTGGGAAGGACCTTACACTGTCGTCATCAGATTAAACGACGTTGTATATAGAATTCAGCAAAATCCAAAATCTAAGATGAAGGTGGTGCATATAGAGAGACTAGCCAAGTATGCAGGGAATAATGAATTGCCTGATCGGGACGTTCAGGCTTAAGGAGGGGGGCAGTGTTACGCCACTGGACGGTGTAGACTGGTTAGATGAGACTGGAATTGTACGCTAATGACCGAGAATATTCTGGACTGCTCTAGATCATGTGAATGGATGTATAAATAAGACACGCGGTGGCACGAGTCTCAGTCTGTAGTCGAACGTGAACGAATAAAGAAGAAATAAGAAAGAGACTTATAAGTGTTTAATTGTGATTATAGTTAAGACAGTGATTAATCTATTATTGTTAATTGTTAATTAGTAAATGAAGTAGTGAGTAAGTGTTACCTGGACTTTCAATCAACGAATCTACGAGTATCGGTCTTTGTGGGGATAGCAAACACGTAACAATACTTATTGAAATTTTAATCATTGGCTTCTAATGAAACGGATACTTTTATTATTATTATGTAATAGACATTGGCCGGCACTCTACTCTAGGAAGGAAAACAAATAATTGAAATGGAAAAATGTAAGTATACTTTAAAAATTATAATAATGAAGTCCTAATAATCATCTTAACAACTTGGACAACTATCACGGTGACGCTCTATCAACTCCATTATAGCATAGGCAAATTGATTATAAATTATTGCTACGTCTCTTCGTTGGGCTGCCATATATGTCACATTAAAGTTAAAAAAAGAATGTTACGTACTATTACGTAATACGAAAAACTGAACAACTTACCAATCCCCGGCTAGCCTATTATACCTCAGGTTGGGTTACCAGTATCATACAGGCGAAACTGGTGCCTTTAACTTCTCAGTACTCTAAATTCAAGAAATAAACAATTAATATTTAATCAGAGAATTTGGTATACCTTACCACACTTTATATTTTTAATGAAATCTATTCTGGGAAATTAAACAACGTAGGTTTAATAAAATGCTTAATTACATCAGATCAAGTCAATAGCCAGGTTAAAAAAATTAGTTACAAATAGGTGTGTAAAATTTATAAATTATCCTTAAAACAAAAATATATAATACCAGTAGGTAGATTTTATACCAAATGTAATTGCATGTAGTTTACATAAAACCACATAAGAAAAATATTTATATATAGATAACATTACGATTACATTTATCGTAATGAAACATTTATCGATCTATCGCAGATCTAATTTGACTGGACTATAGGAGTACCAGTATTAAATTTAAATTTGAATAAGTAAAGTTGAAAAAAATGAACTAAATAAATAATTAATTATTTACATCCAGGTCAAAATTTTTAATTAGTATATACAGAAATTTAGTAAAGCTTAACCTCCGGGAGTGGAAAATGTGGTCAATTTTTTTCTCAATACTAGATCAAATATTATTCCATTAACTAAACTGCAGCATTACGAAAACTCTGCGATGAAATTAATTGGCTCTTGACTTCCAACGCTTGTCAAAAAACACAAATCAACCCTTTATTCCAACTCCACTTTGTACATCATCAAGACTTGATAAAATTCCATTTTCCATTATACCATACAGCAAAATTATATAAAAACCATATTAAGTATACTAAATGAAAGAATTATCTAGGCATCATAATCTAAACGAACTTTTTAAAACTATAAAAAAAGAAATAATTTTTATACCAAGTAAAACCCAGTAAGTTTATCAAGTGGAAAACCAGTGAGAGCCCAGTAAAAGCCCAGTCAAATCTCAGTAAAAGCCCAGTCAAATCCCAGTAAAAACCCAGTGAAAGCTGCCTAAAATTTATAAAGAAGCACAAGTACTTGTGTAATTGTTAATTATTGTACTAATTTAAATAACTTACCATAGTGCATAATTCTAAGTCCATACACATGCTTAACTGTGGAAATAATCCAGAATTAACTGACAAGATAATAAGTAAGCACCCTTTAAATTGGTGAAAGATATAATCCGAAAACAACGATGTTTAACATCTACTAAGATAAAATTTTAATCTTTCAACCACCACAACTAATGAAATGCCCATCTGCAGTCGAAGACGGTAAATTAGGACGAGAGAGATATCAACAGGTGACTAGTTTTACGTGATAGAATGACAAAATATCCATAAAGTCATGAGCCAGAAAATATCAAGGTCTGTCACATCTCGAATGAAATTTAAACACGTATCAATATTTATCAAACAAATATAACATTTAAAACATTAATTAGAAAAGTTAGAAAGATAAAAAAATTATATAAATTAATATTTATGCAAGGTGAATCATAAAATATCATGGCGTGTCAGATACGGTTATTTGCAGAATCCATAAAAGTTGTCGACATTCGATCATTTATGGACTAGACAAATTTTACCGTTATTGCACACGTCATAGAAAACAACGGAGGGGAGTAATAATATTCCCTCGATCATGTTTATGATTGAAGTAATATCCTATTGGCTGTCTGACATTGTTCGTATATAACCGTCTACATTCGTTAGCTGTTCTAATAAAATGACATTTTATAAAATGATGTGGTAGTGTGTTTCTAGTATTTTTTGGTAACTTTTTGATTAATCCGTGGATTTATTAAGTATTTTAAATGGTTACAAATGGTGAGGGGTTGTATTTATTGTAAGAAATATACAGGAAAAGATTCAAATCGTTCTTCTCATAAGTAATTAAACATAATCCATAGGTGTCGATTATAGAAATTTGTTGTGTAGATACTTCTTAAAAAATTTTTCTAGGTTTTTTTTTTAAGTTTTTTTTTAAATAAATAATCATCCGCAGAGAGAATAGGTTATTAAATTATTATTGTTCAATTTGGCGTTAAAATTAACTTTTTTTTAGTTTCAAGCTATGGTTGATCATTTAATTTTAATAGGACAGACTTCATTCACTGAATGGTATGATTAGCTGTTTGTTATCTTGTTTGTACCATATAGAATGTTGAAATAATTCATTAACTGTGCCTATCCTTAACTTAACTTATTAATTGAAACTGTAACTTTTTTTTACAATTCCGTTGTAACAGGTATGATATGTTTGTAGATTTCCAAATGATATTGGCGAGAAACGATCTCAGTTGAATATTTTAAGCCTATAAGCGGGAGGGAGACGTTCTGAAGTACGCAGTGATGTTCAGACCATTTTACATCTAGTGATTTCATTAAAGCAGTGGAGTAAAGTACCTCAAAAGTCATAATGTATCTTCAACACTCAGTACTTCAAAGTCTATGAGGTATTTATTAAGGTATGTTTATTTAATATGAATAGTTGTGCATCAATAGTTAATTTTTAATTTTGAAAACTCATCGAACCCTGAAATGATTATATTCAGTACAAACCTTCATCAAGAATAATTGAAATCAATTACTTTTCAACACTTTCTGAAGAAAAGTAAGTACAACTTTTTAATTTAGATATTATTTAAAGTTTATTATGACGGTTAAGAAAACCTGAATAGTAAAATGACAGGAAATTTTTTTCAAGTTTAAAGTATAGGCGAATAATATTTAAATAAATGAATAATAGATTTAGCATACTACGTAATTTGCCAAATCATTTTCCCCTAGGGTAACTCACGTGTGAGATATGCAGATTACTTGAGAAAACTATTAGTGAACTTAACGAAGAAAGTGCAGCGAAAAATAAACATATACAAAAACTAAAAAATGACAATAAATTACTTTTGGATGAAGCCATAAAATCCGAGGCAGAAATGAGTGCGCTTATAAGTAAACATGAACAAACTATACAGGAGCTAAATTTACTAATAAGGGATCTAAAAAAAGCAAATACCATCAACTGTAAATAACATAAGAAATAATAGCACCCAAACAATACAAGAAGTCAAGCATGCCTCTACGTCAACCGATTTATCAAGTGAGGAAATAAATTTTAATAATCAACATATCCATCAGACGACTGAAAATGAGGGATCAAATGCTCTCAAATATTCAGAAAATGTACCCAACTGCATCGATAAAAAAAATGCAACGAAATCCCAAGTGAAGAAAAAAAATCAAATCCTCTTAATGACTGATGATATAGGCCGTAATATGGTGAGTCAACTCAGGTCACTAATAAATAATTCACATGATCACGAAATAACGTCAATCATAAAACCCGGTGCTCTCCTGCATCAAGTCATTGAATGTGTCGAAAGCTTGACAATCAATTTTACACTACAGGACTATTTAGTTATAATTGCAGGATCAAATGATATACATAAACATATTACTCCTTCATTCAGATTAATCTGTAATATACTAAAAAAGTGCTCTCACATAAATGTACTATTCACTTCTATTCCCTACCTAGCATATAAACAATCTAACTTCATTAAAAATAGACATATAAATAAATATAACTCTAAATTAAGCAACTTTTTATCTAAATTTAATACATTAGTGCCGGGAGTTATATCCTTGTGGAAATAAACAACAACTTCAAACAGTGCAATAAATCATCGGTAGCTTTATCCATAAAACAGGCTATTAGTAAGAAAACTGTTGCAAAACATCTAGTTTTTATTAACATTTGTGATGACCTCCCTTTAAATATTTCAAAAAATGTAAGTACTATACATGAAGACGATCTTGCCTTATTTCTGCAAATGATAGATGGAAGTACTTCTGTAAATCTTCAAGCACCGTATGGTCCATCAACATCTCAAGAGATATACAATTTAAATAAGAGTACTGAACTTAGTCAGCTTTTTCGTAAGTAGTGCAGTCAAAAGTTCGAATGAAGTACATTACAGCAATTCCAACAAAATTGTAAATACCAATAATATACATAGTAATACATTAGAAATACTAAACAGAAAATTGTCTATCTGCCATCTAAACATTCGAAGCCTGCGTAATAAAGTTGATGAACTAATAGTGTTTTTGGAAGTTATCAACTATCCAGATGTATTATGTATGTCTGAATGTCGTCTAAATGAAGATGAAATAAAAATGACAAAAATAAGTAAATATGTGTTGACTGACTATTACTGTAGAAGTGAGGATACAGGTGGAGGCGTAGCAATATTTGTGCGTGACTGTTATAAATACAAAACTAAAAAAATTGCAGTCACTAGAATTTCTTCAAATTTTGAATATGCATCAGTGAATATTTATCCCAGAGAGGAATTAACTGTCAGCGTAATTTGTGTTTATAAGGTACCTAAATATGATAATTTTTCGTTGTCTATATTTTTTGAAAAATTGGAAAATCTCCTTAGTAATTTGAATACAGCTAATCCTGTATTTGTTTGTGGCGATTTTAATATTAATTTGGATTTCAATAATTTAGACTTTATTAAAAAAAAAGAATGCTGATCAACTTGTTAATACGTTTTCAATGTTTGGATTAAAACAGTGCATATATGATTATACTAGGGTACAGGGTGGCTCTAAAACAATTATTGATAATATTTTCTCCAATATTAACAATTCGGAACTGGCACCCGAAGTAATAAAGTGTGACCTTTCTGATCACTATATGCAAAAAGTTTGTTACAATTATGAAAACAATAAGGAGTGTCAAGAACTATTTATTTGTAAGAGAGATTTCAAAAATATATATAATATTGCATTCTTCGAACATCTTGTTTCGATTGAGAAATGGGCTGATATTGATTTTTCTGCAAATATTGACTTGGCCTTTACAAATTTTTCAAATAAAATCGAGGAAATAATAGATGTTACATTCCCATTACATCACATTAAATGTAAAAACTCAAATATTTGCTCAAAGAAAAACAATAGTAAATGGGTTACTAGTGACATAATTAATGAAGGTAAATTTATCAGACAAATATATAGATTAACTTTAGACAATACCGAAATAAAAAATTATTATAACTTATTAAAAAAGAACCATAAAAACAACATAGGTAATGCAAAGAAAAGATACTATTGTTCAAAGATGGAGACTTCGTCTAACAAAAATATTACAGCTTGGCAAATCATAAAAGAAAACAGTGGCACAGCTGAATATAAACGTTTCCCTGATAGGTTTGTTACTGATAACGGTGCAGATATTAACTCATTAAATGACGCTGCACATGAATTCCACAACTACTTTCTTGACTCTATAAAAGAACTTACTGACAATATGAACATTAATGCTAACACACATTTAAATATAAACTGTTCTAGTAATATGTTTTTGGCACCTATCATGATCAATGATGTAGTTAATATGATTAAATCCATATCTCAAAAAAACTCTGCAGGTTTTGATGGTATACCTTGTTCGCTGCTTGTACATATCAGTGAATATATTGCCGATCCACTGTGTAAATTAATTAATCTTTCTTTTATTGAAGGCACTTTTCCTTCCAGCTTAAAAAAAGCAATATTGGTACCTATACATAAAAAAACGATAAGGAACTAATATCTAACTACAGAGCAATATCTCTACTCTCAGTATTTTCGAAGCTTTTCGAACTAGCATATGCCTGTCAACTTAAAGCCTATTTAAATAAAAATAATATAATATCTTCTAGTCAATATGGGTTTAGGGAGGGATACTGTACGCAAGATGCAGTAAATTCGCTCTGTACTTTTTTACTCGAAAATATTGACAAGAAGAAAAAGTGCAAATGTTAGTTTTTTGATATGTCTAGAGCATTTGACACAGTGAACCACGAAATGCTGCTCAGCAAATTGAATGCCTATGGTATAAGAGGGGTACCTAATTCGTGGATTAAATCTTATTTGAGTAATCGTACTCAGAGAGTAATATTAAAAGTTGATGGCAAATCACATCAATCTGATGATAAATTAGTTCCAACTGGTGTTCCTCAGGGCAGTACTCTAGGCCCCATTCTTTTCCTGATTTTCATCAATGACCTTTGCAACTATTTGAAAGTGTCGAATGAGTTTCACGTTATTCAATTTGCTGATGATGTGGCAGTTGCATCTGTGGCAAATAATGTTCCAGATCTATCGCGAAACGCAAACATTTATACCTCAGTTATGGACAGATATTGTAATGATTTTGGTTTGAAACTTAACGGGTCAAAAACTCAAATGTTAATGTTTACCCATATTACTCCTGATTTTAGTTTATTATTTAAAATTGATCATTTATCTATAAAAAACAGTGACTCAGTCAAATTGTTAGGTATATTAGTGAATCATAACTTAAATTGGTTTGATCATATTGACTATTTAATAAAAAAAATTTCTATTAGTTGCTATGTTCTACGGCAGCTTCGCTCTTATGTTAATTTTGATGTACTTAAATTATATTACTTTGGACATGTGCAATCATTATAAATTATGGCATTTTATGCTGGGGTAATTCTAGTAGAATGAATGATTTGTTCATAATGCAAAAAAAATCATCAGAACCATGATGTTCAAGCATTCTACCTATTCCTGTAGGGAGCTGTTTCCCTCTCTCAATATACTCACGCTACAATCTTTATACATCTTATCGTGTTGTCTGTTTGTTAAATCTAATATTAACAAGTTCACTTTGTTTACAGATCGTAACATAAATTACAGTCTAAGTGATACCAATAACATTCTGTTACCAAAACATAAATTGTCTGTTGTTGCTAATGGTGTAACTATCATGCCCATTAAAATATTCAATCATCTACCCAACTACCTGAAAGAAATATCTTGTTTAAAGTTATTTAAATCAAAATTAAAAAAATTGTTGGTACATCATTCCTTCTACACTTCAGAAGAACTTTTTAGTGCCACCCTGTAACACTGGCATCGACAATTATTTACTTTTTATTTTTCACACAACCATAATATGCTTTTACACTTTTATATTTTGTAGTTTGTTTTTATATGACCACAGTTTGTTCTTATACTGCATGTGTTTGTTCATATACATATTTTTTGTTTATATATATGTGTGTATATATATAAAAAAAAAAAAAAAAAAAAAAAATAAAAAAAAAAAAAAAAAAAAAAAAAAAATTTTTTTTCCTTTTTTTATTTATGTACAGATTTTATATTATTATAAATTTCTTTGTAAGGGCCCCATATTGTTAATATAAATTTAATTTTTGAATCAGTATCGGTTATGGTTATGTTTACTGTCGAGAAACTTCGATACCGCGCGAGTGCAACTGATACGAATATCTACTTGTCGCAACGTGTATTTGTCTGTCTCTTGTATCGCGCTAGCATACATCAATATATTATTATTCTAATAATAATAGAAAGTGAAATAGGTAAGGATGTCGGCAGACAGAGACTTTTGGGAAGACTTTCTAAATATTTACAAATAGTATCCGTGTTTGTGGAATTCTGCATCGAAGGAATACTCAAATAGACAGCTACGTAACCATTGCTTGGTCCATATTCTCTTTCTACGCCTTTTTTCCTTTAAAGCGTCCGATAGTGCTACTGCAACTGCCACCATCACTAGTTGAGTTTACATTTCGGTTTCGCCTTTGAAATTGAAATGGAGTCTCATGATTCCGTTTCAGTGTGTATATCATGATTCCGTCTCAGTGTGTATGTGGTACTTGATACTAGATACACATCTCAATGAGATTTGTATTGATACATGTATCGATACAGATCTCTATGTGAATGGGGCCCTTTATTGTTTTTTAGATTTTTTTACTGACTTAGGTTATCAGTAACTTTTTTTCGATAACTTCTTACTAATTTTTGACGTTTTTCTATATATGTAATGCATGTCTACTGAAAAATAAAGAGATTATTTATTATTTATTATTTATTTACACACAGTTGGGACATAGCAAACCCGAACAATTAAATTGCATTTCAAAATAACTTTAATATCAAATAAATCACAATACAACAACAAATCACAATACAAAAACACAACAACATCAAAATAATACTCATAATTTAAAAATAGATTAGGTATCCTCTTCTTGGTAAAAGTTTAAAATATAGAGTGAAATGAAAAATAATAACGCTGAAAAATATTTTTTTTTGCTAATTATTATTTACTACTTTTACAAAACTTATCATAGATAAGTAAGTACAACATATATCTTTTTAAACAAATATGTTCCCGGTTATTTGCCAAAACGCTGAAACTTGGATTACAAAAAAGATAATAGGCACATCGCCGGGAAAATAATTGTTTAAAAAGATATATGTTGTACTTATCTATGATAAGTTTTGTAAAAGTAGTAAATCATAATTAGCAAAAAAAAATATTTTTCGGCGTTATTATATTTCATTTCACTCTATATTTTAAACTTTTACCAAAAAGAGGATACCTAATTTATTTTAAAATTATTCTACCCTACGGAGGAATTTTCCACTATGTAATATCAATTATTATGACACCATCAATGTATATTACATTGGGGTTTACTAGTTTTAGTTACTTTGCATCCTTTAAATGAGCTATCTTGACGCTAAAAGCAGAAACACGTGTCGGTAGATGTTTTAGAGTTTAAAGTGATTGTTCAACTGATGAGTACACTTTGTTTTATTTATTTTTGGTTTTACTGAACAGCATAGTTGGAATTAAAAATAACATTATTGAGTCAGTCACACTGAACATAATGTGCATATTATCTTTTTTTGTAATCCAAGTTTCAGCATTTTGGCAAATAGTCGGGAAAATAATTGTTTAAAAATATTTATGTTGTACTTATCTATGTTAAGTTTTGTAAAAGTAGTAAATAATAATTAGCAAAAAAAAATTTTTTTTTCAGCGTTATTATATTCCATTTCACCCTAATACTCATAATATTACTTACTATTGTTTAGTGTAACATGTAGTAATATTATGCTTGTTACAAATATTATTTTTGTAATTCTCGCAGATCATTTTAATTCTACGGTTTATATTTGATGGACACAGTGAACATTTTTTTTTTCAGGTGTTTCAATTTGCTCTGTTGCTGCTGAGGGGAGAGCTACAAATTTAGACATACATTTTAAAATACTACTTTCAAGTGCTGGGTTTGCAGATCTATTTTGCATTTTATTTTGCATTTTTGGTGGCATCTTACAGGATACGAATAATGCAAGTCATAACAAATTGAGACTTGCATACTTAAGTATTCAAACTTCAAACACAAGGTTTGAATTTGTAACATATATAAAATATGTATGGGGGGGGGGGGAGCGGGGGAAAAAAAAAAAAAAAAAAAGAAAAAGGGGGGGGGGGGGGGGGAAAAAAACAAAAGGGGGGGGCCGCCCCGCCAAACAAGGGGGGGGGGGGGGGGAAGAGGGGGGTTTTGGGGGGAGATTGAGGGAGGGGGAGAGAAAGGCCAGAAAGGGGGGGGGGGGGAAGGCGCCTTCAGGGGGGCCCAACAAAAAAAAAAAATAAGGGGGGAAAAGTTGGGAAAGGCTTTTTGGTAGGAGGGAGGGGGGGGGGGGGGGGGGGGGGGGGGGGGGGGGGGGGGGGGGGGGGGGGAGAAAAAAAAAAAGGGAGAAAGGGGGGAAAAAAGGGGGGGGCAAAAAAAAAAATTAAAAAAAAAAAAAAAAAAAAAAAAAAAAAAAAAAAAAAAAAAAAAAAAAAAAAAAAGGAAAAAAATTGTTGGGGGAAAAAATTTGGAGTTGAAGGAAAAAAAAAAAAAAAAAAAAAAAAAAAAAAAAAAAAAAAAAAGAAATAATAGTTGGGGGGGGGGGGTTTTTTTTGGGGGGGTTTTCTGGAAAGAAAAAAAAATTGGAATTTTTTGCTCCACCCTAATGTATATGCTTGTGGTTACCAAAGAACATTTTTGAACCAGCGCTTGCAATCTTTTAATGGATTTTCATAAGGATTTCAGAGGCCCGGGTTATGTAAATTTGGGGTACATTACTCATCAGGCATTTTTAGATATTCTAGTTCTGACAAACTCTCATTCTTTAGTTTGAGGCATTCCTAGAAGAAGAGCATTTATAACAAAGTTTTGTGTAAATGACGAAATGTCATGCTGGGCCTCGGAGGCCCAGACTATGTATGCTAGGTTTAAAAATAAGCAAGATTTAAATCTATAAGGTGCTTTTTATGCTTTCTTCTGTAATAAATGTTTTAAACCATGTTAAAATTTTAAAACGAGTAAAAAATTATACTTTATTTCATATTAAGGGAAAATTATTAACTAGGTTATGTTAAAGAAATAAACATTGACCTAATAATTATAATACGGATGGAGCCTAGAGAGAGAAAGTGCATGTCAAAATATAGAGGGAGATAAAATAATTCCCAAGTATTTTCCTATTTGTAGAGGCTGAAGTCATATGACTTTACCGCTTTAGTTTTTTTTTTCATTCCTATAGATTACGGTATGTCTTTCTCTTTTCTTATGTTTGCTCTCTTGAGCTCACATAAACTGTTTTCAAGGCTCCGTCTATTACCTATTATTAGGTTTAAATAAATAAATAATCAAATTCAAGTGCAGATTATTGGTATGTTAAAAAGTGTAATAAAATATAGAATCTAGGAAGAAAATCATTAATTTAATGTTAATTGGTAATTACAGAAGTTTGGAAGACCCTCTTAATGAATCCAGTTTTTCCTCTTCAGCAACATTAACCACTTCTCCAAATGTAAAAAGTATTACAGATGTTTCAGGTTCAACTACAGCGATGGCAAAAGAATCTCGAACTGAACAGAGCTATACTGTAAAGCCGCCATGAAAAAAGTTACTTAAAAATAATTCCAAATGTATGCGATGAATAGTTTTCCCAAATCTTGTCAAATATAATAAAACCTGACAAAAAATGTAAATATGTAGTTAAAAAAACATCATTTACCTTTGTATACCCATTTCACGACAATCAATAAATTCTAAGATCTATTACAATGCTTTCACAAAATCCAAGAGGTTCGATTATTATGTAGATATAATTCATATATGAAACTGTTAATACTATTATATCCATAGAATATAAAGTAAAATTCATACATATACTCGTAACAATTATTTGTAACAATACATATATATATATATATATATATATATATATATATATATATATATATATATATATATATATATATATATATATATATATTATTATATATATATATATATATATATATATATATATATATATATATAAATATATATATATATATATATTGTTAAAAATAATTGTTTTAAATCCAATAGCGTTTAGCTGTACATTTATAAAATCTGACATATTATTTACCTCGTATTATTCATTTCTAGAAAAAATAAATAAAATATTTTGGTACGACGTAAGCATCCTTTCAAATCTAATGTGTTAATGACAAACTACCTATAGTTTTTTATAGTTTACACCGTAATTGTATCTGAATGTGCTAATAAAAAAGTTTTAGGTAGACAACAAATTAAACAACATTTTATATACATGTTTATCGCAGAAACTATTAAAACAACTACTTCTCTTGCAACATGCAAAAATATATTTGATTAAATAATGATAACCATACTAACAGTATTAAAAGCAAAAAATTATTGAGATTAAAAAGAAGTTCGCTTTCAAAAAAAAAAAATTACATTTAAAAACTAATTCCCTCCAGTTACAATAAAAAACTAAAAGTTTTTTTGTAATAGTTTCTGCGATAAAAATGTATTTGGTATGTTGTTTAATTTGATGTTTATCTAAAATTTATATACTGGCCCATTCAAATAAGAATGGCAGTGTAAAATATAGGAAAATATAGGAAGTTCATGGTTATCATATTAGATTTGAAAAAATACTCACGTCCATACCCAAATAACTAATTTATTTATTCTAGAAAAGGATATTTTATGTTTAGATGTAGTTTATAAGGAAATATTGAAATTTGTGTTTCCCATAAATTAAAAGCAACTTAATTATGTCTCCAACAAACATTTTGTAATTAATACTGAAAATAAATATTTTTGCTGTTTATTTTTTTTTAATTGAAATTGTACCCCTCTTAAAGTGCACGTCAATTTTGCTCGTCCCGCTGTTGTTGACTTCAATTATTGCCTTGATGAAGTACATGGCAAGATTGGTCTAGTCATAAATGGTCGAAGTTGTCAACTCTAATGCTAATAGCCGAAGTGCGTTCCATTAATGTAATTAATGTACTAACGTACATAGCTAACATAAACGGTCTAAGAAGTAAGTAACAGTATGGAATTATTTTGAAAACAACTTAATTATTGTCCAAACTTTTGTTATTGCATAGTCACTCGTTTCACACACAAGGTAGTAATCTTTATAACTAAAGAAGTCTACAGAACAGACAAGCTCACGTGACAACAGATCAACTCGGTGTGCAACCACGACAACAATTGAACACTGTCAATAGTATTCGAATAAATAAGATTTAACTGATGGCATAATTTATAAATAAATTTACCCCGAATTAGAAATTGAATATTTCTATAGATTACAGAGATAATGATGAACAGAGATGACGTTTATGATATAACCTGGGGAAGTGTCATTTTAATAATTAAAATACATAACTATTTTTATGACAATGGAATGAACGGTAACATTTACTCCCTTTTGTAAAACGAGGATTTTTTTTTCAAATAGGATGCAGTAAGAGAAAATTAAAATTGACCTTACACAAAATAACTTAGCTACATTAAAACTAAAATTGCAGATTAATATGGAACAAATCAGTCTAGCCTTAAAAATATCCTGACATTAATTGTCAAGAGTTTTATCAGGTTTTAAATCTTTGACATGCCAAGTACCTTTCGAATTGCCAGTATCAATTTCTAGTTCATAAACATCTATACCAAGTTTCTTTTTAATTCTAAAAGGTTCTGTATATTTTTTCTTAACTTCGCTGCATAATCTTTAGCAGCGCTTAATAAGGTATATTCTTTTTTTTCAGATAAAATTTCCTCCTTTAATCTGAACAGGCCTATGCCTTAAATTATAATTATGCTTTTTTTATGTGAGCTGCTTTTAATTTTTCATTTACAAATTCTAAGCTCATAATAACGGATTAACTGAACAGCTTTGGATAAGTGTAAAAATTGAAGGTAAGACGCTTTGCCTGGGTACATTATACAGACCGCCCAATGCAAATCTTGTTCAGTCTCTTGATGAACTGGAAAATACTTTAGTAAATTTTATACCTGACTTTGATTTAGTTTTATTTGATGGTGATTTAAACGTTGATATGTTGAATGACGCCAGTTATAACTTTGTACAACTAAGTAACCTTTTCAATAAATATGGCCTACATCAACTTATCACGGAACCTACTCGTATTACCAATAATACACAAACTTTAATTGATCTTCTTGTTTGTTCTAGTCCTGATTTCTTTCTAAATTCTGAGGTACTAAATATGGATGATATTTCTCTATCTCTTTATCATTGCCTGGTAACTTGTAACCTAAATATCAGGAAATCTAAGCAGCCTTTGACATACAAAACTTTTCGCGACTTTTCAAGTTTTGAAAATGATTTATTTATTCGTAATCTTCATATAATTAATTTTGATCAGTTATATACTTTAGAAAATGTTGATGAAATGGTGGAATTTTGGAATAATAATATTTTATATCTATTTGACATACATGCTCCTTATAAAACTATTAGAATCACCAAAGCTCCTGCGCCTTGGTTAACTGATACTCTCAAAGCAATGAAGTTAAGAGATCGTGCTCACTTTAAATATAGGAAAACTAAAACTGAAGTTGATCGGGCTTACTATAAAGAAATAAAAAATTTAGTTAACATGGCGGTTAAACCAGAAAAGAAAGGATACTTACAACATCAGTTTGAAACTGACCCTAAAAATTTTTGGGAAACACTTAGATCTCTTAACGTTCATTCTAACAGTTTTGACAATCCATCTGATATAGCTCATCTTGATGAATTTAATGATTTTTTTATTGACAAATTATCTGAGGCGATGTTGATGTTAATTTTGTAGAAAATCTTTATGCCAATAAAATATTTCCCGGTGTTACTGAAGAATTCACTTTTGAACTAGTATCTGCTGATAAAGTTGAAAAATGTTTGGGTCCTATCAAGTCAAATGCTAAAGGCGCAAATAATATTGATTTAAAAATGTTAACTTTAGTAACGCCATACTTAATTAATCACCTCACTTTCATAATTAATAGATGTCTCTCTACAGGTACTTTTCCTAAACTATGGAAATCTGCGAATGTTATCCCTGTACCTAAAAACTCCTGTCTCTCTGAAATGTCACATTTTCGACCAATCTGCATTTTACCTACTATATCCAAAATTTTGGAAAAGATAATTTATGAATAACTTATACAATTTTTTGAGAAATTTAATATTTTACCTGCAACTCAATCTGGCTTTCGAGCCAATTATAGCACCCCCATAGACTTACTGCATGTAACAGACGAATTATTTAGGTCATGTGATGATAATGAAAATGCTTGTCTTATACTTTTAGATTACAGTCAGGCATTCGATACCATAAATTATGCTACCCTGTGGTTAAAATTAAAATATTTTGGACTTAGTCCCAACACAATTTCCTTTTTCTCTAATTATCTGGCTAACAGATGTCAAAAAATTGTACTTAATAACGTTTCTTCTAACTTCCGTACTGTCAATAAGGCTGTACCACAGGGTAGTGTTTTACGCCCTTTGTTATTTTCTGTTTTTACTGCTGATTTTTCGATGTTTCTGAAACACGCTAATTCACATCAATATGCTGATGATTTCCAATTAATTTTTAGATTCTTGCTAAACGATCTTGATGCTGCAGTTGAAAATATTAATTTTGATATGGTGCACATTTCGTTGGTGTCCCGTAACCGTGGTCTAGTGTTAAATGAAGCTAAAACTGAATTGCTAGTTGTTGGTAGGAACAGGGAACAGGTTGTAAGTCATCCCCACTTCATCCTAAGTGTTGACAATAAAAGTATAACACCTAGTGATTATTTTAAGGACTTAGCAATATATATAGACAACAGTTTAAGGTTTTCTAAACATGTCAGCCACGCAATTAAAAAATCTTATAGTAAATTGAAATCTTTATATATTCATAAGGACTTTCTTAGTCAAGAAGTGAAATTAAAGTTATGTGATTCTTTAATACTTAGTTACATAGCATATTGTGATACAGTTTATTGGCCAGCCATTTTGAATGAAGACAAAGAAAGTCTTCAAAAAGTTCAAAACGCTTGCTTAAGATTCAGTTATGGTCTAAGGAAGTTTGATCATATATCATCTAAATTTCTTGACTCTAAATGGCTAAACCTGGATAAGTGTTTCCAGCTTGATTTAGCTTGTATGGTTTATAAAATTGATAAACTCGAAACAGCAAAATATCTATACGATAAGTTAGTGAAAGGTATCAACACTCATGAACTCGTTACTCGTCATAGGGAGTTGTATACTGTACCCAAGCATAAATGTTCAGCAAAATTTGAAAGATATTTTACCTATAGCGCGGTTACATTATATAATAAGCTACCACATTATATTGAATCTTGCCCCTCTATTAACTCATTCAGAAAATAGATCAAATCCTTACTCTATACCAACAGAAATATGTAAATATTTCGTACTTATTCTTGTGTATTTCTATATTTCCCATTTTATTTTATTTTTCTTTTTGCATTTGTTGATTAAATGGAATGGTTAGGTGTAAGAGCAACTATGTTGAACCTCGCCATTCCTGTAACACTTTTCTGTTATTTATAATCACAACATAAATAAAGATATTTTATTATTATTATTATTATTATTATATTATTATTTAATTTATGTTCCCTACCTTCAGTTTTTAGTTTTTTTTTCAAGACGATGAAATCAACCGTAACAAAGTATATCGTTTGGCGAAAATAATGGGAAAAGCTGGATTTTGGAAGAATGAAACATACCCAAGTGTGTCAGAATTCATAGAGACCCCCCTAATAGATTGCTTGCTTTCTCCGTCATATTCTCATTTCCAGTGGCGGCTGGTGGATTTAGGTTATACCATATCTCAATATTGGACCATGGAATTCAAACAATATTTTAAGGCACAACTATCAGTACTGAATGAAGAAGTTTTCCAGAAAAAAATTAAAAAAAAAATTGAGAAAAGAAGTTACAAAAATGCGCTGCCACCTCAGATTACTTCTAGACCGTTAGTAAAATATTTGCAAACTTTTTTTTTTCGTAATCAGACGGAAAATGTATCACCCCATTTTTTTTTGGTTTTCGAAAATTTTCTTCGTTGTGTAAATTTCAAAATATTATAACTTTATAAAAAAATCAAAATTTTCGAAAACCAAAAAATAACGGGGTGAAAAATTTCTGATTACGAAAAAAAAAATTGCAAATATTTTACTAATGGTCTAAGTAATCTGTGATGGCAGCGCATTTTTGTAACTTTTTTTTCTCAATTTTTTTTAGTTTCTTTTATGCAAAATTTCTTTATATAGTACTGGTAGTCCTGCCTTGAAATATTGCTTGGGTTCCATGCTCTAATACCGAGATATGGCATGACAAATCCACCAGCCGCCACTACTCATTTCTCATTTCTCCTCGAAAGACTTTCACCTTGCACGCGATGAGGAAGCTTGCGTGCCCTAATGAACTGAGGACCATGCCGGTGGTAGCCTAGCTACTGGTAGGGACTCCTATGCCGGACAGGTCGAGGGGAAGAACCAGACTAAGAAAGATCCACTCACACACACATAACCTTACACCTATACACAAATGTATGGTCAGATGGACTCCTAGGTTTATCCTTTTCCAGGGGGGAGATTCTAGGCGGAGCTCCTGAAATGGGAACGTGTAGTAGTGAAAGAAGGTGGAGATGGTATATCCAGTGCTGCCGGATAGTATAGGGGCCCACCCTTACATTGCCAGCATAGGGGCTGCCCTTTGGCCCTCTGTATAATCTCGGAGTTTGTAGTAGTGCCAGGTGATGCCTGGAATAGGGCTCTGCTGCTGTCTTCGGTGGGCTTCACTATGGCTGCCAACCTCTCTCGCCAGGATAAAGCCTAACTTTGTGCTCTACCGAGAGGAGAGGGAATCCAAGGAGTCCGACAGCCTAAGCATGCACATACATAAACACTATACACATACACACATCTGCATTTACACACAGAAACACCCAGACACACCCCTCAAATTTTAACATGGAGAAAGAAGAAGAAGAAAAATACGTAATTGTACCCGTTGAACCAGAGCTCCCTAGCTCAGAAGAGCAAGTGGTTACTACCGAGCCCCTGCCTTACCAGGAGGAAGATTTTTTGAGGTCTCCTAGTGATGAGTCCGAGGAGGGACCGAAAAGCTCTACCATGGACGAACCCACAGAGGATAACCTCAGAAAGAAAGGAGAAAAGAGGAAGGCCCACAAGAAGAGAGCCAGAAGTAGGAGGAAGAAGCATAAGGCCAAAAGTTGAGTGCCGGGCGATTTATTTCGACCGGTAAAGCAAGCGGACCCTGTTGCAGCCCGTTCTGCTTCGGCAAGAGCTAGACTCAAGTTCTGGGTTCCCTGTCAATGGAAGCCAGGGGCACCAAAATAGTAGGCAGGCGCACTGAGCAGACCTAACCTCAAATACGAGGAGCCCCAAAGCAAGGTGGGCGAGAAGGAAGGAAATAAGGGAACTACTCGCCAGAGGCCTTCTGAGGTCGATGTGTCGACTACGACCAAAGAGAAAGGGTACCAGGTCACCCAACTCTCACCATGAAGACTCCCCCATGCAGCTATTGCGGGTGAGTCAATTATAAATGTAGCGCACAGTCAGAATACCACTGGGTAACTGGTGAACATCTTGACAGGTAATACTGGAGACATTACACTAATCCAGGAACCCTACATTTTCAGGAATCGAGTGAGGGATTATGAATGCTCAGCTACCAGGTGATAGTCGGAATGGAAGGAGAGGACGACCGGCCAAGAACATATACAGTAGCCTCCATGGATCTGTAGTTGGTGCCATTGCCCAACTCGGATCAAGGATGCTACAAAGGCGTCTTTGAATATAAGGTAGGAAGTATTAAATATAAGGTAGTAGTTAACAGTATTTATCTATAAGGCGCAACTATCGCCTACTCAGGAAGTAGAAGGTATAGTTGTATTTGCAAGGAATGAAGGTATTCCATTAATAATTAGATACGACGCCAATGCTCAACATATGAGTGTGGGGCAGATCCAACGTCAACACCCAAGGTGAGGCTCTACTAGAGTACTTAGTGCTGACAAACCTTCAAATTATGAATAGAGGAAAAGAGCCAACGTTTATCAACCGCATCCGCCGGGAGGTAATTAATATTACGCTGGTCTTTCTAAGTCTCATGAAAAAAAATTTCTGATTGGAGGGTAACTCAGGATATTTCGGTGTCTCATCACAGGATGAATATATTCGAGATTGGGTCCTTTGAATAAATCCAAAGAAAACCTACTAGGAGAAGAATCTTCTCACCCTGGCAAGTCTGCAATACGAACCGGTGGGGAGGATTATCGCCTCTGAGGAACTAGACATAAAGGTAGCCAGCCTAGAAAGTCATATAGTCCCAGCATATGAGGAAGCCTGCCCACTCAAGGCGGTGGGAGTAAGCAGGGCCCAATGATGGAGTAAGTCGCTTGATGACCTGCACCGAACGGCCAGGCGCTAAAAATCGAGCCGTCAAGAAAGGGTCGGATTCTTTGTGGCACGATTTCAAGGAGGCTAGGAGAAATTTTAAAAAGGAACTAAGGCGCAGCAAGCGAGAAAGTTGGCGAAATCACTGTGGGAAAATGAACTCAGTACCAGAAATCTCCAGACTGATGAAAATACTCAGCTGCGAGACAAGGGAATCTATAGGACCACTACGAAGGCAAGATGGGACTTGGACTACCTCTGGGAAGGAGTCACTAAGACACCTCTTAGAGATTCACTTCCCGGGCGAAAGCGTTGCTGTGGCAGTACCCTTGGAAGAGCCGATGTCAAAAGTTGACTGGCGACTTTCCGAGGATATTGTAAAGGATGAAGCGGTAGCCTGGGCAGTGAACGAGTGATACTTTTAAAGCAGTGGGGCTAGATGGAATCTTCCCAGATCTGCTTCAGGAGGGTCTAGCTGTTCCTCTACCATATTTAAGAGGAATATTTGTGGCCAGTCTGGCATTGGGATATGTTATCCTGGACTGGAGGTCAGCTAAAATGGTCTTTATCTCCAAAGTGGGAAAAGGACTGCACAGCTGCCAAATCGTTTAGGGCGATCAGTCTTACGTCATTCCTGCTAAAAGCACTGAAACGGATAGTGGACAGATATCTGTTGGAAGGGGATCTAGCCAGGTAACCATTCCACAAGAATCAGCACATACATAGGCGAGGGAAGTCCAGAGAGGCATCCCTGCACGCCCTAGTAGTATTTTCCTATATTGAGGGAGCCTTCGATAAAGCAAGTCTACTACTATCTCTGATGCTCTTCTGACTTACTGCTCCAGCACTGGTCAAATAGGTAAAATCTGCGCTGGAAGAGAGACAAGTTAGTGCTGCTTTAGGAGACTCTCAGTTGGACGTCGGAATGAGAGGTGGCTGCCCACAAGGCATTTCTCTCAAAGCATACTCATGTCTGTATTTTCATTATGAAGAATTATTAAGAACCAAGTCACACTTTGCTTTAGAGGCATAAGCGATCTCGTGGGACTTGGTTCCTTATGATTTTAATACCGCACGGACACAAAGATCCAAGTTCGCATAAGTGAGGTTATTTGCGTGTGTTGTAGCTGTCAGATAGGTTGTATAATTAATGTTTTCCGCAGTTTTAAAGCAAAAAAGAACGTGTACATTCATAAAATAGAATATATTATATACGAAAATGTCCTATAGAACAAGAAAGATCATGGGAATGGCAGTTAATCAAAAAGAAAATGAAAATCCAGGTAAGATACGGTTTAACCTCGTGTTAAATGTTTAAATTGATTTGCCAGTATTTAAATGAAATTTTGTCCTTGTTTATTGTTGAAATGTGCTTATCTTTATATGTTAACAAATTATTATTCTGGATGTGAGTATTAAATGGGCCAATATCCATTTTCATTGTTTTGAGATATTAGTGCGTAACATTTTATAGCAGGTAATAACTACGTTTTAAAAGTGTAAGTATTTATTTATTTTAATGAAAGTCAGGATAATACTTCAAAATAATATAATTTTTATTTAAGTTATGTTATTCGTCAGAAGTTTTTGATATTTTATGATTTAGATGAAGATTGGCCTTTTTAATGAATTAGGTATGGGAGATAGTACCCCTTACGCCTCATTTTTTTTAGAAGCTGGATAATGGGATAACTAGAAGAGGATTAAAACTAAGTCTTCTTTAAATTTGTAAACTAAAATTTATTTAAACATTAAAAATACAAAAAATTAATGCACTTGTATATCATAATCCACAAATTAACTAGAAAAAGTACTTACACATTTACAAAACTATCACTGGTATACCCCAAGAACACACATTAGACATTATAGCCAATATTGTTAAACGTCTAATGAAAAAATGTGTGAATATTAAATAAAACATATTTTAAATTTTAAAGACAAACGAATAGTATTAATCTAACAAAATGGAAACGTTCCCAAACATTTCAGACATTTAACCAAAAAATTTTTAAGTTCATCTTCTAAGGCAGGAAAATCTTCAGGATTAAGATCAGACGAACGTTTAAGATTTTGAAAAAATGGTTTATTGTAATCACTGACATGGTAAAAGTTCTATTAAGTGATCATGTTTTTTCATTAGACGTTTATCAATGTTGGCTGTAATGTCTAATATGTGTTCTTGGGGTATATCAGTGAAAGTTAGTTCTGTAAGTGTATAAGTACTTTTTCTAGTTAATTTGTGGATTATGATACGCTGTGACGTACTTCATCGCTCTACCCAAGAGCGGAAGTGTCACTTTGACGCCCAACACTACGGCGGTGCACACTGTACGGAGATCTCTGGCGCCAGTTTCTGTTTAGAGTGCAGAAACACCACTTTACTCTATCGGCGGGACGATAGAGGCCGGGCAACTGCAGTGAAGATACGGCTAAGCCAGGGGTCGGGAAAAAGGGAACTTACATACTACAGTTAAGGAACAGACTCTCATTCAATATATGTACATTTATTCTACACACTAATTATTATTTACACTTTATACACACCTTAGTAACTACAACTTAAACTACAACGGTCTTAACTACAAGCGGTCTTATTCTACAAACTTATACTACTACGGTCTTAACTACGGACAAGCGGGGCAGTAAGCGGGCGGTCAAGCGGTGCGATACAGTACGCCGGTGAACGAAGCGGTGAAACGGGAAGCAGCGATGGATTTAATCGGTCATATGCAGACGGCGGACGGATACCAGGAGGGGAAGCAAGCGCCCATATAAGCAAACTATGCCTATCTAACGCGGTTACTTATTATCGCTTGGCTGATGGATGGTTCCGGTCTTATCATATGCCAACGAGTATCTCCAAAGCGCCCTGCCAAAGAAAACGGACTCAGGCGCCCTGGAGGGCACGCGGTTGAATGCGGTTACGGTAAGGGGGGGGGAAGGAGTAACAAGCCTAACAGCGGCAAATTGATGATGACGGCGGGATGGTCAAACTCCAAGACTACCCTGCAGAATTTTTACGTGCTCAGGTAGCCCGGGGGACCCGCGGTTACGGACGATACCTCCAAGTCACCCTGAAGAATTTTTACGTGCTCAGGTGGCCTGGCAGGCACGCGGTTACGGAAGTACCTCTAAGTCACCCTGCAGAATTTTTACGTGCTCAGGTGGCCTAGAGAACACGCGATTGCAACTGACAATACCTCCAAGTCACCCTGCAGAATTTTTACGTGCTCAGGTGGCCTGGAGGGCACGCGGTATAACGCGGTTCAAGTTGGAAGGGGGGAAGGAGTGGCAAGCCGAACGGTTGCAAATCTAAGACGACGACGGTATGGTCAAAGCTACCAAGCTACCCTGCAGAATTTTTACGTGCTCAGGTAGCCCGGCGGACCCGCGATTACGGACGATACCTCCAAGTCACCCTGCAGAATTTTTACGTGCTCAGGTGGCCTGGCAGGCACGCGGTTACGGAAATCCCTCTAAATCACCCTGCCAAAAAAAACGGACGCAGGTGGCCTAGAGGACACGCGGTATCAAATGCTAGTATCTCCAAGTCACCCTGCAGAATTTTTACGTGCTCAGGTGGCCTGGAGAACACGCGGTGTAACGCGGTGGAACGCGGTTCTAATTCCAACCTTCGGCCGCTCTCCCTTTCTAAGGAAGGATATGAGGCGGATACGTTTAGCGCTCGCGGTTCACTAACTCTAAAAAAAAATAAAGCCCGGAAAGTACTCACCAGCCAAGTAATACCGATTATTTACCAAACCTTTATCAAACCTTGCTACCTACTTCCGGATCCTGTGCTGGCTTCCTCTCTGGAGCGGTCGGGGTCGGCACGTCTGGACGGTACGGGCGGCAGCAACGGACTCGTCTCGGATACTCTGCAAAATCCTCAAGCTACTAAACTCTGCCAAAAAGCAGAAGTAGGAGGAGCGCGCTAGTCATGCGCGAAATATTGCAACTACGTCACCGTTTATCGACTTAGAAAAATTCGCAATTACCTTTGGATGCCTATGTACCTCTATACTCACAAGTTTACTTACTATCCAAGTCGGCGTGGTGCTTCGGTTGGAGCTCAGACGGGAACTAATTTAATGATAAAATCCTCATGCTACTAAACACTGCTAAAACGCAGAAGTAGGATGAGATACGGTAGTCATGCGCGGTTTATTACAGCTACGTCACCCGTTTGTGGACTTAGAATAATTTCGCATGAAATTTAATTACCTATTTCTTTATACTCACGAATTTACTTACTATCCAAGTCGGCGTGGTGCTTCGAGTAGCGGTCGGACGGAGACTAACTTGATTGTAAAAATCCTCATGCTACCAGACACTGCTAACGCAGGAGTAGGATGAGATACGGTAGTCATGCGTGGTATATTACAACTACGTCACCCGTTCATCGACTTAGAATAATTTCGCATGAAATTTAGATACCAATATATCCTTATACTCACGAGTTTACTTACTGTGCTGGCCGGCGTGGTTCCTCGTTGAGTAGCTGGACGGAAACTAATTTAATTATTTTCAGTCTCGGCCTCCCTCATGTTAGCGCGGGCATAAGGGTGCCGGGGACACAATGCGTGCGTCGCGTTTCGCTTACTGCCGGCCACTTGGCCTATGTGGAATGTTCATAAAAACATATCAATACTACCTATCTATAATTAACAATTTAACTGTTATTAATTAAAAGCGTAGCACCATAATGGGTAAAATATTTTTCAAAACCTAGCTACCTAACTTAACTTAATAAAATAAAATCACTTCGTTACAACGCAAGTGCATAAATTTTTTATATTTTTAATGTTTAAATAAATTTAAATTTACAAATTTAAAGAAGACTTAGTTTTAATCTTCCTCTTTTAATCTTTAAAATATAAAACATAACATTTTATATTTTATTTCTTTAACTTATATAAAAATATAAATTAAAAATAAAGTCAGGTTATCTTTTAGTAAGGGCCAATCTACATTTACTCTGTCAATACAAATTGCGTTAATATGGGCATAATCCACGCTTTATGGATATTGGCCTTTTTTAGTGAAGAATCAGTAATTTTGGGTGGGTTCTATGTTTACTTTGGCCATTTTAATTCTAAACTACTTTGGAAATAAGCCCTACACTAGCAATGATATATTAGAAAGCATTAACACTAGGAGATTGGCCTTTTTTGTATCGGTAGTATTTAACTAGGGCATTTTGGTTATGTCTCAAAAGCGGCAAAAATGGAGATTGGCCGTGTTAGCACTCAGGTCCAGCATTAATGTTGCACTTTTTTTCTTTAGAATTAAAATCTGAAAATTATGAAGGTCACCAAGGTGACTCAAACTGGATGATAATGATGAACTACGAAGGTAAATCTTAATTAACCTATTAATCGCATTGTTTAATTATTTTTATTTTATTTAATTTTAGAATTGTCCAACGATTTGGAAAAATATACAGAATCAAGTTTACTAAGTGCAAACAATAACCATGATAATTTCGATATTATGACTATCGACTTATTGGTCAACGAAGATGTCCCTGTCTGTGAGATTTTTACTGAACATGCTGAAAAAGGATTAAATGTAGGTATAGAGGATGAAATGATTTGTGTAAGGAACTCAACAATTCTGCTGGAAAGTAATGATGTAGAAAAAGTAAGAAAGGAGATCGGATTTGGGCACCTTTAGTTAATTATTCTGATACAGACAGTAATAATAATGAGAGCATAGAATCCGGCGACCATGAAGATATAGATCAATTAAGTGATAAACGTGATGATGCCGTGTTAAATGAGAATGTTAAGAGATCTGGAAAGAAAAGAAAGAGAAACATTAATTTATGGAAAAGAGTTGTAGCAAAAAAATAAAAGACTTAAGGGGATGCAATACAAATCAGCTGTTTCAACAAAAGTTGAAAACAAAGAGCCTTAGGAAAGCCATGTTCATGGAGGATTAAATGTTTTGAGAAATTATAGCAAGATGATAGAGAAAAATTACATGCCGATTTCTGGAATAAATCTAAATCTTGGGAGCAACGTAGGCAATATATTAACATGCTTATAAATATAAATATGGTAAACAGACACAGGTCGAAAACTAACAGTCGTCCAGGTGTACAAGCTAATAGTAGATTTTACCATCCCATTGTAAATGGGGCCAGGATTCAGGTATGCAAAACTATGTTTTTGAACACTTTCTCTTTAAGTGGAAAATTTAGAAATCTTGCTGTAAAAAAAAACTGAAACATCAAGCAACATTGTTATACCTGACGGAAGAGGTCGTCATGTTCCAGCCAATAAGACCAAACCTGAAACTATCCAGACTGTTGTTAACCATATTTCAAGCTTTCCCACCTATGACAGTCAATATTCTAGAGAGAAAACAAAAAGAAAATATTTGGGCCCTGAATTAAACATAAGTAAAATGTAAATGTTGTATTTAACTAATTGTTCCGAAAATGATATACCTAAATTAGAGCAGGCTAAAGTATGGCTCTATATAAAAATATTTAACGAAGACTTTAACTTAAGTTTCCACCTTCCCTACAGTGACACATGTGACGATTGTGATCACTTGATGATACAGGAAAAGAACTGTGGAAGTGTTGAGGAAAGAGGTGAAATAACAAAACAAAAGGCGATTCATTTGGATGAAGCAAATTTGAGACACAGCATTAAAAGGGAAGACAAATAGCGGGCCAAGGAAAGCTTAGGGAACGAAAATGTATTGACAGTTGACATGTAAAAATGTTCACCAACACCTTTGTTGGCTAATGATAAGTAGTCATTCTATTTAAGAAAGCTTTGGGTTTTAAATGAGACAATTTATAATGACACCACAGAAAAATCTTATGTAATGTTGTGGGATGAGACAAAGGCAGGGAGAGGAAGCAATGAAGTGGGATATTGCATACTGAAGTGGACTTCAAAAAACATTGACGAAGAAACTGAACTTTTAACATTTTGGACAGATAACTGGTCAGGTCAAAATAGAAATATGGGAATTGTTACTAAGGCTGGGAATCGAATACGAATAATTCGAGTATTCGAATATTCGAGTACTCGAATACGAATTATTCTAATGGGAAATTATTCGAATATTCGAATATTCGAATATTCGAATACTCGAATATATTCGAATATCGAATATATTCGAATATTCGAATACTCAAATATTCGAAAACTCGAATATATTCGACTATTCGATTAATCGATTATATTTGAGTAAATTTGAACATTGAAATATATTATTAAATTATGTACAAATAGATATGCAGTATGCATCCAACCAAAGTAGGTAGATAGTAGGTATAGGTAGGTACCTGTTCTAAAATCCAAATATATAAATAGGCCACATTAGTGGCACGTCTTACTCCCAGTCAAACTATTCCATTTCTTTCTCGCATCGACCTTATTCTTACTGTACTAAGGTAGGGGTTAAAATAAAATTTTAAATTTTAGAAAACCTGTAAATATTTAACTATTGACTTTTCATGTATTTGTTTTACTAATAATGAATATTCGAAGATCCAGATTATTGGGATACCTATTCGGATAATTCGGATTATTCGGATTATTCGAGTATGTAAATATTAGAATTATTCGAATATCCGAATACTCGAATAATTCGAATATCCGAATATTCGAATATCCGAATAATTTGAATACCTATTCGAATATTTCGAATAATCCGAATATTCAAATATCCGAATAGTTCGATTATTCGAATATTTTTTCGAACGAATATTCGAATACTATAATCTGGAAAATTCCCGAACTTAATTGTTACCATGTATATTTGGTTTTTGCAGAGGTATCCACTAATAAAAAAAAGTCAATCACAAATTTTTGCTAAAGGGTCATACGCATATGGAAGTATATGCAGTTCATGCAGTAACTGAAAGGGCGAAGAAGCAGATGAAAAGGTTTGAGGCTGTAATTCCAAGAGACTGGGAAGATCTGATTCGTACCTGTCGCTTAAAAAATCCAATAAATGTTTACTCAATGCAGATGTCTGACTTCAAAAATTTCACTGATCTAACAAAATCTCCGGGCCCCTTGTATTATGAAAGAAGAATACGAATGGTGAACTGTACCAAATTTCTAAGGTTGTCTAGCTAAAAGTTAAATCGAACCAACTAACTACCTTATTTTATAAGACCCCGTTCTCTGACGAGGACTTCAAAGAATTGGAATTACAAAGGTTTAAAAGAAAAAAAGTTGTATTTCCGGAAGATTTCCCAGTAGTAAGGAACGATAAAAAACCTATTAATTAACTGAAGTATAAAAATTTACAAACACTGCTTTAGTGGATTCCTGATGAATTTCATGATTTCTATCGTTCCATTCCTCATACCGAAAATTCTGAGTTAGTTCCTGAGGAAGACAGTGAAGAAGTCGAAGCCTAATTTGGTTTTGGTTATTTTTAATGCCACCAAGTTGATTAAAAATGTTTTCACTTTTTTAAAATAAAAATAAGTTTCCTTTTCCCATCATTCTATATTTTGTTCAAGACCCAAGTCCTAAAAATGAAAATTGATTTGAGGCATAAGGAACCAAAATCATATATTACTTTTTTTTAAGTTAATCGTATAAGGCATTCTGTACATTTGGAATACATACTCCCTCCCATTTTAAGTAATCATTATTAAATTAATTGTCTTTGGCTTAGATATCGATAAAAGCTGATAAAATCTGAAGACCGTTATTGTTTTATCTCGTTTATTCTCAAATGTAAATATTGGACTTGGAACTTTATGCTTCTGATGTACTGATTTCATTTTCTGCAGTCTCGGCCTGTTTGACCTAAAATGAATTTTCAACAAATTATAGTTCAAAGGAGATCTAAGTTGCCGAGTTAATCTAAGAAGAAAATAAATCGTTCTAGGTAAAATGGTCTTTACATTAATTTTACGGAAAAATTCTATTTGAATAAAATTTTTGATTTGAAAATTAGAGCCGTATGCCAACTTTCATTGCATTTGAACAAATAGTTATTTACGTAACCAGTTATGAAAAGACTATTTTATTTGACGAATGTAATATTTGCCAAAACGAGCGAGCGAAGCGAGCGAGTTTTGCAAATTACATGAGTCAAGTAAAATTACTTTTCATTACGTGTTAAGTACAAAATTTTATCTAATCCCGCTTTAAAATAGGAAAATGATAATCAGTTACGTAAGAATTCATTACATCACTCAGTTTTGTAATGGGATGAGTTATGAAAAATGTGACGTTTCGTAACGTCAAAAATGCATTTAAAACTTGACATTTCATAAAGGGGTTAGATAAAAAATAATACTACAAATTAAAGTGAAAAACTGTAAACTGGCTACAACATGTCAAAGATTTGACATTATTAGTTGGTGTAAAAAGTCAAATCAATTAAAATGCTTACCCTCGAGCAAAAATTTTTATTGTAAAATGCTATGGGTTTGGGCAAATTAGCTGCAAAGCGGTGGTTAGACAGTTCGAACAAAAGTTTCCAGAGGTTTCAGTAAGCGTCGTTACCGTTAAAAGTATTGCGACAAAATTTTCAAGGACTGGGACCATTGAAAAGCGAAAAAAAAGAGAAGAAAAGATTAGACGAAGACGACGCGGCAACAGTTTTGGCTTTAGGCGACGTCAGAGCAAACGGCAAAATCTCATTAAGATGTAGGGCATCAGAACTTGGCGTGAGCAAATCACATTTGCAAAGAATATTTAAGATGAATAAGGTAGGTAATTCTGTACAAACCTAAATTTCGTCACACTTTGGAAACAAACGACGAAGGATAACAATTGGACTTTTGATTGTGGATTGAAGAGAAGTGTCTCACGGAAAGAAATTTTTAAAACATTATTTTTTTCGGACGAAGCGACATTTACCACTAACGGAGTTGTTTCTTCACAAAATTGTAGGTACTGGTCAGATAAAAATCCAAATTTTAGAATGAACTGC
Source organism: Rhamnusium bicolor (assembly GCA_029963845.1). NCBI lineage: Eukaryota > Metazoa > Arthropoda > Insecta > Coleoptera > Cerambycidae > Rhamnusium > Rhamnusium bicolor. The sequence goes on along the minus strand of JANEYF010001521.1, from coordinate 9,994 downwards.
AGAATGCAATACTCAAAAAAAGTGAATGTTTGGTGTGCCGTTTCATACGATGGGATAATTGGACAAGATTTTTTGGATGGAAATTTAAATCAATATGTGTATTTGGAGATATTGCAAAATTATTTACAAAATTACCTTGATGAAATGAATTGGGCTATGATTCTTGCAAGAATATGATCTGGGTTTGAAGCACATCGTTCTTATGATTTTTTTCTGCATAATAAGTACATCAGTTATTCTATTTGAGTTACCTCAGTTTATAATACCATAGACCATAGTTAAGAATAGAATTTACGTAGGCATAGTAGTACGTTAGCAATGTGTGTTTGTTAACAAATTTCCTCATTTGCCACACTGAAAAACAATAAGATGACAACCTCTTTATGATATACTCTATTTGAGAATGCCATGATAGGTTGTAGTCAATTTGCAAGCCTAGGAATTTTATACTAGGACTCTGTTTTAACGATTTGTCAGATGATTTGACTAAGATACTACAATTATTTTCTCTTACTGAAAATGAAACTAAATGTGTTTTAGTTATGTTTAGTAACAGACCATTATTGTTGCAGTAGGATTCCATATTTTCGGTACCCTTACTAGCTAATTGACTGAGGCACGTAAAGTCGTTTGCTGATGCAACTGCTGCCGTATCATCAGCAAATAGTGATACATGTTCAAACTTTACATTTTCATGAATGTTATTTATAAATAAATTAAATAGCAGGGGGCCCAGCGTGCTGCCTTGAGGTACCCCGACACCTAACGGTCGCAGATCAGAATAATAGTCCTCTGTTTCAGATCTTAGAAGGACTTTTTTGTGTTCTGTTTGATAAGTAGGAACATAACCAGTCATAGGCTAACCCTCTTATTCCGTTGTGACGTACTTCCGGTGCTCTACCCAAGATCGGAAGTGTCACTTTGACGCCCAACACTACGGCGGTGCACACGGTACGGAGATCTCGGGCGCCAGTTTCTGTTTAGAGTGCAGAAACACCACTTTACTCTATCGGCGGGACGATAGAGGCCGGGCAACTGCAGTGAAGATACGGCTAAGCCAGGGGTCGAGAAAAAGGCAACTTACGCACTACAGTTAATGAAACGGCTCTTATTCAATATATGTACATGTATTCTACACACTAATTATTATTTACACTTTATACATCTTCATATTTACAACTTATTCTACAAGCGGTCTTATACTACAAGCGGTCTTATACTACAAACCTTATACTACAAACTTATACTACAAACTTATACTACAAGCGGTCTTATACTACAAACTTATACTACAAACTTATACTACAAGCGGTCTTATTATACAAGCGGTCTTACACTACTACGGTCTTAACTACACTACGGACAAGCGGGGCAGTAAGCAGGCGGTTAAGCGGTGCGACACAGTACGCCGGTGAACGAAGCGGTGAAACAATACAAGCACACTATGCCTATCTATTTACCAAACCTTTATCAAACCTTGCTACCTACTTCCGGATCCCTGGGCTGGCTTCCTCTCTGGAGCGGTCGGTGTCGGCACGTCTGGACGGTACGGGCGGCAGCAACGGACTGGTCGTGGATACTCTGCAAAATCCTCAAGCTACTAAACTCTGCCAAAAAGCAGAAGTAGGATGAGCGCGGTAGTCATGCGCGAAATATTGCAACTACGTCACCGTTTATCGACTTAGAATAATTCGCAATTACCTTTGGATACCTATGTACCTCTATACTCACAAGTTTACTTACTATCCAAGTCGGCGTGGTGCTTCGGTCGGAGCTCAGACGGGAACTAATTTAATGATAAAATCCTCATGCTACTAAACACTGCTAAAACGCAGAAGTAGGATGAGATACGGTAGTCATGCGCGGTTTATTACAGCTACGTCACCCGTTTGTGGACTTAGAATAATTCCGCATTAAATTTAATTACCTATTTCTTTATACTCACGAATTTACTTACTATCCAAATCGGCGTGGTGCTTCGAGTAGCGGTCGGACGGAGACTAACTTGATTGTAAAAATCCTCATGCTACCAGACACTGCTAACGCAGGAGTAGGATGAGATACGGTAGTCATGCGCGGTATATTACAACTACGTCACCCGTTCATCGACTTAGAATAATTTCGCATGAAATTTAGATACCAATATATCCTTATACTCATGAGTTTACTTACTGTGCTGGCCGGCGTGGTTCCTCGTTGAGTAGCTGGACGGAAACTAATTTAATTATTTTCAGTCTCGGCCTCCCCTCATGTTAGCGCGGGCATAAGGGTGCCGGGGACACAATGCGTGCGTCGCGTTTCGCTTACTGCCGGCCACTTGGCCTATGTGGAATGTTCATAAAAACATGTCAATACTACCTATCTATAATTAACAATTTAACTGTTATTAATTAAAAGCGTAGCACCATAATGGGTAAAATATTTTTCAAAACCTAGCTACCTAACTTAACTAAAATAAAATAAAATCACTTCGTTACACCGTAATTATACATTTTTTCTAGGAGAATACTATGGTTCACCATATCAAAGGCTCGTGTAAAGTCAAAAAAGATGCCTACAACTTTTTGACTTTTGTCGAATTGCTCTAGAATATAGTTAGTAAAGGAAACCGAAGCATCTTCAGTAGATAGGCCTTTACGAAAACCAAACTGATATTTATAAAGTATATCATGATTATTTACAAACTTAATTAATCTGTTGTAATACGCATTTTCAAATACTTTAGAGAATACTGATAACAGGTATATTGCTCTGTAATTAGCCATATCCATGTTATCATTTTTCTTATGAATTGGAATTACAATTGTGGTTTTAAGATTTACTTGGAAGATACCTTGACAAACTGAAGCATTAATTAAATCTGTAAGAATTGGTGCAATAAAGTCAGTTATGTGAATAAGAAGGGAACAGGGGATACCATCATGACTTGCAGAAGTTTTTATTGCAATTTTTCTTATAATTTCGTTAGTTTCACTGATATCAATTGGATTTAAAAATATGCTAGAGTTCAAAGAGTTTACTATTCGAGGTGGGTTATAAGTACCTAGTTTTTGAATGAGATTTTCAACCGACTCAATAAAAAAGTTATTAAATTCTTGTACAGCACAAGAAAAATCTGAAGTTTCATTTCCATTTCTATCGCGAAAAGAACAGGGATATCGTGGCTTGTAAGTTCCATTAGTCTCATTTCGAATTATTTGCCAGACTACTTTAGATTTATTAGTAGCATCATGAAATTTGGAGTCATTGTAATGATGTTTGGCTGATTGAATAATCTGCTTATGGTACTTTAATAGAATATTGTAACGCATCCTAAGCTGCTCGTCATTTGTTAATTTGTAAGTTTTGAACAGTAAACGTAAAAATTCCCCTCGATTTATAATATCATCATTTGTCCATCCTTTGTGATGGATTTTTTTATTTTACCACCTACTTTTATTCGTACCAGAGGAAATACTTTATTAATGATACTACTGAGTCTACCACAAAAACAATTGAACTTATCATCTGCATTAGTGAGTAGATAAACATCATCCCAGGTTTCAGTAGATAGTTGATATTTAAAGTTTTCTATATGAAGCTCATTATTAAAAAGTCTTTTATAGATATATTTAACCTCCTCCTTCTCGGGTGAAATTTTTAATGGAAAAAAAAAGAATCTGCATTTTATGATCAGACAAATGAGTCGTTAAAACATTAGAGGTACAAATATTATATATATATATATATATATATATATATATATATATATATATATATATATATATATATATATATATATATATATATATATATATATATATATATATATATATATATATATATATATATATATATATATATATATATATATATATATATATATATATATATATATATATATATATATATATATATATATATATATATATATATATATATATATATATATATATATATATATATATATATATATATATATATATATATATATATATATATATATATATATATATATATATATATATATATATATGTGGTGGGAGGTATGAAACTGTCTCACCTGGGCTAGGGGTCGCCGCTCTCGGTACTTGCTGTGATGCAAGTCGCTATCCGCCACAGAGACATCTAGGATGTCGGTCGGATAGTAGCATTCAGACGATATGAGAAGTTTCATACCTCTCACCACCATTCACTTCACCTTAGTATATAACTAGCAGGTTGGCCACTATCATTTGTCTGTTCCATAACCTATGGCATACTGAAGAGAACAAATAAGTTCGAAATCGATCTATGATCCGTGATCAACTTAATGTCCGTGAAACTGCTTCCAAACTATTCGCCAATTGACAGACACACCATAAATCCTATTCTGTGTACAAATCCAACGAAAAATGAATGACTTCCAAGCAAATACCATAATAATGGCTTGTTGTGATTTATTGTGGATGAAACACGTTATTTCGTAGCACTGGCTTTACCATTCACTCAGGTAAGTACTTTCTTTACCTTTATTTTAATTACTTTTCTTATAACCTTTTAATTAACTTTATACTTTTGAATGTATCACTTAGTTATTTTATATTCCTTTATATAATTAAATTTCATATCAGAGATTTAAACTTACAAACAGTGCATTTTCATAACTTTAATGACAATTTTCCATTTTATTATCAATTTAATCAGCTTTTGTTTAAAATTTTGTGAGGTTATGGCACAAACGCACCCCTTGGCTGTTGAAAATCGACTAACTAATTTGATTTCTCTCTAATTTTATTCTAATTTGTCATAAATTCTGACTTTTTACCAAATCTTGCTCACTTGATTTTGACAAATTAAAATTGTGCCTCTAATTATTGAAATATTTTGCTTTAAACTAACTTATATTCTAAATATGCTATTATTTCCTCAATCCTTGTTTCATTTCCATTCTTTCTATATGCATGAATTTTGGTTTTATTAAAATTATTTTAACGTCTGTCAATTTTATACTTTCTTAAATTATGACTATACTATTACAAAATATACCTAAACTTAATTAAAAACCTACAACATGATTGCTATTAACCATTTCTTACTGACTTTTGTCTCTTTATTTTATATTTATTTTCATAACACTTATTTTTCCTTTTAGATGCTGAGGCACCGAAACACTAGGCCTCCATGTCTTTCTGATACTAGTTTTTATACGTATAAAGTAACAACAATGTTCACTGAAGTGGCCTCTTTCACCCCAGCTTGTGTTAATTTACCATTTTAAGTTTATCACTTCCATACAATGAAAGCATTGTCGAAATGTCCTACGAAGGTTCAATTATATAGCTATACTACCCCAAAAACACTTTTAAACCTAGAGCTTTCTAGTTGTTTATAGTCCTATGGTATGTATCTTTTACACTTATACCTTTACATTTACTATTTTAGTGGTATTTTATAAACATTTAACTTTTGCTTCTAACATTTTGCTTTTCGCAGAACTTATTTAATTTAATTTTAATGTACTGTTATTTTTGTCATCCTAATTACAATGTTTATTTTGATTTTATTTTATATCTGGTCTGTACTTTTAACCTTTAAATTTGTATATAACTATGAGGAAGGCTGTCTTTTCTCCTGCTATAAATAGTAAATTTTAAATATCACTATTTCTCTCTTTTAATAAAACTGAAACATTTAAAAGACTTTTTGTACCCTAATCAAAACATTACAATAAATTTTAACATTACATGAGCATAGAAAAACAGTATTTTATAAAAATTTTGAATTTTAACTTTTTATTAAATAAATTAATTCATTCGTTGTCAATTAACGTTTTTTTTATAAGTGTGGCCACTGCTTATTATGGCAATATATATATATATATATATATATATATATATATATATATATATATATATATATATATATATATATATATATATATATATATATATATATATATACAGTGAGCACGTAAAGGTTGGAATAAATTCCGTAAAATCGTTACAAAGCAAGTGACAAAAATTCGCTCAGACACGTCGATTTTGAAATTCATTTCTTAATTTGTTTATTTAAAAAAATTTTTTTTCATACTTTTTTTTAAAGAGTTATGACGTCATCGGCAATTTTTTTAAATAGCAACCCCCATTTTTAAAAATTTCATTTGAAAGAGCACATTTTTCTGCATATAGTACGTTAAATTCTTGCATGTTGTACGACGAAATTATCGAAAAAAAAATCTTAACTACTTTTAACAGTTTAATAAAACAGAAATACAAGAAATAATAAATCCAGTAAAAAATAATTAAATTAAATGTTCAAATTGCGTACCATTTACTTCTTGACAATGCCCAAGCCGAAATTCAAATTCTCGCAAAACGTTAGTAAGTGTTTCGGGTCCAATTCTTCCACATTCGTACCTAATTCTGTCTTTTAAGTCCTCAATGTTATTCAGTCTATTAAAATACACTTTGGATTTAAGGTAACCCCATAAAAAATAATCCAATGGAGTTAGGTCCGGAGATCTAGCTGGCCATTCTAATGAACCGCGTCTACCAATCCATCTGTCTGGGAAAATTTCGCTTAAATAATTACGCACTATTACCGAATAATGCGGTGGTGCGCCATCTTGTTGAAACCATATGGAGTTCTTCGGTACATTAGGGTTATCGCCATTTGGATACAGTGCGGCAAGTCCCGGTATTATGTTTTGTTGGAGCAACTCCAAATATTTTACACCATTCAAGACTTGATAAAATTCCATTTTCCATTATACCATACAGCAAAATTATATAAAAACCATATTAAGTATACTAAATGAAAGAATTATCTAGGCATCATAATCTAAACGAACTTTTAAAACTATAAAAAAGAAATAATTTTTATACCAAGTAAAACCCAGTAAGTTTATCAAGTGGAAAACCAGTGAGAGCCCAGTAAAAGCCCAGTCAAATCTCAGTAAAAGCCCAGTCAAATCCCAGTAAAAACCCAGTGAAAGCTGCCTAAAATTTATAAAGAAGCACAAGTACTTGTGTAATTGTTAATTATTGTACTAATTTAAATAACTTACCATAGTGCATAATTCTAAGTCCATACACATGCTTAACTGTGGAAATAATCCAGAATTAACTGACAAGATAATAAGTAAGCACCCTTTAAATTGGTGAAAGATATAATCCGAAAACAACGATGTTTAACATCTACTAAGATAAAATTTTAATCTTTCAACCACCACAACTAATGAAATGCCCATCTGCAGTCGAAGACGGTAAATTAGGACGAGAGAGATATCAACAGGTGACTAGTTTTACGTGATAGAATGACAAAATATCCATAAAGTCATGAGCCAGAAAATAACAAGATCTGTCACATCTCGAATGAAATTTAAACACGTATCAATATTTATCAAACAAATATAACATTTAAAACATTAATTAGAAAAGTTAGAAAGATAAAAAAAATTATATAAATTAATATTTATGCAAGGTGAATCATAAAATATCATGGCGTGTCAGATACGGTTATTTGCAGAATCCATAAAAGTTGTCGACATTCGATCATTTATGGACTAGACAAATTTTACCGTTATTGCACACGTCATAGAAAACAACGGAGGGGAGTAATAATATTCCCTCGATCATGTTTATGATTGAAGTAATATCCTATTGGCTGTCTGACATTGTTCGTATATAACCGTCTACATTCGTTAGCTGTTCTAATAAAATGACATTTTATAAAATGATGTGGTAGTGTGTTTCTAGTATTTTTTGGTAACTTTTTGATTAATCCGTGGATTTATTAAGTATTTTAAATGGTTACAAATGGTGAGGGGTTGTATTTATTGTAAGAAATATACAGGAAAAGATTCAAATCGTTCTTCTCATAAGTAATTAAACATAATCCATAGGTGTCGATTATAGAAATTTGTTGTGTAGATACTTCTTAAAAAAATTTTTCTAGGTTTTTTTTTTAAGTTTTTTTTAAATAAATAATCATCCGCAGAGAGAATAGGTTATTAAATTATTATTGTTCAATTTGGCGTTAAAATTAACTTTTTTAAGTTTCAAGCTATGGTTGATCATTTAATTTTAATAGGACAGACTTCATTCACTGAATGATATGATTAGCTGTTTGTTATCTTGTTTGTACCATATAGAATGTTGAAATAATTCATTAACTGTGCCTATCCTTAACTTAACTTATTAATTGAAACTGTAACTTTTTTTTTACAATTCCGTTGTAACAGGTATGATATGTTTGTAGATTTCCAAATGATATTGGCGAGAAACGATCTCAGTTGAATATTTTAAGCCTATAAGCGGAGGGAGACGTTCTGAAGTACGCAGTGATGTTCAGACCATTTTACATCTAGTGATTTCATTAAAGCAGTGGAGTAAAATACCTCAAAAGTCATAATGTATCTTCAACACTCAGTACTTCAAAGTCTATGAGGTATTTATTAAGGTATGTTTATTTAATATGAATAGTTGTGCATCAATAGTTAATTTTTAATTTTGAAAACTCATCGAACCCTGAAATGATTATATTCAGTACAAACCTTCATCAAGAATAATTGAAATCAATTACTTTTCAACACTTTCTGAAGAAAAGTAAGTACAACTTTTAATTTAGATATTATTTAAAGTTTATTATGACGGTTAAGAAAACCTGAATAGTAAAATGACAGGAAATTTTTTGGCAAGTTTAAAGTATAGGCGAATAATATTTAAATAAATGAATAATAGATTTAGCATACTACGTAATTTGCCAAATCATTTTCCCCTAGGGTAACTCACGTGAGAGATATGCAGATTACTTGAGAAAACTATTAGTGAACTTAACGAAGAAAGTGCAGCGAAAAATAAACATATACAAAAACTAAAAAATGACAATAAATTACTTTTGGATGAAGCCATAAAATCCGAGGCAGAAATGAGTGCGCTTATAAGTAAACATGAACAAACTATACAGGAGCTAAATATTTACTAATAAGGGATCTAAAAAAGCAAATACCATCAACTGTAAATAACATAAGAAATAATAGCACCCAAACAATACAAGAAGTCAAGCATGCCTCTACGTCAACAGATTTATCAAGTGAGGAAATAAATTTTAATAATCAACATATCCATCAGACGACTGAAAATGAGGGATCAAATGCTCTCAAATATTCAGAAAATGTACCCAACTGCATCGATAAAAAAAATGCAACGAAATCCCAAGTGAAGAAAAAAAATCAAATCCTCTTAATGACTGATGATATAGGCCGTAATATGGTGAGTCAACTCAGGTCACTAATAAATAATTCACATGATCACGAAATAACGTCAATCATAAAAACCCGGTGCTCTCCTGCATCAAGTCATTGAATGTGTCGAAAGCTTGACAATCAATTTTACACTACAGGACTATTTAGTTATAATTGCAGGATCAAATGATATACATAAACATATTACTCCTTCATTCAGATTAATCTGTAATATACTAAAAAAGTGCTCTCACATAAATGTACTATTCACTTCTATTCCCTACCTAGCATATAAACAATCTAACTTCATTAAAAATAGACATATAAATAAATATAACTCTAAATTAAGCAACTTTTTATCTAAATTTAATACATTAGTGCCGGGAGTTATATCCTTGTGGAAATAAACAACAACTTCAAACAGTGCAATAAATCATCGGTAGCTTTATCCATAAAACAGGCTATTAGTAAGAAAACTGTTGCAAAACATCTAGTTTTTATTAACATTTGTGATGACCTCCTTTAAATATTTCAAAAAATGTAAGTACTATACATGAAGACGATCTTGCCTTATTTCTGCAAATGATAGATGGAAGTACTTCTGTAAATCTTCAAGCACCGTATGGTCCATCAACATCTCAAGAGATATACAATTTAAATAAAGTACTGAACTTAGTCAGCTTTTCGTAAGTAGTGCAGTCAAAAGTTCGAATGAAGTACTTTTACAGCAATTCCAACAAAATTACAAATACCAATAATATACATAGTAATACATTAGAAATACTAAAC
>JANEYF010001520.1:0-48035 GCA_029963845.1 Rhamnusium bicolor | reverse complement strand
AATATAAAATCAAAATTAAAAATATCGAATTCGACGAGCCAAAACTAGTGCTCTTGAAAAATAAAATCTAACTTTGGGAGTAGCCCTTGAAAACATGAAACTTAAAATATGATTTCGCAAAACTAGGTTTCCCTAACTAAATATATGTAATAATTAATAATGAAACTTAAATATGTGAGCTTAAAACTAGGCCTGGATACATAAGGTATCTTACTTAAAGTATGAGATTATTTTATTTATACGCGGAGTCGTTTAACGTCCTCACTATGGACGGTGGGTCGGTTTTACAATATGTGGCTTTGTTGCCACCGCATTGTTGTCTTCTTCAAGGATGACCATTCGAGATCTTCGTCTTCGGCCTAGGGATCGGTTTCTGGTATGTACGACAGCGGATGACGCCTCAGGCTGCTCCGGCGGCGCTCCCACCGTCTGTCGTGTTTGGGAGGTGTACCTGGGTGACGGTACCAGCGGACTCGCAATTGGCAACGAGTGGCTGCGAAGTTTTTTGTCGGATTTTGTTAGAGCACCCTTGCTCTTACTGGTTGTTGGTGTGGAAATTGGTTTATACCTGGGTAGTGGTATCATAAGTTGTGGGCTTATTGTCCGAGTGGTGTTGGTCCCTGGTAGAGCGCCCTCGCTCTCACTTGGCAGTGATTGAGTGGTTTTTTGAGTGGTGGCACGAGTGCTTGTGCCTATGGACCGTTCTGTGGTGGGCCCCTCGTCCTCGCTTGTGAGTGGGTGTGTGGCGGATGCGCCAGGGATGGGCAAGGAGTCGGTTGAGGTAGTGGTACCTTGGCTTGGTACAGAAGCGGCTTCGAAAGTTGGAGAGTTTGTTTGTAAGTCTGTGTGAGACTTAGAGAATTGTTTAGGAGTAATTTGGGAATGGGTTTGTTTTGATGTCGAAGGTTGTAAAGAATCGCCCTGATTCTTAGATGTCGATGGTTGGCCTGGTGTAGGGGAATCGCCCTGATTCTCGGCCTATGTGTCTGATACGTCGTCTTCTGAGTTATCCGAGTCCTCGGATGATGAAGAGTCACTGGTGCCTGGGGGCTGAAGTCTGTATCGGAAGGCTCGTCTTCCACAGGTTCGGCGGCTATAGGCGGTGCTGGACGTATATTATCCACGTGCATTTCGACTGAATGGTTGTTCCTGAACACTTCATAGATTTCATCAGAGACTTTGCGAGTTATACGGTGCGGGCCCGTCCACACCGGTAGAAATCTGTCTCGCAGCGGTCGGAGTACCCTTACCATGACCAGGTTCCCCTCTTGGAACGTTGTTTTGGGTACAGCGTCGCGCGGTGCATATTTCTGCTGGAAATTCTCCATGTGTGCTCTGCTTGGTTCTGTGCGACTTGGGGATCTTGCCTCTGGTGGATCTCGCGCTCCTTTTGGTATTGTGGAATTGTTCACTCACCTGGATGTGCTAACTCGTAGCCCATTACGAGATAACTAGGTGTTTGGTTGGTGGAAGCGTTCTTGCGAGTTCTGAGGACAAACAGAGTTTTATTAATGTGTTCATCCCACGTGTTTTGGTTCTTGCGGAACATCAGAGTGCGCATGACTTTCTTAAATTCCTGCACTCTTCTTTCAGCTGGGTTAGCCCTTTGGTGGTAGGCTGCGGTGTAATCCATGGTGACTCTGTTGCGTGTGCACCAGGTTGTGTAGGCTGCGGCTTTGAATTGCCCGCCGTTGTCGGAGATTATGTGCCTTGGCAGGCCGAACCTGGGGACGACTTCCTGTTCCAGGAACTGAACCACGGTCCTGCCTGTGACTTCTGTGTAGGGTTTTGCTTCGGTCCACTTGGTGAAAATGTCTGTGGCCATAATTATATATCTGTTGTTTGTTTTTCGGGCGTTTGTGTAGGGCCCTAAGATATCGATGCTCCAGGTCTCGAACTTGTGTGTGGGGGGATGAGCCTTTAGCGCAGCATTAGTTTGTATTTGCCTGCCTTTTACTGATTTGCATATAAGACAGTTTTTTATGTTTGGCAATTTTCCTGGACATGTTGGGCCAGTGATATCTATGTTGTATTTGCCGTAAAGTTTCGTCTCTGCCTGGATGGGCAGCTCCTTCGATGGAATGGAAATGATTCATGACATCTATTTGTTTAAATGTGGGGACACATAGAGTGTTGTGCTCCCTTCCTGTTCTGTAAAGCTGATTGTCTTCAACTATATGGTTGTTAAAAAAGAGTTGGTCATCCTCGGTGTCTGGATCGTTTTCTTGGATGTTGAGCCACCTTTGTATATTCTGCCGCATCTTCCTCGACCTGTGCTGGCCTCCTTGACCTCTTCGAGCAGAGCGGAATGAGTGACGGCATTCAAGCCTTGAGCCACGTTTTGAGGCGGTTGGGGCGCGAACATGCGCTCCTCCTCTAGGTCTGGTCTTACAGCGTTTTCGTCAGGGTTTCGGCTGAGGAAGTCGGCGAAAGAATTTTCTTTGCCGGGACAGTGATGTATAGTAAATTGATATTCCTGCAAGAGAAGTGACCATCGGGTTAACTTAGTCTTAACGTCTTTGTTCTTGTTAAGCCATACTAGTGATCGGTTATCTGTGATGAGTTTAAATGGTCGATCCTCCAAATAGATTTTGTATTTCTTTATGTATGTTACGACTGAAAGACATTCCAGCTCGTTAATGTGGTATTTCTTTTCTGGCCCTGTGAGTGTTTGGTAAAATCAGGCCTGTGTAATTGTAATGGTTGAGACATTTTATATTTCAATGTGTCGAAGGATCTTTGACACTCTGGAGACCACCGAAATTTTACATCTTTGCACAGCAGCTTTGTTAGCGGAGCAGTGATTTGTGCGGCGTTGGGCACGTATTCGCGCACCCAATTGAAAATTCCCAGAAAGCTTTGTAGCTGCTTTTTTGTGCTCGGTGGCGTGAAGTTCCTGATTGCCTCCAGGTGCTTTGTTTGTGGTATGGTAATGGTGCCTTGAATGTGGTAACCAAGGTAATCGAGTTCAGTGGCGGCCAGTGTACATTTCTCTGGTGATATCTTTAAGTTGTGTAAGCGTAAACGCTCAAATACTAGTTGTAAATGTTTTTTATGTTCGTCGAGGGTGCTGCTGTATATTATTATATCATCAAGATATACTTGTACGAAGTGATGCAAGTACCCTGTTAGTACGTCTAAGGTCATTAATTTTTGAAAAGTGGTCGGTGCTGTTTTAAGCCCGAAAGGCATGACGTTGAATTGGTAACTGGCTCCATTTGGAGTGGTGAAAGCTGTTAAGTGCTTGGAGGCCGGGTCCATCGGGATCTGCCAATAGCCTGCTTTCAAGTCTAATAGAGTAAAATACTTGGCATCACCGAAGTCTTTTAATGTTTCCTGTATTTTTGGCAACACACTTGCCTCGTCCTGTGTGATATCGTTGAGTTGTCTATAGTCCACACAAAATCTAGGGGACTTTCCCTCTCTTTCAACGAGCAATGGTGGTGAACAATATTCTGATGTACTGGGCTCGATAACGCCGGTGGCCAACATCTCCTCTATCTGCTCATACAGGATTTTCTTCTTGACAGGAGACATCGGATATGGGCGTTGGTTTATGACTGTTGGTGTTTTTAATGTGAGTGAATGTTTGGTGTGACTGTTGTGGCTTGTGAAAGATTTTCGGAAAATAAGTCGGCATATTCTTGGAGTACAGGTCGTAACTGTCCCATCCACATCTGCGGGTATATTTAGGCTCTCCGGGAGGCTCGTGTTTGTTTGTGTCCGGGCCACTGACTGGTCCCAGAAGATAGTTATCCTACCCTCCCTACCTACATACACACATCTGCGGCTGTAGTCTATGGTTACTTCCTGGTTGAAAAGAAAAGGGGCTCCGAGGATGAACTCCTCGTTTAAGTCGTCTATTGTTTGGAAAAGTGCGGTGAAATTTGTGTCTTTGAGTGTACACGTCGTGGACACTTCGCCTCGTGATTGTACCGAATTCCTTCCACATGCCATGGAAAAGGTGCTGTGTATATTGTGTATGTCTGACTTTGGTACAAGGCTGGTCCTTACGACGTTCTGTGCTGCTCCACTGTCTATTAACGCCGTGAACTCCTTGTTCCACATTGTTATTTTGATTCTCGGTAATGAGTTTACTTTTCTTGTGGTGTTTATTTGTGCTGGGGGGATGTATTCCTCCGTCTGTGTATATGCATCCTTACAAGGCTCACCCTCCCTAAACAAAGTGCTTAGATTGATGTGGGCGTCGTCGTCGACGAGTCCTCTCTTTGAGGTGTTTGTTCGAGTTCGCCCTGAGCTATTTGGTTGATTCGCCTGTTGGGCGGTTATTGTGTGTTTGTTTGTGTCGTCGCCGGGCCCTGTCCTGGTTGGCGAGCTCCGGCTCGTTGCCCGTTTCCCTGACTCTATCTGTAGGGGTTATTGGGACAATCGACATGAAAATGCCACTGTTCTCCTGGACAATACCTACACGGTGATGGTGGCATTCGGTTATTTGCATTTTGTGGACCATTGCTTTGGTTGGGCAGTGTCCTCTCCCTCGACACAGGCGGTTGTTGTCGTGCCTGGGATGCCGGGTTATTCTGAGGACGTGGTTCAGTTCTGAGGGCGTTCTGTGTGCCCGCTTGAGGTTGCGTTCCTCGAACGACGTTAATTTGTGGTTGAGGTGGTCGATATGTAGGTCGATTATTGTTTCTGCTTGCCTCGTCTAAATCAGCCTCTATTTGACTGGCCACAGTGACAAGCTCCTCCGGCTCTATGATAACTTGCCCCCGAAGTCTGGAACGTATCTCTGGGCGAAGTTGATCTGTTATAATCCCTGTTTTTATTTCATTGGCCTTATACGGGTCCAATCGATTAAATAATGATAGTTTTCTTGTGATGAAAACAGCTGTGCCCTCGTTTAGGCCTTGCTTCTCCCCGTATAAGCGTGCCATTGCAGTTGTGATATTGGAGGCACTATTGTATTTGGCACGGAGACGTTCACAGAACGTTCCATAGTTTCTGATTAGATATTTATAAGGCTCGTACCACTTCTTGGCTTCGCCTCGGAGTTGATCGGTGATGAGCATAAGTTTGTCATCTCCGTCCATTATTCTGTGTCTTAAGCAATGTTCCTCTATTCGGGATATAAAGGCTGTGACACTCTCGTGTTCTGCCCCGAAAATTAGTATGTTGGTGAAAGTTTAGGATTTGTCGAATAAGAGGGTCCTCGATCTGAGGTAGCTTCCCTGAGTGCTTGTGTAAAGGACTCGGCCATCTGCCTGAACATGTCCTGCATCTGATTCTGATTTACAAATTGTGCGCTCTCTTGCGCGAATGTATCGGTCGCCGTGGTCGACGGTTCGTCCTCCCTCCTGCGCTGAGACGCCATCGCCGTCGCTCCCCTAGACGGGTTCGTGTCCACACCCGTGGACTCTAGGCCTACTCTGATGTGGCTTCGTGTATGTACCGGTGTGTCATCCAACACATCATAGTCGATTCTTCGTTCCATTGTTTCTTTTTTCTGAGGAAAATTGCGTGTAAGTCCAGAGATTTATGCTATGCGAAAAATAATTCGCTCTCAGGGAGTGCTTTTTCCCCTGAAGTTCTCTGTTGTAGTCGGGAGTGCAATGACTAATTGCTTGATTTTTTGTATATGTTACTTGAGTGAGTTTTTTCTTAACTTGCTGTACTACCCTTTTTTGGGTAGCGACTTGAGTGTTTGTTTCTTTGTTCTTTCTTCCGAGTCTCGTATTTCCTTTTCTTCTGTCTCTTATAGCCCCACGTTGCTTGGCGAAATGTTATGCTAGCAGCGGCTCCGGTCAAACTTTTTTTATTACGAAAAAAACTCTTTTTGAGACTGGGCTTCAAATTTTTATGTTTGATAATTTTAGTTTAGTGAGTTGGGCGCCAGAAACGCCGCCTCAGAGCCTTTTTGTAATATTTTTGAGTTCTCCCAAAAACCGCAGTTACTCAACTTTCGGGGATCGGCTATTGCTCAGGGTCGATTTTTTATGTGTATTCCGAGCTTCGCTCGAGAATGAGACTCTTGTTGTTAGCGATGGCGTTTACCTATGTGGCTCTAACCTCTTATGGCTAGGCCCCTGGTGCAAATTCCACGACGAAGGTAGGTCCCTCGGTGGAAGTTCGGGGTAAGTTATAAGTTGGAGAACGTAGAAATGTTCGTAGAGAACGCACTAATTGTTTATATGTGGGTCCGAGTGACTAAAGGACGGGAAAAGGTAATAAAATACACCTTAGTTTATTTCCTCCCAAGCTGGAGGGAAAGTGTATCGAATTCTTTTCGTTTTAATTGTCAGTAAGAGATATGGGGAGAGCCACTCGGGGTTAACCACGTTATAGAGGTTACACAATGCACAATAGACTTAAAATGTCAAAAGTTCACTTTGAAAAAAGTTTGTGTAAGGCAGTTTGTTAAGCACAAAAGTCTATGAGTATGAGTTTACTTGAAAGAATTTACTTTAAAAATTTTAAAGTTAAAAAATTTTAAGAAAATGTCCACTTGAAAACAAATTAAACTTAAGTTTAAAAATTTGCCAAAGTGTAAAAAGTTGAAAATATTGACGGTGTGAAAAATGGCTAAGTTAAAATTTGAACAAGTTAAATTACTTAACTGACAAATTCTTAGACACAAGTATAAAATTACTAAGACTGAAAGTTTCTGAAAATGTTTATCACTGAAAAGTAATTTACTGAAAAAATTAAATTAAACAAGTGCCTTTGAATAATTTATATATTAACAGTTTTTAGAATGTTTATAAAAATGAACAATGTTTATCAAAAAATGTTCTGCCTGCCTAGGTTCTGGTTCCCTAGCTGATATAAAGTTTATACAGTTTTTTGAGCACTGAAACTATCTTTGAGCAAAGATAATCAGCAAGGTCCTGGCTTCTGGAAAAAGTTCTGGTATTTTCCTGTCAATGAATTGGTTCTCTTACCCCTCCAGCGTCGAAAGGTCTTGTAGGAACTTGGTTATTAGCGTAAATTATGAATTTTAGTTTTATTCCCGTCGCGGTAGAATTTCTTCTTACTTTTCGCAACGAAAACACAGGCAACTTTGAAACTGTGAACGTATTCCGAATTTTACATCGTTTCGCGGTCGTCCGAATGTGTATTGAAATCTCGCACTTGAGAAATCTTCGTGGATTTTGAATGGTCCGCTGTGTGGGACGGTGCTTGATTTGCCAAAGAATTGAAAAATTCTGATTGGCTTGAAAATGGTGAGTATAAAAGTTTGGACTTGAATACTGTATGTTGATTGGTTGAAGTTAGTTCGTAGCTTGGTATGTGTTCTTGCCAGACTACTTGGTATAAATGAAAAATTGGTTTTGCCAAAGTAATACGGGTCTGGCGGAAGTCTGAGCGCCGTTTTCTGTCCGAGCGCTCGAGCAAACTGGGCCCCGTATGACCTAGCTCAACCCATACCAAGATTCGTTTCCCGCGCTTTTTTAGAAACTGTGGTAAATGGTTATACTGAATATGTTTGGACCTCTGGACAGCTTGGATTTTACTGAATATTTTTGTTTTTAGTTTATTAAAATCGGTTAATTAATAACTGAGTTACAGTGTGTTATTTGTTAAATTGTATCAAATTCTTATGTGAAATAAAATAAAAGTTAAATAATTTATTTATTTTTAATGTTTCAATTAATATCTCTGGTTTAAAATGATTGTTTTGATTAATTCTTTCAATGGTTTTTTGGTTTAATGTTTCAAGTTAATTTTAGTAATTAAAATCCTCGCCTAAGTCCAAGAGGTGAGGTGCGGTGGTGAATGCGGTTTTTGTATACATGGTCATATGAAAGTGCTGAGGGTCTGCGGCACGATAACGAACCGGTCGTTTTGACTGTATGGTAAATTTGGTTTAAAAAATTAGCTAAAATTCTGCACAAAGAATTTTGAAAAATATTCATCACGGTCTAAGTTATTGAATTTTGAAAAATTGAAAATTGGAAAGTATAGTGAAATTTGACTTTATCTTAAAATGGGTTTGTTTACTTCTGATATATATTGACTTCTGAAAAACAGTCTATTTCAGTAAACCTGAAAATTTCCTGAAAGATATTTAGAATTTTTGAAAAAATTATTTTTTTCGTAAAGTTTGCCAGTGTTTTTGCCGCTGTTAGTGTATATATTAGCAAAAATGAATTCTTTTTGAAAAATTTTAATTTCTTACGTGGTCGGCTGCTAATGCTCGTGTCCTACAACAGCTGCACCCTATTGATTTTGCAGTACTTCTGAATCCTATTGGTTTATGTGTGCTGAAAGATCCATCCAGTATTTTAACACTGAAATCCACGCTTTCAAAACTTTTATTGAATTCGTCTTCGATAGGTCTGAATTCGTTCTCACCAGCTTCTTGTTTTAAGTGCGACAACAACTTTATGGATTTCATTGGTCTGTTAACCACTGAACCACTACTTGAAATCTTAATTTTCATTTTGATATTAAATTAATGTTTAACTGAGTTTAAATTATTTTTATATACAGATATATAGTACCGATCCCACTAATTTAGAATTTTCTTTACAACCAGTAATATTGCTTGAAAAAGAATTGCATGCCCTACTCGAAAATCTAGAGCCAATGATAAGCATACACTTATTTTTTTTTGGTAGGTGTGTCTAAACCGGCTTTAGATGTAAAAAATAAAAGAGATAATTTTCTCAAGCTTCATGCATTAATTTATTAGTAGGAACATGAAGAAATATGCACTTTGCATGCATTTGCACATGTTTGATGACGACCATCATTTTTTTGAAATATGCATCTTGTGAGAAAGTGCACGTCTACATGACAATAACATCCTGTTATGAGAAAATAATATTTGCTCATAATAAGAAGTCATTTTTTGAAACTTCTTTGGTTGCAGATTATAAATATTATTTTATTTTTATTTCAAAAGTATGGGAACCTATAGTAGTTCTCAGTGGCATAACAATCTCTACAATATTAGTTTGATAATAAAATGCTATAACCACCCTAAGATATAATTTATAATTACCTGTTTTATTAGGCCTCTCATAAACAAAGAGTGGTCCAATTGGTTACGTTTTTATGTTGCCTGTCGGCTGCTCAGTGATTTCGGTGGGTTCGTAGGTCAGGACAGTTGTTAAATGTTGATAAATATTTTCAAAGATGCTTTTAGCCTTATTTATCAACAAAGCTGAATAGTGATTACTGTAGTTTAACCTTGTGAAATATCACTTATAGAATGCTGGATGATTCCCGTAACTATTTTTTTATTCGATATAAAATTAATTAAAAGACAAGATAATTGGGCGCCATGTTATCAATAAAAATATTAATAACAATAGTTACTGGTATCAATCCAACAAACTCGAGAATGTGAGAACAGACCCGTCCCTCTTAGAAAAATAAAAAAACAGAATTTTAATAAAAACAAATATATTACAAATTAAATAAAGAAATTATTTACAACAGGAAAAGTGGAAAATTAAAACTGTGAAGCAGAACAAAAAAATATTACCAAGGAGATTGTATTTTTTTCCTTCCCCCGCAACTACCCCAACATTTACAAAATTTATTACTTTGGCTGGTACGATGAAAGATAAGACCTGGCAGGTTATAGATTTTATAAACAGACAGACAGACATTACCTTATTCCAAACTAGGTCAATAGAGTCTCTCCAGGTTGATCGTCTTGTTCCTTCTCGAACTATAGCTCGGCGGACAGTTTACTGGTGAGGATATTTAGACTGCAAACTCCTAGGGGAACAACGGCTACTGCTGATCTAAATAGTTATTTCAACCAACAAAAAAATACCCTGTCCTATGGGATTTATAGTTGAACCTTCTTCTCGGTCTCGAGCATAAAAGAAAAATTACCAGTCAAAATTAATAACAAATACAGAAAATATGTATAGGTGAAGCTACGGTTGAACGAAAAAATACAATGAGGCAAAAGAAAAACTACTGTGTATAAACAGTACCGAAATCAACTAATAGAATTAGTTAAAAAATTACTACTCGGTTAATTTTCTAGATGAGAAAATTACCGACAGATACTAACAACTTAATCCAAAAGTTTGAATTATACAAGTTATACTATTTTCCTTGATAAGAAAAATAGTTAAGAGAAAAAAAGTAAAAAGATAATTACTTAATCAAAAAATTACTCAACTTGTAAGTAATAAATTATGGTGTAATTAATTCAATTTAAAAATGAATTTAAGGTAAAAAAATAAAAAACACTAAGATAACTCTTAAGAATTACGATATTAATTATTTATAATAATTATGCAAATTGAAATAAATTATAAGGTTTACCAAACATAAATATATACCTTCATCCAAAGGAAAAATTAATATCCGACAATAAATTTTTAAAACACAATTTAATAAATGTGCTTTAAACAAATATAAAAAGAGGAAAAAATAAATATGAGTTCTGCAACTGAAATATAGTGATTTATTTCAGTGTCACACCGTGTAACAGTATAACAGCAAATCAGAAAGATACTTCTTTACCTTTTAGATAAATTATATTAATTTTTAGATAAAGAAAGATAGTGAATAATTTATTATTTAAATAAATTATATGAATTTTCACAAAAATAAACTCTATTAATTATTATTTGAGAGATAATGAATAATTTATTATTTAAATAAATTCTATTAATTTCCACAGAAAAGATAAGTGGTGCGGTACTTTAAGTTATAAACGTTATTTACGGTAAAAATCGGTAGAGTCTAATAAACTTTAAGAAATCAAGTTAATCGTCTTCAATACGTTAATACTAGCTAAAAATCTAGGCAACAGCCTTTATGAATCCGTAAATTCAAAATATGTAGCTTTGTAATAATAAAGAAAAATTTAATTAACTGACATCAAAATAGACAGACTTTTTAGTCACGACGAGGCTTTGCGTGTTCTTCAGCAGAAAGAAAAAAGGACTTGAGTCCAAGAGGTAAGTGAGGGTAGCAAATTAGCAACAATAATGCTAATTTACGCGGTACGATAAGATAATTATTAATAAGATACGATAAACGATATAAATTTCATCTATAGAGCCAGTAAGGTTATCCAAACTCATGAATTTAGTAAAATGTAAAGGACGCGCAAATATGGCGATTAGCCAACGAGCTTTACATTAAACTAATAAAACTCGATAAAAATCGATATTAAAGCCTATATAAGGAAATAATTACTTTATCAAGAACATAGGAATGCCCTACATGCTCAAATTGGTAAAATGAAATTGTACTAATTATTAAATACTTCAAATTAATAATTTGACGATAATAAATTGCTACGCTCACCTCCCTACTCGAAGAACACCCAAAGACTCCTCTGTTCTGTTCTGCCCGTGCACTCGTCAAGTGATTGATTCGCGCATGAACCAAAATCAGGACATTTCGATTTAAAACAGGATAGCAAGGTCGTAACCATAATTTGTTAAAATTATCGTTACAATGCTTTCATGAATAATTACTCATATGGGATTAACCTACCTACGTTATAAAATGATTCAATATTTAATATATAGTACAGGTATAGGTGAAGTCTTATTAATAAATAAAACTAATACTCATTTACAAAACCGAGAAAAAGTATAATATTTATATCTAGTTTGCTCCTGTGAAAATTTTATTTAAGCTTGTCTACTTTTATAAAAATGGGAATCTTGGAAGATCCCTTAACCATGTATTTCATATCATTTATACCCCCGATAGCTACGCCTCTGCCAGTAGCCCAATAAATGTTTTAATTCGATAAACAACTTTAATGTCTATAAAAAAGAATAAGACTTTAACGCAGATATCTTATGTTTAAAAGTTATGATGTTATGAACACATGTTTACTAATTAAGGATAAATAACTGTTTATGACCTAAGCCAATATGCTTTTCTCACGGATCCATGTGACTCCTGAATTCATTGGATGCAACACACAATATAATCATGGTTAATGAACCGACTAAAATAAACTTTAATAATTGTTCATGATAAAGCAAACAGAAAAATTCTCATAAAATTCCTTTTATTAATGTGACCGGTTTCGTGAACAAGTAATTACTTCACATCATCAGACACAGGACTACAAAAGAAAATGAGTATGGTGGTTACATACATACATAAATAAAATGTTAATAAGTTAATAAAACTTAAAAAACAGGAATACAGAAGACAATTATTCCATTTTTTTACTAGTAAAAACTTATTGGTAAAAAATGTTTGATAAAATTTTGTGTAAGAAAGATTGAAATTATTTAAAATAATAAGGATTACGTTAGTTTAAAATTATAATATAGAATAATGTAAAATTTAATTAATTGAAATGTGTAAAAAAGAAGAAAGTTCATTTTTATATATAATACTTACATTTTTATAAATAAAAAACCAGGGTAGTCAAATTTATTTTAAGAAATCCAAACATACAACCCCGTACATGTGAAACAAAAATTATATTTGCAAAATATTATAATGTACAAAAATTAGAGAAAAAATGAATGGTTAATATCTATCTCAGATTCATTACCTATAACAATCAAATGTTTAAACAAAGAAATAAAATCAATAATAGCAAGTGTAAATTCAATATTAAAGTTACAACCAGATTGTAGCGCTTTCATAGGAAGCACTAGAGGTCGCGCAGAACCCATTGTATATTTTGGAACAAATGTTACTTACACTCGTCAACCTATAACAATACCTTATGCGTGCTGTAAGCACCTACGAGATAAACATGATTTACCTAAGCTAAAACTACTTAAGCTAAGTAGTCTCAATGTAGATGATTTAAATTTTGCTAAACATAAGCTTGATCAATATTCAGAAGAATTAGATAAATTAATTAATGAACCTTTTGTAACAAAACATATATCCTGGTTTACTTATGTCACAATTACTGTTATTTTAATTAGTATTACTATGTACATTGTCTGCAAGTGTAAGCGAAGAAGAGGGAACCTTAGAATCGGCATAATCAATTCAGGTGATCTACCACCGCCGCCTCCGCCAAAACATAGAATGGCTAGAGCACTAAGGCAACTATTACCCAAGAGAAGACCCAGCATCAACCCACGAGAGGACACAGATGAAGAAGGTCTAGAATTAAATATATATTCGAAGAGTTATACTAGTTAAATCATTACAATATTATTGTTATTATGTTTAAAAGTTGTAGCATTGTATAGCCCCAACTTTTTTCATAGGGTGGAGCTGTTATATAAATATATACCCCCTCAATATACTAAAATAGGAATAGACTAGATAAGTCCGTTGGCACATAATTATGTAAACCTTTAACCCCCAGCTAATTGCGTAACACACTTAAGCTAATTACGCAACACACTTATATGTTAAAAGCATTCTATTTTTATTGTAAAGAATTACTTTATAGGGGATCTGCCGACAGATAACTTTAAGCCCTCCCGGCCTTTGCCCTTATATAGCATTACATAATTTTAAGTAACTGTATTTGTCACGTACGCACAAAGAGGTTCATATAAATAGAACCGAAGCGTTAAAATAAGCAAGTATTAGTATTTTGTACGTCATATACGACGCTTCGTAGTTTTAAGTTTGTAACTTGTATACTTAAATTTAATAAAGTTGTAAAAACCACAAGTTCTTCGATATTTTAAATAAAGTGTTTTTAAAAAGTTAAAAGTGTAAAATCACATATAAAATGTATATATCCAGGCAGTTGAGTTTAAAGTGCCACAGAATAATAATTAATTTAAAAACAAATTAAGTTCCTCTTCTTGATAAAAGTTAAAATATAGAGTGGAATGAAAAATAATATTAACTGAAAATTTTTGTTAATTATTATTTACTAACTTTTACAAATCTTATCCGTAATCCAAGTTTCAGCGTTTTGGCAAATAGCCGGGAAAATAATTGTTTAAAAAGATATATGTTATACTTATCTGTGGCAAGTAGAAACACGTGTCGGTAGATATTTTAAAGTTTTTTAAAGTGAGTGTCAACTGGTGAGTACCTTGTGTTTTATTTATTTTTGGTTTTACTAGACAGAATAGTTGAAATTAAAAATAACATTATTGAGTCAGTAGTACTGAACAGAATGTGCTATTATCTTTTTTGTAATCCAAGTTTCAGCGTTTTGGCAAATAGCCGGGAAAATAATTGTTTAAAAAGATATATGTTACACTTATCTGTGATAAGATTTGTAAAAGTTAGTAAATAATAATTAACAAAAATTTTCGAATAATAATTATTACATTTTAAAAGATTTTCGGAAATTATTGGTTTCTAACGAGGTTAAAACTTAAAAATATATTTAGAAATTTTAAGATTAATAAGAATTTATTATTTTTCACTATAGTTTTTTCACTATAGAGGCGATATTTTGTATTTTATCACAATAGGTACTTCAACAGGAGTTGAAAATTTTAATTTGCCTCTAATAGCATTTATGTTTTCAACCGCCATTTGTAAACAAATAATAATAGTAATAATAATAATAATGGCAATGGAGATGGACGCTTGAAGTGAAGAAAAGTGATAAGGAATAACTTGGTGACCTGCTACAAGAGTAGCGAATGTACGCGTATGAGATGCATAGCATAATTGCATACACTTTGGTGCGAAGAGCAACCAGAGTATCGCGCTATCTCTCATCAACAGTATCGTTCTTGCACAGCACAGGTTATGTAAGGGCTTCTCAGCAGCAAGTATAGACGCGGTCATCGATGAGGAACTTCTGGAAGATACAAACATCTGGCAGATTAACTGTGATGTGTATAATAGAGCGAAGCAACTCGTTCCTAGCGGAGGGTAAGTAACACATCAAGAGAGGTCGAGAGAATTAATTATAAAAAAAGATTCATACCAAAATACAGCCGGCTAGATAGCACGTTTCAAGAATATATAAGATCGGGTAAAACATATGCACCAAAATCTGGTAGATAGCAGCGGGAGATCTTTTTCGACTCCAAGAATTATGAGTCGAAATATGCTGCTGATAGACTGTTGTATTACGCAGGATTCTGTGCAATATAAGCATAATATATCAACGGCCTGGATCGATTACAGTCAGATAATTAACACAATATCACATGAGAATTTGGTGCACTTGCTTAAATGCCATGTGGTACCAGTACCACTAGTGAGATGCATACAACTACTACCTCTCTGGCTCACTGGCCTCTGTGGACTATTAAAATTGAAAATTTTGTGTGGCTTTTCTGAAAGCGGTAAAATTGTTCAGACTGGTTTGCACTTATTCCTTATAAATGTCTTTATGAGTTTTGGCTATTTTAATGTTTGTAAGTGCCCGCCATTACGCTTTTGCCGCAGAGGGTTTTTCGACGAAAATTAATTTGACTTTTCGTTTTAAAAATTGGAGAATCGTCATAAAAATGTTAGTGTGAAGTTTTGAATATGGTTTTTTTAGTCTTTTTCTGATTTGCTAAAAAAAGTGGTGTGACATGATATTTTGAACCCGTGTAATTTCTATCTCGGGCATTCTTTATGTTTCTAATGGCTTCTACGTGATCTGGGTGATTTTTAACATTGATTTTTTGAATAAATTAAAATTTTTGTAGAATTTTGGTTCTACAACAAAGTATAGAAATAAATAAACAAATGCGTTATTCGAGTTTATACTTACACTGAAAAAAAAACTTCTCATATTTCCCTGTTTCATTTTAGCTACTGCTGTTTTTACCTTTCTATTTTAATATTGTTCACATACAAACTAATCATAATACTATCAGGGTTAAAAATATAGGTTAATATATTAAAACTAAAAATATTAAAGATAACAAGAATAAAGAAAATACTTATAAAAATTCGATTTTCTGACATAGTAAATATTCAAGAAGAATTTTTTACACCAACATAATTCAGTACTAGCGACCTTAGCTGTCATAGAGATTCCAAATTTTGCTGGTGAAAAGGCAGTTCTAGCTCAATTTGATGATTCCTTTTATGCCATTAAATCAATTTATCACACTTTATTTGAAAACCATACCATGATGTTGCTCAAACTGTTTCAAATAAACATAATGTCAGATTACCTAAAATTGATGTGCCAAAATTTGACAGTAATATCAAAGATTGGCGTATATTTATTGATTTATTTGTTAGTTCCTACAAATGATTGTTTATCAAATGCAGAGGTTTCATTTTCTTTTATCGTCTTAATAGAAAAATGCGTCCTCTATTGTCAAAACTATTCCGTTAACAAACGAGACTCATCCAGTTGCATTTAAAGCCTTAACTGAACGTTATCAAAATCCGCAATTACTTGTTAGCACTTACTGGCGAGAAATCACTGATGTTCCAAGATTAAAATCTGAGAGTGCCTTAGCTTTAAGAAACTTACTAAATTGTTTTTCTGAAAATTTAGAACGTTTATAAAATTTAAACCTTCCTGTTGATAGCTGGAGCTTTATTTTATTTCACCTTTAGACGAACAGACAGTTACACACTTTGAATTGCAACATGCTTCAATCGATATTCCATCGCCTGTTGAACTTGTACGTTTTTTAATAAAACAATGTACGGCCTTAGAGTCAGTCTCAATTTCTTCTTCTGTACTAATAAAAAACCGAAGAAATTTATTGCTAACAAAAGTCAAAATTTTATTTCACATAAACCGAACTCATCATGTATAAATGCTGTAAACAATATTCTTCAACACATCCTCTGTATAAATGCTTTTTATTTCATGCAAAATCTTCATGTCGAAAGATTTAATTTTGTTAAATAAAAAAAATTGTGTGTTAATTGCCTCAAATCTTCTCATCGTACTTCATTTTGTCATTTGCAGTCCTCTTGTCGAACATGTCAATCCAAACATCATACTTTATACATTTTATTCGTAGTAATGCTGTGACTGCTGTGACGTCATCGTTGTTGGAAGTACCTACTTCAAACCAGATTGGTAATATATCTACTCCCATTTCTTCTTCATCAAAATTAGCTGATCCTCTACCTCAACCAGTTCAACGGATTCACCTGTAGTAAATTTTGTTCCCAGAAAAAAATTTAGATTCACGTGCAAATTTTCAAACTGTTTGTGCTCTTCTTGATAGTGCCAGTCAGGCAGGTGCAGATATCTTTCCCTTAGTTTTAAAAAATGACCAAATTACAGGTAATGGAAATGTATCGACGGCAATAAATACCACTTTCGGGTGAATCCTCAGGGGGAAAAGTTTCTAGCCTTCCACACTAATGTCTTAGCTCATTTCGTAGTAGTATTGAATTTTCGTTAGATGAGATTACTAAAAAATGTTGGGGACTCGAAGAGGTAGCCCAGACTTATACATCTTCTCATGAAGAACTTCTTTGTGAAGAATCTTTTTGTAGAAAATCATTCACGCAATCGCTCAGGTCGTTATATTACTTTTAATTACTTTTTAAAGGCGCAGAACCTATATTTTCTGATTCTCGTACTGTTGCACTTAGTCATTTTTATTCATTAGAAAAACGTTTCCTTCGGACCCCCTCTCTTTATGAATTATATTCTAATTTCATGACCGATTATTTAAATAGTGGGCATATGGAACAAATTTCTTCTCGTTCCATTACCACAATCGCTTTTGATAAAATTTATTACATTCCACATCACAACGTAATTATACCCATTAGTACCGCTACGAGGCTCCGAGTCGTTTTCAATGCTTTGTCTGAATATTCGAATGGTATTTCTTTAAATGATATCTTTTAATAGGCTTTGATTTAAATTTTCAGACGTGCTTTTTAAACTTCGTACATTCTATAGTTAAGCCAAGATATTCTATATATTGTGTCTAGTTGACCCTCCTAGCGAGGACTTCAAGGGATGTTGTAATGGGGGCTCTTTTCTTTGTTAATTATAATGCTTGTGTTTTTTCCCGGTTGACTCATAGCCCGTGGCTAGCTTTTGTGGACAGTAATGACCTCGCTTCCACCAGATTGAAGAAAATGTCTAGAAATCGGAGTG
Source organism: Rhamnusium bicolor (assembly GCA_029963845.1). NCBI lineage: Eukaryota > Metazoa > Arthropoda > Insecta > Coleoptera > Cerambycidae > Rhamnusium > Rhamnusium bicolor. Next base: position 30,157 of record JANEYF010001520.1, on the reverse strand, counting down.
CTAATATGATGATGGCTAGATGATGAGCGATAGAGGAGTTGGTTTGTCATTGAATGAGTAGGGCACCACTCGCTTTTATATAAAACGACAAAATTTGGGAAGTGCAGCGAGATAGGGGACTTTAGGTTTTTATGCTGTAGACTGATAAAATTTGCAAAAGATTTTGGATATATATGGTAGATGGTATGGATTTTACATGATTTTGACAATCCATGGCATGTGAACGATAACCTCCAATAAACAATCATTACATCAGCCGTTTTTACACACATAATAAAGTTTGCCTCTCATTCTAATACTTGTACGTTTTTTAAATAAATACAACAGTATTTATTTGAAATGTGTACAGTATTCGGAATGTTTAAAATCAAAGTGACATTTTTTTTCTAGTCTATAACGATACTAACAATAAATGTGGTATCAAACGCGAAGATTCTACGGTACCTATTTGTGAATAGTTGAAAAATTGTCACTTTTGATTTTTGGCATTTTACTTATCAGCCAGCATTACATACAAATTCATTTTTATTCTAACTTTACACAAAACTTGGTGATATAATTTTTAACAAATAATTTGTCTGATTCAGGTGATGGAGTGGCAGCCGTTGCAACTGTTTTTGTTAGTTTACCTGGCGGTCAAAGTACATCAGTCAAGTTAGCTTTGGGTTCATCATTGATATTACTTGCCAGACAATTTTCTACCAATGGAAGAATATTTTTAAGGAGATCAGTACATGCACCACCAACTTAAATGTATATTATATGATTTGTCTTCTGATATTATTTAAAAAATATATTAATTGTAAGATATCTAATTTTATTTATATTAATAAATTTACATTATCAATAGACAATTAACAGTGACGTACTTTTCCACAAAGCACGAAAACACCTTAGGTTTAACTATCTGCAGATGACGCCAACTTGGTTGATGAAACGCGCGTCTAGTGCAGTATATTATGTTTAGATGTTTTGTGAAAATTTACGTCAGTGTTAGCTTCATATCAAAGGTTCCAACCCAGTTCACAATAGACAACTAGACTACATTTATATTGTACATGAAATAAATATAAAAATATACGAGTGTAAATCTATCCATGTAATTATAATATTTTTTCAAAATAAGTTTGGAAAAGAAAGTAATAACACAAAAAAGTAAACTTAAGAATCCGCTATTATTTTAGTAATGGGTGATAAATATGTATTTTGTAGATTTTTGTACTAAATGGTTAACAATACTTTGAGACGAAGTAAGGTAGAAAAAACATAAATATAACATATCTCACACATCTATGGAAATATATAAATAAGCAGAAAATTGTCATGTTTGTGTTACCCGCCGCTCCGGCAGGAGGGCCTGTATTACTTTGAAGAGGCTAACGATGCTATCACCACTTCAGGTTGTTACACTAGCTATTAACCCTAACGAAAAATAATAAAATATCGTATATCACCTATATTTTAAATAAAAATAGAAATAAAGTGAAAATGAATTTCCATCTTTATATAAGAATGTATAAAATTTTCATACGTAACAAAAAAAATTTGTATTTAGTTTCCACAATACGAATGTTTATGACTCCAGAATACAACACGGAGGGGTTGTGGATAAAACGACAATAATCTGGACGATAAAGATGGAAAACATTTGCCAGGTAAGTCTTCCACAGGTTGCAAGGCAAAACTCCTTGAAAGGGGTTGCCAATGATGCTTACAAAAATTACCGTTCAATACAGAATAACTGAGATTAACATAAATGGTACCCGTTTAAGGATTTAAAATTACAAAATAGGAAAAAGAAAAAAGCCCTGAAATAAAGAAATGAACCATTATATAACCAAAAGGCAAAAAAAATAGTTACTCACTTTTACACTTAATAAAGAGCTCCTTTGAATTTTCATAAATTTGTCTGAGGGTTGTTTCTTCTGGGCTGATAACGAATCCGTATGAAACGACAATTGCAGGAACCACCAAATACACAAAAATCTTCTAACAGAAAATATTCCGAACAATTTTTAATTAATTTCAAATTTTTTTTTACTTCCAATTTAATGGATATTTCACACGATTATTACAAAAATAACACAGCTCGATAATTTAACGGTCTGAACGACTCAACGCCTCAAACGAACCGGTTCTCGAGAACAACGCGTAAGGATATCACTAAGCACAAAAAAACATAATCGAACTACAAAAAGAAGAAGCACACCCTAAAAACCCTAATGATATTATTAGTACGTTAAGAATAATTCTATTATAATTAAATTATCTTATATAAATACCATAATTAGAAAATAATTAATAATTTACGTGGGTTCTACATTTTGCATGAAGAATGTCGAGCTCTATTAAAATATGTATAGTAACTAGTGCCGGGTAAAGTTAATTTTCAATTATTAATTAATAAAATCAGTGATAACGATGAGTTCGGGTAAATCAGCAATCAATGATAAGTATTTAAAATGATGCAAATAAATAAACATTATGAATAATATACAAAAATTTTTTTATATATATTTATATATAAATACTTTATAAATTATAACTAAAAACTATACTAAACCTATTCCATATCTGTAACAGAAAAAATATGTTAGTATAAGAAAGAAAAGTTACCTATATGCCTGCTTTGCAGATCGCTATTAGTCACTAAGACATCAGTGATGTCGGACTGGTAGTAGCATTGAACGCAGGTCGCGGCTTTGGTTTGCTGAGTAGTTGTTTCCTGCAAATCTGATTCAGCATATAATATAGTTTAGCCCACCAGGGAACGAGGTCGACGCTCTTGATACCTGCTTTGCAGGTCGCTATTAGTCACTAAGATATCAGTGATGTCTGATTGGTAGTAGCACTGACCACCAGAGGAATACACTTGACATTCACTATGTTTGCTTTGCTTAGTCTGCTATAGGCTAGCCTGGTTTGCTATTATTATTTGTCCTTCCTATTACTTATGGCATACTGACGAGAACATAGAAAGTTCGAAACCGGTCATGTCTAGTGAGGAATTGACAAATGATCTTAGCTACCAAACAAGATTGCAGGTTTAATTCAATACAGGTTGGGGCTTTTGTCCGCTGAGTAGTTGTTTTCTGCAAATCTTATTCAGTATAGAAAAGTATCATTGCAAATGCAAGGTTGTTACATGCTCACAAAATGTTGTCTTTAAAACAATTGGTAGAAATAACATAATCTAAATAACAAAAATTTGCAACGTACAATTATTACAGATACTAACAATAATAATTGATGCTTTCTTGTAAACATTTGTGACTGTTTACATTGAATTTTATTTTGAAAAAACGTAATTTATCTATTTTACCTCACGAGAAATAAATTTTCAGAAAATATACTTTTTGTAAATCTTAATTTTATTTAATAGCAATAATAATGGCTCCGATATGCAATAATTAAACAATAAACTTTCTAAAGACCATAACCTGTACTTGGATTTATTACGGCATTAATGTCAAGAATTCGCCATCCGATTGTAACTGTTCAGTGATGTACTGCGAATGAATTGCAGAGGGCACTGGAAATTAATAGATAAGACAACGATTTGGATGGTCCACTCCAATGAGGATGAGATTGATGTTTACTGCCATTCACTTGCAGTATTGTATAGTCAAAGCGGCGTGCGGTAGGAGACATGAACAGACAGCGTGGACAAACTTTGCATTACGTTGCAAGAGAAATCATTGCAAATGTTATTAGGATATGTGACGAAGAGGCAGTAAATAAGTTGTTCAAATTGCCAATTACATTTAAAACAGAACGAGCCGAGTTATATCTCGGTATAGGACGTAGTACAATTATTCGTATTAGTAATGAGGATAAGGAACGCATGAGAAATAATCCTCAAAAACCGTTGTCATCTCCAGGAAAGAAAAGACATCGCCCTTCCATCATCGACAAAATAGATGAGTTTGATTTTCCCATCATCCGACGAATGATGGAGGAATATTATTCAGTACTGAAAGTTGTCCCAAGCACTAACCAACTATTAGTTAAGCTAAGAGAAAAAATAGATTTTCCGTATGGTAGAAATTCCTTAAGACTTCTTTTAATGGCCAATGGTTAGGTTAGTCTATGTTTTTGTGAGTGGGTCCTTGTGGATCCGCTACTGCGGCCATCAGCAGGCCTATTGTGGCTCACTCCTAATTATATTTCACCCAATAAGTTTAGTCTCTTAATGAAATTGATAACTTTATTGGATGAGAATGTGTTTAGATCCTCTGGTAGCAGTTGCCCTTTGCCAAATATTGACAATCGGACCCTCTCCACAGCAGGACAAGTGCATAAGACCTAGTCTGCCTTTTCAACATCTTCCAGGCCTAGACGGCACTCGGCGTTTTCAGCTAGGCCGAGTTCATGCAGATGATAGTTTAGTTGGCAGTGCACGGTATATAGGTCTGTTAGAGTTTTCAGGTTTACCTTGTTTAACTCTAAAAGTTCCTTAGTTCTTGATTTCAAAGGGTATTTTATAAACGCCTTCGAATGAACTAATCCTGGTAATTTTTGCCAATACTGGAGAGTTTTCCTTTCAGCCCAGGTTGAGATAGCCATTTTAGCAGTACTGGTCAGATTATTTCTGATCCCGCTCGGTCTCTGGCTAAGGAGTCGGCTATTTTGTTACCTTCCATATAGAGTCGCCGGGTGTCTACACCAGAGTCACTTTGTTGTTTTTGCTCAAATGATTTAGATTTTAAAGCCTTCTGATAGTTCCATATCACTGACGGTCAAGCATGCTTAATCTCTGTAATCCAGAGAGTTTAGCTTTGGCCATCCGGTGTAATCCTTTCGGCCACCAAACGATGGATCCGTATGTTATCATTGGTAAGATGACCGTTACATAGATCCATGAAGGCCAATGAAATTCACTGGAGAAAATCTCAAAACAAGAAAAAAATTCTGATGGAAGAGCCAAACATTCTCCGTTGGAGATATAAATATATAACGGGAAATTAGAAAGTTCAGAGTAGAGAATAGAAATATTATTTATATGGAAGAAACTTGGGTGGACAATGATCTTACTTTTAAAAAATGTTGGCAGAGCGAAACGGTGTTTGGTGTTGTCAGGAACATAAGCTCTATAGGTGCGTATTTTTTAAATATTATTAACAAAATTAATATAACATTTTGGGGTTCCCTGAGCCCAAAAAGACATTGTTGAAAATTAAAAAAAATTATTTCTTCTAGACTAATTAATGGATAGGTCGGAGAGAACTTTGTAATTGTAACAGTATAGTATAGATATTGTCACGATCTCATTATTGAATCGAATAATAGTGTATTATTCAGTAGCCATTATATTCGAGTAGAATACTATACTTTGTCCATGACTATTAAATAATAAGAAATTTTGGTAAAATATCGCAAATGCTGACAAACACTGACGTTTCAAATCAAATAGTAATTCCACGCTTTGACTGACATGTCATGGCAATTCGATGAAATTTTAATAAAAAGTTTCAGAACCAGGGAATAATGATATCATTATTTACTGCAGTGAATAAATAATGGATAGCACTATCCTTGAGGAAACACATATTGGTTCAATTATTTAATAGTCTTAAATGTTTGTTTGGTTTCTTAACCGCCTCTCTAGTCACCGAAGTCATCCCCTGAAAATCCTAGGAATTTATGTTGGGTGAAAAGAGACGTGGCCTACAGTTTATTGTGGAGTCCGAACCACATCTAGGACATCGAAAATTCCTTCTCACATCTCAGTCCGAATTAAATTACAAATAAAGTTTGTAACTTGCTTTAAGATGAAATCGCCCCCATCAACCAGGGGTACCGAGTAGTGGTGAGAGGTATGTGAAACTTCTCATATGGTTCAAATCCGACCGACATCATGGATGTCTCTGTGGTGGATAGCGACTTGCGAAGCAAATACCGAGAGCGGCGACTTCTAGCCCAGGTGGACTAAACTACTGTTATTAAATATGATTTGAACGAAACATCTACTCAGCGGGCAAATACCCCGACCTGCATTGGATTATATCTTCAAATCATGATAGATCGGTAGCTAATATCATTTGGCAATTCCTAACCAGACTTAGACCGGTTTCGAACTTATTAGTTCTCTTCAGTATGCCATAGGTTATGGAACAGACAAATGATAGTGGCCAACCTGCTAGTCATATACTGACTAAGGTAAATTGAGTAATGGTGAGAGGTATGTGAGACTTCTCATATGGTCCAAATGCTACTATCCGACCGACATCATGGATGTCTCTGTGGCGGATAGCGACGACCTCTAGCGCAGGTGGACTAAACTACTGTTATTAAATATGATTTGAACGAAACAACTACTCATTGGGCAAATACCGCGACCTGCATTGGATTATGGTACAAAGGGTACATCTAATAGCAATATACTACTTCCATCAAGATACGCAAACAAGTATAATGTAATTAAAAAATTTTAATTAACGTAATTGGAGCACCAAACACGGCTCATGTGCTGAGAGTAACATGAAATAACAATAATCAGTTAAAATACCCTAACATTTTCACTACTAATACTAATACGAGTATATTATAAGCGATATGCATATGCTAGAGATTTTAGGCAAAAGGCAACTAAAATTGAGTAAGAAAGTATAGGCAACAAACCTACAATAAGCACAAGCACCTAGTTTAAACAACAGATACTTTAAAATGGCCGTGCTACAAACATAAGCTTCTACGCTCGAAACGTTCCAACTGACACCAAAAATTTGGCCGACGGCCATGAACAATTAACCGAGCTAAAAGTCAAAATGCGTGTCAACTTGGAGATAACCGGGGTCAAGACAAAATATCTAAAATTACTCTTGTCCAGATCAGGTAAGTTGCAGATAAACATAAGCAATAAGAAAATAAGTTATATAATTTACAGATAAGCGTAAACAATAAGATGATAAGTAAGAAAGGACAAACTAGCTACAGGCACAATTTTGTAAGCAATAATCCTGCTATGCTGCGAATTACAAAATTATGGTACTTATCTTTGGTAACACCGCGCTTGATGCTCGGCCACTTCAAAGAACTTCTCTTGTGAGGAATAATTTGACATCAGACAGTCAATACCACTTCATGGTTAAAAACTAAGTTCCACAAATCTAAAATTCGGTAATACATCCAAGGTTATCAGTTTCATTATAAGGCTAAACTTACTGGGTGAAATATAACTAGGTGTGAGCCACAATAGGCTTGCTGATGGCCGCAGTAGAGAGTCCACAGGGACCCTCTCAGAAGAGACCTAACCTAACCTAATACATCCAAGGAATCACTTCAACTACTAGTTGTGGTTCACCATTAATCGATCGATATCACCTATACGTAACCAGTAATTTAAATAATAAATTATCTATCCACAACCTCGTGGCGTTCTTTTGAGCTTCAGCTACCATATTCTACCATAAAACCATCGATGAATTATAAAGGTGAAATGTAACATGACCATACCAATTAAAAAAATGTGTGAATCATTTAATAAATTCTTGAATAAATAACTCCGTAAATAAATTCATAACAAAGTCAATAACGTTAATCTCGTTGATCTATAATTTTTTATCCTTTAAACTCTTAAAGTCTAAAAACTCTAAAAAAATCAATCTAGAAAATCTGAAACAAAATCCCAACATTACGACACGTTCTTTAGAAAAATATATTAAATTAAATTACCTTTGACTAACCATCCAACAAAGGGAATCAAAATTTTATCAAGCCCGTTAGCCTCAAAAAGTCTCTACAACATATCACATGACTGTCTACGGCCACGATTTCGACAAGATAAAATTCCTTTGCTCAACCGGATTACGAACTTCCCGTCAGCCGTTGGGCCATTTGTAAAAGGTACGAAATAGTCGAATAATGGTTATATTACATTGATTTTCTCATTGACCGATATTATTTAGATTAAGATGTAGGTAAATTAAGTTTTAAGGCTTTACTAATCAAAATTTAGTTATTCCTACTGCTTGGATGTATTACGTGAACAAAAAATAGTTAAAAGTTTGTCTCTTGACTAGTATTGACACAGCGTGCTTGAGTGTCCGACGAAATCCTTAAGAGGACGCGGACGGATGCCATCTTAGACTTAAAGGGACTAGCTCAATTAAAACATTTTAAAAAATTTTAGTTGTGACAGAAATTGCAAATTTACTGTTACAATGTATCCTCTGTTTTTAAATTAAATTAAATTGCAAACCTTTGCTTTCTTGTCTTTGTCCCCAGACGTAATTAGATTCCCGTATGTGCTTTCTTTCAGTTAAAGTAAGACATTGTCCATTCATACTTTCTGTTAACAAATACTTTTTCCTCAATCTCGTATGCAATTACCACCTGTACCGAGAATGCATTTTATCAAACATTTTTGCTTGCATTTCTTAATAGCACGAGAAGATATTTTTTTCCCATGCAGGCATTGACCGATTACTGACCATATTGGCGTATGTGAGAAAATAACTTTTTATATCAGTATCTATACATTTTTTGAATAAGAGACTTACTATATAAACACTGGATGTCACAAATTTTCATTCAGTCTACTGAAATCAAAGGTTTTCAAACCAAACATGTGTATCTGTGAAAATAATAAATCTTGTGCATTACACAAAATGTGGAACAACTGAGTCACCGTTAACTTAAAATTGTCTTTTTTTGTGAATTTTCTATAACATGACTATGACTATATTTTAATAACAAAAAAAGTTATATATAATATGTCAATTAATTAGTAGTAATACCTAATGAAATAGTTTTGAGAAACAATGCAGTTTTGTTTATAATAAGGCAAATAATATTGTTAGCTAAATAAAAGGAAAATTTGATTTTAGAATAGCTTGGAGATGTATTTTCCAATATAAATTGATTGACCTAATATAATTAGTTGATAATTTTGTATAATCATTGAATGAGAAGTTTTTACTAAATACATATATTAGTAACAATTATTATTTTATTCACTTCCTTTATCTTCTTATATAAATATTAATTATTCCTCAAGGCTTCTTTCTTAAATATAATATATTCCATCGACGACTAGTTTTCATATAAGAATAAATCTGTTTCTATTATGCGACAAGAATGTGTATCTATTAGCTCATTTATATTCCAAAACCATAATAATATAAATATAATATTTTAGTCTTAATTATACTATATATGAGTATATATTAGGTATCCTGATTCATTTATTAACATTATGTGGTAGCAGAAATAAATTAAAAAAACTTGTCAGGCAGGTTTATCAAGGTGATGTAAGTCCATTAATAACTTATCTAGACAGATCAGTATCCTGTTATGAACTCGACCCTCACATCGTTGACCTGACTACTGACCACAGCTCTTACTCCTTACCCTTCTCATTTACTCACTACTATGGCTCTTTTCGATAGTATGATTTACTTGATTAAAAAATATAATAATATTAAACATCGTACTATCGGTATGAAAACCTCGTCTGTAAATAAAAGTAATAAACAAAATAACTGCTATTAAAATCTGGTTATAGCTATCCTACTATTACATATTCGCAATTACCTAAATTTAAAATGAATGATCGCGTTGGAATAAGCAAGTACAGAGGAGTGTTCGATAAAAGTTACACTCCTAACTGGTCAAATGAAATATTCACTACATCGAAAATTAATTATAGGATTAACTGCACAACTTAAAATCTGAATTCAGGAGCTCAAAATAAGAAACAAGTTTCTTATGGAGTTACGTCCGAAAACTTTTCGTTAAAAAGAGACGCTCCTCCACAGATGGGGGCTAAAATAAGGTTTTTAATTTTTTCTCAAATTTAGAGCATGATAAAAAAATAGTTTTGCAGAGATTTTCTACTAATAGGAACGAAATTCATTTTTGACTTCAGATTCGTGATCAGCGACCCAAAAACCCTTACAGAATTTTCTTCTTAAAATTTCCCCCTTAGGGGATTATAGGGGTCCTAGAGAAAAAGTGACGTGTCAAAACAATTTTTTTTGACAAATTGGGTTTCATCAAAATATATGGGAAAAGTGGGGTCTGATCTCTAGGACAGAACTTTTTTTGTAGGCATGTGTAATTAATGAATACTTGCAAAAATACCAGTCCCTCAAGATTAATTTTGAATTATTTGAGCTGTACAATGTACATCATCATACCCGAAAAGGAGATATCTGATATCAAGTCATTTAATACCAAGAACAGAATGATTATTATTTCAACAGACTTGCAACAGATTTTTGAAAATGTTATCTTCTCAATTCAAAGAAAAGGACTCTGGATGGGCATTAAAATATGTAGTGTTTCTTGACTTGAACATCATAAATTTACACCACTAACCGTTTCATCATATATTAAGCTTCCTAAAGCTATAAAACTTTGGTTCTAAATGATTTGCTTGGTCGATTAATGCCGCTATATTTTCTGCAGATGGAGATCCAGTGAAAACAAGTTCATATCCACATTATAACACTGTTTAATTTTGACAGTTTACAGTTACCTATAAAACTAAATGATATTGTTAAATTTGAAGAAATTAACATCTCTGTTAATGTGTTTGGTATTGAGTCAGAGTTTAAAGATTGAAAAATTATTACTGAGGTTGTGGGAGCTTTAAATTTTACTTCATGTCGTAAACCCACACATATTAATTTACTACTTGTATCAGATAATTTCGGTAATAATCATTATTCTCTCATAATAGACATCAAGATTACTTTCAAAAGAAGAACCAACCACAATGGATGATTACATGTTTGTGATGGGTGCATACAATCATTTAGAAAAAAGAACAGCTAAAAATGCATGAGAAAATGACTGTATCCATATATACACAAAAATACCATCTAATTTAAAATTAAATAAATGAGGTGAATCAGTTCCTGAAAATATTTTGAAATTCACAAATTTTGAGAAACAGTTACCGATCCCTTTCGTTATCTATGCTGATTTTGAGAGTGTGCTGAAACCCACTTACCATAATGAACCTGTTATCTAAAACTTACCCTCTCAGGCAACAGTAGAACAGCTGTCCGATGACAGATGAGTATTCGCCGATGACAGATGAGTATTATATATACCTATATATAACGATATTCTTGTGGGCGCCAAGTAAATTAAACCACAACAAAACACTCTAAAAGGTTCCAATAATCCCCCCAATTTACTGAACAGGGATTAAAGAAAAGACAAGTCTACGTTGACAAATAATATCAGTATATTGTAAACAACAAAAGGAAAAAATATATATTATTCAGCAGTTTACGGTGTAAAATTCTATTTAAAAGAAAAAGTTTAAATATTACGGTAAGTATTATCACTTACTTATGTTAACAAAGACAAACTTTTTAATTCCAATAACAAAACCTATTAACTTTACGAGATGATCAACAACAACAACAAAAAAAAGAAAGCGAAAATTCAGTAGGTAATTTGCTCTATTCACAAGCGTCGTAATTTTAATATTGTGGCTTTATATCGCGTCGGATCTATGCAATACCTATCTAGATGTTCAATAACAATGATTTTGGTTTCTCAACGTGGTAACTGGTTATTCAAGAAAAATAATAATTGCTTACTTAGTTAAAACACTGTGTGTCATATCAGGCTTAAAAAAAAGGACAAAATAAAGTCTCTATAAGGAAAAATAATCAGTTACCTATTGCTGTATATAATTAAAAAAAATCACGGAATGGATCCGATCCACCCTGTATAAAATCAGTGAACCTTAAAGCGAAAATTTAAAAAGCAGAGTAGAACAATGTTGTTCTTAACATTACTGGTAGATACTGTTGATAATTTTTGTTGTCTCAATATGTTTTATCTTGCAAAAAGAACAAGAAAAGAAATGGAAAACTATGAATTTCTAACGAAATTATGCTATAAACCAATTTAGGTAGATATGGCAGGCTATACCTGGTTGAGTAGTGTCGTTACGTAAACCAATTTAAACTTATTAGATCAAAGTAAGTATACCTACATTTACATTTAAAAAAAAATACTAAGGAAGTTTCCCATTATTTAAATGTAACACTCTTATCTGTATTCTGTAACGAAATTGCAGGCCATTTCATTCCAGTTTGTTGTGTTCCACGATGAATTAAGTTTCTGCCCGTCTAGTCTAGATGGTGCCACTGATTTCTACTGGAACAGTTGATTTTGCAGATTTTTGCACTAAATATCCATCTATCTTTATTGCTCATACTCTACTCTCAAATGTCTGTCTCTTTCCAAACTATAATCGAGTTTAGGTAGCAGAATACTACGATGCTACTTTCTTCTTACTAGGGCAGCCAGAGACAGTGGTTGTCTCTAGTGCCGCGTTCTGATGGAAACCATCTCTAGTTCTGCGGTCTGGTAAGATTTATATGTTTTCTGGTATTATCTTGTGATTTTATGCTCATCATTATTTAAAAAGTTTCTATATTGATTTAATGTACCTTTGAGGTAATTTTCATAATAATATTGTACCGTAATTATCTTAATTTACGCCTTGGGCGAATTTGCTTTTCGGTGATCAGTTCACCTTGGTTGTTCTTTGGAACAGCCATCATTGATATTGATTAGTATCAATTTATCGTGCCTTGCTGGCAATTTATCTAATATCACTTTGATATTGTAATAATTTCGTGTGTTAATTTAAACTAACTTTCGGTTATTGTAAATTTTAGATTTACTCGGCAACGGATGTCGCCATTTTGTATCGTAGTTGTTTTCTGTCTTTGCCTGTTAATGTTTTAGGTCACTTAGCTACGTTGGTAGCACTCTGAAAGTGATGACTGGTGACATTTGGAGATTGGTACACCTAGGTGGCCCAAACCTATTTTTTTATAACCTGTGAAAATTGTGAAAATTATCTAATTTGGTGCATTTGTTTTGTGGTGGATTATTTTATACCAGTACATATATTTATCAACCAGATCTCAGAAACGTAAGGTTTTTCTAAATTTAAAATATCGAATGCTTACTTGAACGTTTTCTTAGTATTGTCATGAACGCTGCTCTAGTGGAGCCTTGCCTAGTTCTCTGGCAAAGATACCTGCCTAGTTATCTGGCACTTGATTAACTTTTAATTAGCTAAAGTAAACATATAGTCAAGTATATATTTTTATTTAACTTTATCTGCAATTCATTAGAACCTCTCTCCGAGGAACTAATAAATGATTTAATTTACCGTTACCTTTAAGTTGAAAACTATCATATTGTTTTATATTTAGCAAATATTTATTTACGTATCTTTCTAGTTGTCTGTCTGTATACGGACATTCTAAATTCTATTTTCTTGAAGATTAACTTCTTTTTAGTACAAAAATATCTTAACATGTAGGGAATACCTATTTCACTTTGTTCATTATCGTGGCTACACCTAGTTTATTTGTTGGACTAGTATTTTTTTCTATTTAACGTAACTTTTATTAATACTTGAGTTAGGTGAAGTCTTCAACTTCCTAAAATATTATAGGATACCGATCCTAATTTGATTAGTTTGCAATTTACTCTGTAAATTTGTGTTAACTCATTTTGTCTACGTAGCTGGACAATTCAAACGTCACAGCTTTTAACTTTGTTTTGCTTATAATACTGATCTCATAGAACTCTTCCCTTTTTATGTTAATACCTGGGCCAAGAGAAGAGGATAACTGGTGGATCGAACTGATCATTATATACTGGGTGGAGCAGGAAAATTATATTTTATACAACTGGCATTGTTTCTCAAGGGTAACTGCAGTACTGACAGTGGTGAGTCAATTGACACCGAACCCATTAAGAGCCTAGCCGTTGGTGGATTCTTCGCTGGACTAACCCATTGGAAGTTACTTAAGATCTTCGTCCCCAGTAAACATTTACATTTGGTCAGAAGAAATTTGTGAGAGATCAGGCATTTAATTTTACTTTCTCTTTCAATTACATATTTTTGTTGTGTGGTTAATTGTTGGTCTTCAACCACAATTAATTTTTTTTGACTTGTAAATATTGTGTACATATACTAGTCTTGATTATACTTTTTATAAAATAATATCTTCTTATTCAACTTCCTTACCAACCGAATTCAAGTTTTAACGCTATCTTTACCTTTTAAAGTAAAATTTTAATTATTTGGTACTTGCAAAAGTCCTGGCGCCCAGCCTAGAGTTTGGTGAGAACTCAAATCAATCTAAGCCCTTATTCACGACCTGCTCACTGAGCTACCGGTTCATAAGTACAACCCCCAGCTTATTGTGTTATGCCAACAATTGGACGGGGGGTGTTGCAATTCCTATTTTTCCTTTCCTGGCGAGTACGTCGGTTCCAGGTAGGTAGCAACTCCAGAATCGGCGGCGTCAGGGACAGCCAGTGAACCAAGTCCAACCAAAAAAAGAATGGTCCACGGAGGAAAAAGGGTTCCCCCCAAAATTTCACTCTCCTAGCCACAGTCTCACTTAGTGGCAACGAACGACGGTGGTTCCGTCACAACCAGCCCTCCACTAACACCCTTAGAAAACGAAATAAAAAAAATAAGTACCTAATTATTTAGCCAAAAAAAAAGTAACTTTTGACATACCTTCCTTGAAGGGTGTTTCACTATATTCCACGAAAATATTAGATGGTTGGTGGCATAAGATGATAGAAAGCGTGGAATAATCGCTATACATAAAGAGAAGAAAAAAAATACAAATTTATAAAATCACGTGGATGAGGTGTACTTACAGTTTGCCGTACTAAATAATCCTAAATAAATGCGATTTCGCCAAACACTGCTATTCACCAAACAATATACACTAGCATCATTCGAAATCACAATTAATTGCTACACAAAGATTAATCCCAAAACGGATGATCGCAGATCAAAATGTCTTCGTGTAGACACCGACAGCAATTAACGTCAAATGACACCTCTAATCGACGGAAACCGAGAGAGAAGACACATTTTAAGATTCATTAAAAATCCTATTTGAAAAAACAGGCTAAATCAATAGAGAACCAATATATCCATCGTCCGCTATTATTGACCGGAGCCTGTTCAACCATTGTCCACTAGATGACAGTGTAAGCACCATTTTGGAATTTTTCTAGTATTTTTATTAAAGTAGGTAATTATACGTAAACTCTAATAACTTCTTACTCATATTTGTAGATATATACACAAATAACATATATCTATATTTTCAATAAAGGAGACTGTCTGATAATTGAACATTATTATTTTAACGGAAAAAATAAACGTAAGAAACCCTGTCATGATAAATTATTCACAGTTAAAGTGTGTGAACACGAACCACATTCTTTCGTTTTTTATGTGAAATGTAATTTTGATGACAAATACTCGAAATTTATATCATATAGAGGTACTAATGCTGATGAAGCATTGGTGCCTCTATATTCATTGGACAACTGGATAAAACAGCTCTAGACTTATATGACAACCAATTAAAACATATTAAAAAGTTACTCCCCGTTTTGGACAAAGCGAAAACTGAATATAGAAATGCAGTGTTCTGTCACATTTGTAATAAACCCTTTAAGCCTTCGGATACAAAAGTCTGTAATTATTGTCATTTAACAGGTCATTTCCATGGTGCTTCACATTCTATTCGCAATCTAAACTATAAAGTTTCAAAATTCGTACCCGTTTCTTATATTCATTAACAAATTACTATTCACATTTATTTATATCCAGGCTAGCGCTCCAAAAGGAACCTGTTTTTGTGATAGCCCCAACTAAAGAGAAGTACATTTCATTCTCCAAATTAATGTTTGTCGTAAAATCAAAAACAAACGATACCAGACATATACCTGATATTAAAATTTGTAGACGATTTTCGCTTTTTATCCAGAGCCCTCGACAAATTGAGTCACAGTTTAGATTCTCATCAATGTATTGAAAATAGAAGGTAGCTTGAAGATGAAGAAGAATACAGTTTAATCAGACGGAAGGGGAGTTTTTCATATACATGTATATATATATATATATATATATATATATATATATATATATATATATATATATATATATATATATATATATATATATATATATATATATATATATATATATAAAATGTATATATATATAATATATATATGTATATATATACATATATATATATATATATATATATATATATATATATATATATATATATATATATATATATATATATATATATATTTAAAAACTGGTAGACGTAGTGGACGACTAGTTAAAAAACAAACAGCTTATTTTTTATTAATGAGGATGCGGTCCAAATTTTGTTGGGTTAATAAAGAATACTCTTTTCTACTTTGCCAAGCTTTCGAAAATATTTTATTTTCTTTCTCAAGACTACAAAAGAAGATAAAAAGGGTTCATAGTTACATGTAAAAAAATTATAAAAAAACATTTTTTTACCTTATGCCAGTAAGTTGAGGTTATAAGTTAAAACTAACATCACGTTACACATTAAAATTTCACTATGCAATGTTGACATCTACTTTATGTTATTTAATACATTTTAATTGCTGCATAATGACCAAGTTAATCGAATAATCAGTATGGGGATTCAACCCCATAGTGGATGTGCTCCACTACTCTAGTACATGTCAACTGATAATTGGTTCAAATGCAAATTACTCTACACCGCAAGTATTTCATACCAACTCACCAAACAATCCAACCAAAATATAACTAAAAACCGCGGGCATTTTCAAAATCCTACAATTTATGAGAAATTTGAATTTAATCAAATTTTTCCTTCAGACAGGTGTGCTTGAACTCGGTGGCGTCCAGTCACGTGGCTAGAAAACCTCCTATATTGTCACTAAGTTATCTAGTTCCTGAGAATACTCCCCCGAATAGAAACAACCCTCTATCTGATTTAGTTTGTGAATTTGCCATGTAAACTTGGCCAGTTTTTTTCCCCTTAGGATCGGTGCTACGGTCTTCGAATCGAACGTATTGTAAAGGACCACCCCCATTGATTGTCACAGGTTTCAACGTATTGCTGGGAATTAATCCTGTGTAAATTTTACAATAATTTAACAAACGAGACCCTTCCTGATGAAGATTATGAACGAGCTAATAAAGTATGGAGAATCCTCAGATGCAAAACGATGAAAGAGTATACAGATGTATATATAAAATCAGATGTTTTATTATTAACCGATGTGTTTGAAAACTTTAGAAAAGCGTGTTTGGAATGTTACAAATTAGGTCCAGCACATTATTTGACGGCACAATCCTTGAGCTGGAATGCCATGTTACGTTATACCTAAAATGAACTTGAACTTTGGATCGATGTGGATTCTCTACATTTCTTTAGAAAATCCATCTGAGAAAGTGTCGCCCAATGCGGTTAGAAAAAGGTTGTAGCCAATAACAAATTTTTGTCAAAGTACGATCCGACTAAACCAACTTCTTTTATTATGTACCTACCACCAATTTGTATGGAACAGCACTGAAAGAGTACCTCCCCACTGACGGTTGACTTCAACTGTTCTGCCATTGAGAACAATTCACCAAAAGGTTATGTTTTAGAAGTAAATTTGGAAATTCCATCACATTTACACTTGTGAAAATATCGATTTACCGTTTTATCCAGAGAAAATGATGCTCCGAAATGTAAAACATCTAAATTAATCCTGAACTTATATAATAAATATAAATATATTATTCACTACAGAAATCTGAAGCAGCCTTTAAAATACCGATTGAAATTAATATAATATAATATAATCGAAAGTAATATAATTTTCCTAGTCAGTGTGGTTGGGGGTCATATGTTGAATTAAATACGAATCTCCGAAATTCGGTAAAGAACGAGTTTGAGAAGGATTTATTCAAGTTAATGGTGAATTCTGTTTCTAGCAAAACCATGATAAATGTACTGAATAGGCAAAATATTAAGCTATGCTCATGCTGGCAATATTGAAAAGGCACTCTAGATACTCAAGTGTGGTTAATAGCCTTACCTCATTTTAAATCGTGTTTTGTTTTCGATGAGCATTTAGTAGCAATACAATTGGAGAAATTAAAGATTGTTTATGATAAACTGCTCTATGTAGGCTTATCAATTTTGGATATTTCCAAGACTATCATTTATGACTTTCTCAATAGTTATATTGTAACGATAGATTTTAGTAAAACAGTTTTATATAAAAAAATATTCAACATTGAATATTACTAATAGGAGCTAGACATGTATAATGTAAAGTTAGTTTCTGTGAAGATAGGTCACCTTAACTACCCCAAATAAATAGTTGGGTATCTATAAATATTTTGATATTTTGTTTGTATTTACGTGCTTTAGTTACTTTGTTTGTATTCATGGGCACAAACTTAGCAACCATTTAGTATAAAATGGGATGCAGATGCTGGAAAAGGCAGATTAATTCCTTAGCCCGTCCGGGAATGATCTCAAATATAACTTAGGTTATAATTAAATATCATTTGAATTTTTGATTGATACTTTCTACATCTCAATATAGAGTTAGTCCTAAATTGAGAGACGTAATTACTAAGTATTTGAGTCTGTCCGAATACTAGTTTCTTAACAGATAGAGTCTGTCCTGGTCTGTGTAATCGTAAATTGAAAGAATCATTATACTGGTATTTATCTTCAATCATTAGTCCAAGCACGTCGTGTCACTTTGGCAGTGACAGACGTCAGTTATAAGTTGAACTCAGTCAACAGAATTTAACCCAGCTGTCACTTTGACAGTGACGGATGTCAAGTACCATTTGGTTTCAGTAGTATTAATTTTGCCTAAATATCACTATGACAGTAACATATGTCAAATATAATTTGAAGCCGGCCTTAATAATTTTATTAGCTGTCACTTTGACAGTGACAGACGTCAAGTCTAGTTTGTTATTTTGAAGACCCAAATTAATTTTGCCAATCTGCATTAAAAGCGACTACATTCCCATTCTATCAGTTCATTGTCGTTACCCCCAGAATAACCTCCTCCAATTACGTCAATACCAGATAAATCAATTTACTCTGCTATTGTATTTATTGTTGATCCTGCAATTGGAATGTTTATGAATAAACCATGTTCTGTTGAGATTTACGATCTTTAATGTCTCAACGAACCCTGGAGTAATCATGTCTCCACTGTAGTTAAACCGAGTATAATACTGCCGTCCGAAGGAAAAAGGCGGCAAGTGACATTTTGGCGATTTTGAGTTTTTTACATTTAAGTGTTATTTAATGTAATGTCCGTTATCCAAAAAAAAAAAAATTTTTTTTTCGAAAAAAATTTTGTCATAAAAAAATTAAAATAAAATAGCAGCAAATGCACTACGTCACTACTTCACGAAAATAAAAAGGCGGCATTCAGTAATATCTAAACAAGAAAGCGGCATTTTTGTAAATATATCTTTTACTGGTACATTTATTTTTAGTAATATGCTATATTTCAGAAGTAAAAAAAGGGGGAACCACATTTCTTGAAATAAAAAGACGGTAAATTGTAGCTTACCATATTATTACTTAAATGTTACTGATGGATACATCATTACTTTTAAAGTTAAAGAGCGGCAAGCTTCACTACTACTTTTTAACTAAATAATATAATATCATTTACGTCATAAAAGTTTAAGCTAAAAGATGGTAAAGTGATATATAACTTAATATATTTAACTGGGCCGTCTGCTACGTCATATAACTTTAAGTTAAAAATCGGCTGTGTTCGGTGCTGGCGCAACGGTCGAAAGAAAAAGGCGCGTAATTTTCGTAACGGTTTTCAGTAAAGTTGTTGCTACGCAAACTTTTGCCACGCAAGAGCTTGATTATCATTCCATTGTGATTAAATTTAAATGTAAAGTGGTTTTTAACAGTGTTTTTTTGTATTTTTTATGCCGGTAAGTAAGAATAGACAAACAACAAATATTAGATATAAAATAAGATGTGGTGAAATATAAAAATAATAGCCTAAATTAAGTTTTAAAATAGGCGTGCCGTGCCTATTTATTATATCACCAGATATGTATTTGCATGTGTTTCAAAAATTAATAGTTAATTTTCAAAATTATGTCTAAAAATTAGTTTGTTGCAAAAATTGCTAAGGCTATTTCTTTTTTATTTTAGAAAATGCCCGAGCGGGCTAAAATAATGGTTTCCCAGGCAATAAAAAACAGTAACCTGAATGAAAATATGTCTACAGAAAATTGTGAGTTGTATTATTATTCTGTATATACCTACTAGTAAAAATATTTTAAGTAACTTAGAATCACAATAATAGTTAAAAATTTTAGAACATCAGAAATAATTTTTCAATTTCAAAATCAATCAATTATTCTGTAAATCAAAATGTAACTCTTATGATGAGGCTTCTTTGTTCAAATACACTGCTCGCAGTAGTTAGAGTGAATAAGAGGGAAATCTTTTTCATTTATCAAAAACTTGTCTTGTATCTTTAGATCCAGATATTTTATGGAAACAACAGGAAAAAGAAAACTTAAACTCTAAGATAAACAAAAATAATACTGCCGAAAAGGAGCCGTGTTTACAAACATCTGCAATACCAACTATTTCAGTAAACGAAAATCAATTTAATGATAAAGAAATCGATTCAATAAACAAATCATCTTTAGATCAAAACTTCGCTCCTACTACTAATGAAAACGTGGATATTGATATTCACGATTTTGTTTTCCTTGATGATTATGCAAAAGACCTTACTATAATAAACGCATCGTTTAGTGGTATTCCAAACGTTGAAATAGAAGAAAATTATATTTCAGTCAGTGATATATCCAAAGATGAAATCTTTGTCGCTTTGCCAGAAAAGGATGTAGTATCAAAACCACTTTTGGAAAAAGTTACCAAAAATGGAAAAGACCGAAAATGAAAAAGATTTGAGCTTCCCTTGTCCGAAAGAAAAACAATAAAGCTTGAAGAAAGAAGAAAAATATTTGGAGTGAAACCGCCCTGTAAATGCAAAAGAAAATGTACCGAATTGATTACGGAAGAACAAATGAAATCCATAAATGAACAATTTTGGACTCTTAGTTGGCAATCGCAACGACAATTCGTTTTAAATAATACAGCAAAGTTAGCAGTTGCAAGGAAAAAGCAAACATCTTCTCGCAATAATACGTACAATTACTTTTTACATAACAATAATGGAATTAAGGTCCAAGTTTGTAAAGTTTTTTCCTTGCTTCCTTGGGATATTTGCCTGGAAATGACAAAATGTTACAAAATGTTTTAACAGCCAAAACCAATGATGGCAATTTTTTAATTGCGCAAGTTGATAAAAGGGGTAAGTAAATTTTTATCTTACCTACTTATTAAATAAAAAATGCCTAAAGTAGTCATGAATAAAAATATAATGATGACAAAAAGATTTCAAAAGACAATGCTTTTAAAAAATTCCAACATTAATTTTTTCTTTCTATTTGTTTCAGGACGCCACTCATCAGTACAAAAAATTAATAGAAATATTATCAAAAAACATATTGAATCCTTTAGGCCATCTATTTCACATTACCGCCGGGAACATGCGCCCAACCGTAAGTACTTGCCCAGTGACATATCTGCCATTGCTATGTTTAAAGATTTTGTAATGTATTGTAGAATTTGTAATTATTTACTATTTTATATTTAGGTTTTTGTACAGACTTTCTATACACTTGATAAAAAGAAACAGCGCGGTGCGAATCGAATGTATGTATCCATATAGCAATACACAGTTGATATTCACGAACGTTGTTTTTAATTTCAATTTCCCAAAAACACTCGGCAATACATAACATTTTGGCGACGAGGAAAAGTGACTATTAAGTAGTGAATTAATATATTATAATATATTAAATAAATAAAATCAAGTGTATATTCGTCATAATACGAGGTGCATAAAATTTTTCGTTAAAATCGTGAGTGTAGCAGGTAGCATAATATGCATAAATAATAATCGGTACCTATCATAATATAGTGAGCAACTTTAAACTGTTTGAACTAAAGTCAAACAACTTTATTAGTTAGTTACAAGTAAAATTTAGTGAAATTACAAAATGGCGAATACCAGTTATATCGGACATTTAAATAAATTCGACCATGTAACTTCTGATTGGAACATATTTTTGACTCAATTAAAACAGTATTTTAAATAAGCAAAATTACCGAGGATATACAAAAGGACTTATTATTAAATTCTTTAAGTGAACGTACATATAAATTGGTGAATTATTTGTGTATGCCGAACACTCCGGATAATAAAACTTTTATAGAATTAAAAGTTATTTTGAAAAAAAACATTTTAGTCCAATAAAAAGTTTCCATAGTGAGAGGATTAAATTTTATAGTGCAAGACGTTCAGAAAATGAATCAGTTATAGATTTTGCCACTAGATTAAAATGTTTAGCTGGTAATGCTGGATTTGATGCAGAACTTACTGTTGTTTTGCGAGATATATTTATTTTTGGAATAGGAAAAGGTTCTATTCAAGATCGTTTAAAGGAAGAAAAACCGAACGTGACATTCGAAAAAGTATTGGAAATTGCTTTGGGAAAAGAGCAGACGCAAAATGAATCCGATTTTGCAAAAAAAAATGGAACCAGGAAGCACCATGTCAGTCAAGACAAAAAGGTGCTGTTTCACCAAAAATTGAGAAGTGGTGAAGTAGCGAGTTCCGGTCCAGGCCAGGGAGTTTTCTATCCAAGGGGTACATCTTCCCAGAGACGTAGATGCAAGGTTTGTGGTAGGGAAAACCACGATACAAGTAAGTGTCATTTTCGAGAGTGTGTGTGTCACAAGTGCGGTTTGTATTAAGGGTCATTTAGCCCCAATGTGTAGGAAAAATCAGGAAATTAGAAAACTAATTCAAAGAAATCATTTTGTTGAAACAAATGTTGATGATTTAAATGATATTGAAACATATGTAGATTCAGTCCATACTGAAAATTTTTTCCATATGGAAGATAATAATAAAATTGTTATAAATGAAAATCCAACAAAAATCACTTTAAAAATTGAGAATGAATATTTAAATTTTGAAATTGATACAGGTTTTGCATTTTCAGCAATATCTGAGGATTTCTTTTTAAATAATTTTTCAGATAAAAATTTACTTCAAACAAACATACAAT
The DNA here is from genome assembly GCA_029963845.1 of Rhamnusium bicolor. NCBI lineage: Eukaryota > Metazoa > Arthropoda > Insecta > Coleoptera > Cerambycidae > Rhamnusium > Rhamnusium bicolor. Next base: position 7,128 of record JANEYF010001520.1, on the reverse strand, counting down.
TGAAAGATTATGTTGGACATTCATTTTCTCCGTTAGGAAAAGTAATGCTAAATATTGAATTTAATAACATTTTTGAAACTTTAGAATTTTATGTTATAAAAAATGGAGGACCACCTTTACTAGGTAGAAATGGTTTGCAAAAATTAAATTTAAGCATAGTTGCAATTAATTCAATTAAAACTTCAAATAAACTAACAAATTTGTGAAATAAATTTTCTGAACTCTTTGATAATGAATTAGGTTTATTTAAAAATCATACTTTAAATTTAACTATAAAACCTGATGCAAATCCAAAATTTTTTAAACATAGACCTTTGCCATATGCACTTAAGGCAAAAGTAGAAGCTGAAATTGACAGACTAATCTCATTAGGTATTTTAAAATCAGTAGATTATTCCGATTGGGCTACTCCAATCGTACCAGTTTTAAAATCTAACGGATCTATTAGAATATGTGGCGATTTTAAAGTTACACTGAATCCAGTTTTGGATAATATAAGTTATCCATTGCCGAAAATAGATGATCTATTTGCTCAATTACAAGGTGGGGAGACATTTTCCAAAATTGATTTAAGCCAAGCTTATCAGCAAATAGCTGTAACCCCTGAAACTACAAAGTTATTAACTGTATCAATTCACAAAGGATTATTTGGATATACTCGTTTACCTTATGGTATAACGAGTGGACCTAACATATTTCAGAAAATTGTAGAAAATATTTTTGCTAATATTCCTGTAGTCGTAGTCTTTATCGATGACATTTTAATTTCAGTTAAAACAGAAAATGATTATTTTGAAAAATTAGAATTAGTTTTAACATTGTTGAAAGAAAATGGTTTAAAAGTTCAAAAAGAAAAATGTGTTTTCTTTCAAAATAAAATTGAATTTTTGGGACATGTCATAGATAAAAATGGTCTCCATAAATCAGAAAAAAATATTGAAGCCATAAAATTAGCACCACCTCCTAAAAACGTTACTGAATTAAAATCATTTTTAGGAATGGTTACTTTTTACATTAAATTTATTCCACATGCAGCTACTATTCTCTATCCTTTGTATAATTTATTAAAGAAAAATACAAAATTTGAATGGAATATCGAGTGTGCGAATGTGTTTAAAAATATAAAGAAAGAATTAATGTCCGATAAGGTGTTAACTCACTATGATCCTGACAGAAAAATCAAATTAACCGTTGATGCGAGCCCATATGGATTGGCGGCCGTAATTAGCCATCCTAATGAAAATGGACTACCTGATAGCCCTATTGGTTTTGCATCACGAGTTTTATCAGTCCATGAAAAAGTATACAGTCAAATACATAAAGAAGCTCTTGCTTTGAAATGGGGAGTATCAAAATTTCATCAATATTTATATAGCCGACATTTTACCATTGTGTCAGATAATAAACCAGTTATAAGTATTTTTGGTTCTAAAAAAGGCATCCCTATCATAGCTGCAAATAGAATGCAGCGATGGGCGCATTTTTTGTCAGCCTATGATTTTAACATTGAGTATGTGAAATCAGAAAACAATGTAGCGGATGGTTTATCACGATTACCGTTACAAAACATAGAAAACGATTTATTGAATAATATATCATATGTTAACTATGTTCAAGAATTTTTGCCAATCACTTCTCAAGATATTAAAATTTCAAGTAGTAGAGATAAAGTGTTATCTAAAGTTATTTATTTTGTATTACACGGTTGGCCAAATAAAAAATTACCAGACGAATTTTTGCCATACATTAGACGTAAGAACGAACTAAGTGTTGAACAGGGTTGTCTCATGTAGGGATATAAGGTTGTTGTTCCAGATAAATATCGAATTTTAATTTTAAAAGAATTACATGAATCTCACATGGGAATTGTGAAAATAAAATCGTTAGCTCGCTCTTATGTTTGGTGGCCATCGATTAACAGTGACATAGAAAAATTGATAAAAGGTTGTAGCACTTGTCAAAAGTTCAGTAAAACTCCAGAAAAAAGTATTTTGAAACCTTGGGACTATTCTACTGAATGTTGGTCCAGGTTACATCTCGATTTTTTTGGTCCACTGTATAATCACTATTTCTTAGTTTTAATCGATTCTACTTCAAAATGGATCGAATGTTATCAAAAGAAAAATATAACGTCTACTTCTACCGTAAATAAATTGCGAGAGATTTTTTCAAAATTTGGTTTACCAAGGCTTATCGTATCTGATAACGGCCGGCAACTTGTTTCAGATGAGTTTTCATTTTTTTTAAAGATGAATGGCATTATACATTTAACTTCTGCTCCGTATCATCCACAAAGTAATGGTGCAGCAGAAAATGCAGTAAAAATTATGAAATACGCTATTACACGTGGTAAAACCGAAAATCCAAATCTTGATATAAATCTTATTATAAATAGATTTTTGTTTACATATAGAAATACAGAACATGTCACCACAGGTGAATGTCCTGCAAAACTATTATTAGGAAGAAAATTAAGATCCCGTTTAGATTTATTGTCACCGTTAAATAATGATTGTGTTCTAGATAAACAAGAAAAACAAATACAAAATTATAGGGGTAGGAGAAATATATCATTTAATTTAGGAGATAAGGTACTTGTTAAAGAATATTCAATAGAAAAAAAACCTACATGGGAACCTGCCACTATTATTAAAATTTTAGGAAATAGGAATTATTTAATAAGAAACGAATCAACTAATCGGAAACTAAAAAACATATTAACCAAATATTACCAGATGGTGACAAAATTAACGTAAGATATTTACCTAATATAAACAATACTAATCATACTATTCCTAGTTCTAGTCGTAAAAACATTAATGTTACTTCTAATAGTGATGAGAATAATGAGGAAAATGTTTTTGTTAATCCATCTATTTTAGATGATAATGAACCCAAGTATTTACAAAGTATTTCAGATAAAGTTGGATCGTTTGGATCATGATGCACAGAGCATTCTTGATTTCTATCATTAGTAGCAGCATTCATTTCATTTCCAAAAATTCCAAATCTTGCACCGCCAAAGCCGTTGCTGGTAAAACAAGTGGGCATGCATTATTATTAATGTTCACATAACTCCGGATATATCTGTACTTTTTACAATATTTTCGATTGGACATACGTGCTTTTGTTTATATCGATATAATCCTAACAATCAACACTACACTATTATTTTATAAACGAACACAAAAGGCACCTCTTCTACATTAGCTGTTGTCATCATAGATAAAGTTGGCATCATACGTGGAACGTAGAAGTGAAATTGAAAGTGGGGTGATGGCATGCGCAACAATGCATCATTCGATTTAGGATGGCCAATCAGAACCCCTGATTATGACTGACTAGACGCCACAGAGAACCTCTGTGTAGTCTGTGCTAGACGCGATAGACTTATGGTTTTAGAATAAATTGTGTATTAATATTGTATGTTTTATTACGTGTATTTCTTAAATGTTTTTGAAATATTTTGTACTATATATATTTATTATTAGTATTAATTAAATATTCTCGAAATAGTTTATATTATATTTATCTTAAAAGTATTTCGTTAATATTTCTTAAAATCACTTGTATTATATAACATTTTATTAAGTGTATTTCCTAAATGTTTGTGAAATATTTTGTATCATATATTTATTTGTAAGTATTTCTTTGTATTATATATATTATAATAATAATAATTATCGCCTTGTAATTATTTAATAAAAACAGTTCGTATATTTTAACCGTATATAATTAATTATCAAAAAAAAATCTGTAAATAAAATTTAAAAATGTATAGAATATAAACATTAATATTTTTTTACTAATAACCCTCCTCCTATCAAGTTTTTATATTCCTTACGAGAAGTAATAAATATGATAAAACCTACAGTAAATAATTTTTCGAAAATCTGAAATGTTTTAAATTTTACTGATTAACTCTGAAAAAGTCTTACTTTTACTTTAGCTAAATTTTCATGAAAGATCTGATTAATTCTGAAAAATTATTCTAGAAGAGTCCAAAAACTTGTAAAAATGCAGTCTTTAAAACGATTAGTACGTTTTACATAGATCTTTTCATACTTTTTCAGAATGTTTCAGAATTTTTTTAGACTTACTCATTCTTCTGGAATTGTTTTTCAGAACACTGCAAGACTAAATTAGATTATTGGCAGAAACTATTTCCACCAGGGAACTGCAAGTGAAATGTATAAGATCGACGCTGATTCTAAAAGAGAAGAGGATGAGGTTTGTTATTCAGCTGATCTTCAAAAAGTTATAATGTTGCCGAGAATGGAAGAATTCAAGGTTGTCTTGTTCACTTCTAGAATCGTAGTATTCAATGAAAGCTTTGTTCCGGTAGGACAGAAAACTCATGCCAAACCAATTGCAGCCCTCTGGCATGAGGGTATAGCTGGCAGGAAGAAAGAAGAAATAATAAGCTCCATTTATTCTTTTTTTTTAATCAACAGGGATGCCAGAATCATAACGCTTTGGGTAGTCAACTGCTCGGCCCAGAACAAAAACTGGTGTTTATTTTCATTTCTTCTGTTTATAGTAAATTCACCAACACTAAAGTGCGAGCAAATTCATTTAAAATATTTTGAACCAGGACACACTTTTATGAGCGCCGATAGCTTCCACCATCAGGTGGAGTTGTCTATGAATCATAAAAAAATATGCGATTTTAAAGATTTTAAAACGTCTGTAATGTCAGCCAATTCTGGCAATGTAATTGTTAATGAGCGATTTTTTTTTATTGGAAAGACTTAAGTTCTCTAGCAAAAATTAAAAAGTGTGTGCCTAGGCCATATCTTAATGATATCGTAAAAGTAACTGCTATTCGAGGCTCATATACATTAAAATATTGGTCCGACTTTAGGTCAGAAAAAAGAATTAGAATTAGATTCTTTGAAAGTAAATTCATATAAAAATGGTATATCCCTGCCGTAACAATACACGGAAGCAAGAGGTATATCATTTAAAAAGAAAGAAGCTATCATAAAAAAAATATGTCCTTTAATGGATGAAAACAGGCGATTGTTTTGGGAAAGTCTAAAGGAATCGGATGTCAATGATCTTGATGAATCTTTTGATTAGTTCTGTATGGTCTATCCTACATAATATATGACTAACTTTTGTTTATATTTTAAGTTTCCTATAAGTTCCCAAAATTAATATTTTTTCACGTTATACTATTAATTTACTTTATATTATTATTATTATTTTTGTTGTTTAATTTCTGTGATTCATTTTATGTGTTTTTTTTTAATACTAAAATACGTTTGGTCAAGAGCTTTAATGCATTTAAAAGTTCCTATATTTTATAAAAATTGTTTTAAGTTTTTATTATTTGATAAAAATTTAGGTGATATATTTTTCTTGTGCAGTAAATTGCTCTGATGAATTTTGATTTTTAATATATAATATTCTAGTATTATAGGCAACGATTTATCTTGTATTATTGTTTTCTAAATATTAAATCTTTTTTATACTAAATGGGAATTGTTTCACTTCAAGTACTTATAATTTTGTTAACCAGAACATTTTTAAAGAAACATAGTAAAACGACATAATGGAAACCATGCATCCTTAAATATATTAATAAAAAAGAATATTAGATAATTTTGCAATATAAATTTATGAAAAAGGTATGTATTTCTTAACTAAAATATCAAAACTTATACAAGAAAATATTTATAAGTAAATGGTAAAAAATTATTTAAAATTATCATGCACGTTAAGAATAAGGTATAATATCGGTTTTCCAAAAGATTTGAATAAAAAAGGCGGCATGTGAATCGAATTACGTTGATTGCCGTCTTTTATCTTAAACTTATGGTCGTATTTCAATTAAGAGTATGAAGTAAAACAGAATTAACCTACATATTTTTCACAAAAAAGTGTATCAATAATGTTAACTGATGTCTAAATAAATAAAAATAATTTTTTTTCAAATCCTATCCTTCCAAAAAAAATTTGTTTAAACGGCTTTGTTAATGCGGGACAAAACAAAATCGTTTTTGGCTTTTTTCCTCGTAACTATGGTTTTGTTACTTGCCGCCTTTTTCCTTTCCAACGACAGAAAAAGTATTGTCCATTTTTGTAAACCACACGTAAATTTATTACAATATCAAGCCCTTATATATAGATTAAGCCACTGTTCTATATACGTATCCCGACTTACTAATTTTGGAACTTTTTACTGACATTGCTTACGATGATATCAAGTAAAATGTTCAATATTTCAATACGTCTAATTATAAGGTTAACAACCTCCATAATAAGCCTAAAACGAAGACACTCGTAGGGAGACTTAAGGATGAGTATGCTCGAAGACCTATAGAATGCTTCTATGGCACTGGTGCAAAAGCGTACTGCGTTAAACCCGACGATGTGATGAAAAAAGCAAAAGGTATTTCCAAAAGTGTTAGTCGTCAAATAGATTTTTCTAATTATGCTCAAGTTGTGGAAAATAGTGGTATAATGTTCCGTAAAATATTCATATTCACATCCACTTTACATACTATTCACACCGAGTTAAAATATCGCATGTCCCTATCAGCAGCTGACGACAAAAGTTTGTGAATGTTCCACTTTTATTATTCTGTGTATCTGTGAATGATACTTTACGCTCTGTGTGTTTTTTTTATGGTGTTCCGTGAAATATATGAGCTAGTAAGAAAAACAAGTGGAGTTTTCATTATTTTACAAGATTATGGTGCTTTTAATACAAAGTAATATATAAAATACTAACAGGTTATGGGCCCAGACAACGTTAAAAAAAAAGAGGTAAAAAAAAGGCGTGAAAAATAATTTGGAGGTTAAAAGTGAAAGTAAGAAGGGTGAAGAAAAATGAGTTCGGTACTTGTAAATTTACCTCAGTTGACGTCTGGAAATTTTAATAACTGGAAATTCAGAGTAAGAACTATGTTAGAAGAGAAACAAATAAAAATTGCATTGGAAAAGGAAGAAACAGATTTTGAACATGAAAAAGAAAGGTCAGAATTCAAGGTAAAAGACGCAAAGGCAAAGTCTACCATAGTTCAATGTCTTACAGATAAACACTTAGATCTGGTTAAAGATACACAAACTGCAAAACAAATGATGCAAGCATTAGAAGACATATTTGAAAGGAAAAGTGTA
>JANEYF010001519.1:125000-247270 GCA_029963845.1 Rhamnusium bicolor | reverse complement strand
TACTTGGAGAAAAAAAATTTTTTTTTTTTTTTCAAAAATATAACCTACACGAATAATTAAATACATACAAATAAAGTAAACCAAACGTTGTGGCAAAAGAAATAAAAAAAATTTTTTCCTTTTCCTGTTGAAAAATATACTAAAACATATAACAAATTATGTCAAAAGACAAAATAAACAACAATCTCGTTGGGCGCCAAATTAAATGCCACGTTCTTCCAGTATTTTTGATGGTCCCGGTAATTTAAGCATATATTAGGAGGAGGAAGAACTATTTAGTTAGAGCATGAGATTTTACCAGGGTCTTTAATGGGGTGGCATTTAGAAGTAGACTAAAGTAAATGCATACGCAAAAAAAACAGTAAAATAATAACAATATAATTTATTTGCCTGATTAGGTATCGTTAGCTATTAGCAATTATCACTCAAAATCACGAAAAGGCAATAATCAGATTACAAGAGTCGAGTAGGTAATTTTCATAAATAAAAAGAGAATGTGTACGCAGAAGTATATACAAATATATTAAAAATACCAATGAAATAATCAAATCAATATTACCCCAAAATTAATTATTTCAAAATTACAATATTGTACCGCAAATAAAGTACTCACTTAACAAAAAAAAAGGAAATTATATATGTGTGTATAATTGAGAAATGGGCACAATAATTACATACAAAAAAAAACTGAAACAAATAGAACACTAATAGGTATTAAGAATGTCTTGGAAATTCATACATTCAAAAGTTACCAAGTATATAGCTATATTCTGGTTTACAAAAAATTTACCTTACTAATGTAAATTTTTAATTAAGTATTTTCAATTAATTTTACATTTTAGTATTTACCAAAGGATAATTTATTATTTAATAACTGATTAAATAATATTATGTGATCCAATTTAGGAAGTATATATATAGTTGATTGGACAACATAATTTACAAATATCCAGACATACATATACGTATCTGTATACATAAGTGTGCGTTTGTATAAGTAAATTAATAAATCAATCGATAATAATATCCAGGTTAAAAAAAAAATGTACATCTAATTGACTGAGCAAAACTAATATGTATATATTATGCACAACTCCGTATATATAGATAACCCATATACTTATGTGTATGTCGGTATAAGTAAGTTAATGTGGCAACTTCGAAAAAAAAAGAATTAAATAAATTTTTAACGAATGAACACTACAATAAAAGAAAGATTTAAAACGTAAAGTCTTTAATATAAATGGTTTTAAATTTAACTATCAAAGGCTAATAAGGTTATAAACTGTTAGGCAAAATTTGATGGCCTTTAAACGTTTTCAGCACGCACAGTTGTGTCTATTATTTCCTCTAGGTGTACGAGAAATGTCCAAGCCAAAGAAAATTCTTATAGTAAGTACATACCAGGGCAACTGAGACTTCTAAAATACCTAGAAACGAACACAGCATAACGAAGTCCTTGAACAAAAATACACCAGGCAGGAGGTCAATCAGGTATATTCAACCAAGGAATATTCCTAAATATATGTTCCCAGAATGTTCCAAGATGGTTAATAATTTCTAACGGCATACAACAACAGATGTTTTCGATAAACCCCGCCAAGGAAAACCCTAAAATCAATACCACGATCTAATAGGTACTCCTAGTTTAAGAGTTAACAATAATCGTTATTTAGATAAATATAAATTTAGCATACCTCGATGGAGGGCTTCAGAAGATGCACTTGATGCAATGCAATAACTTTAAAGAAACGTTGTTCTAAATCCTCTTGCAGAGATAAGATTTTCATAACATAACAATACCAAATAATTGTTAAACAGTAATATGAAAATCACAAAAAAAAATCGTTGAAAATGGATATATCCCAAAACTATGGATTACAAAAATTACTCTCCACTTTCGCACGACGAACAACCTTTTACTAAAGTCCAAGAAAAAAAAATTGCCATTTAAAAAAAGTAACAGTTTTTATTAATCTAGAAATACCAAATAAATTGACGAACATTAGCCAACTCTTGGGAAGGAAAAAGGGTATTAATTCTTAAAACAGTGAAATCGGACAAATTAAGTGATTTAAACGATAGTGTTATAAAATGTCTTTCTGGAGAACTTTATTGCATTCGATAATATTACTTGATGAATGAGATATTAAATTTATTAAATTAATAAATGTATAAAAATCTAGCGCGCGCCTATGGTACGTCAGTAACAGTGGTAAAACATTTATATCCCTAAATATAAGAAACTACCGACGGATGCTTTTCAATACAACATACTTATATTGGAAGATATGTTAAATTGACAAAACTAATATAATTAGACTACACCACTTCTTTTCACTTTAATGGAGAATTTTAGCAAAATATGTTTTGACGAAATTGAACCGTAACACTTGCATTAAAAAATATACATTTTTGGAAATAACTGCATGCTTAATTGTTTTTTTTTGTTTTGTTTTCACCACCGTAATCAGCGGAAACTCTATTAGTTTGCTAATTTAACCAAGTTCGTTGCTCCAACAATAACGGAGTTAGCAATGGTGCGCACTTAATTTGGGTCACCCTGTATAAATAAGCTTTGACTTCTCATTATAACATAAAAAATGTCTTGGTAAATACTAGTTTTTGTCAATTGGTACCAAAGTTCTCTTCAATACCACCATCGAGGGTATGCCTAATAGAACATAGAGAAGTAATTACCAGGCATGTATTCACGGCAGCTGACCAAGGATTGCAAACATATTCCAAAGCCAAAGGATAATCAGGTTGGCAAGAAGCTTTATAGCTTTATAAAAATGTGTATTTTATCACTTGACATGTTCGAACTTTTACCGAGAAAAAATAAATATTTTATCGCCTTGAATTATATTTTATAAATTTGCGATAAAACTCGTAGAGAATTGGTCTATATACTTCGTCAAATCCGGCTGTCATTTAATTATAATAAACCACTTAAATTAAGGTAAATTTGCCACCCAGAATTACTATATTCCATTAGTAAAATATGAAATTTGCTCTACATTTCCTGATATAAAATGCAAAGTTTCCTAAAATGTACGTAAAACAGAGTACGGGAAGTGGAGTGTGCGTGTCTCCTGCGAATAAGGAGTCTCTCAAGCGAAACTCGAGGCTCGTACAAAACAGATTGCAAAAGTTGCGTTCCTCGCATATTCGCATCATGGGGGGAAATACTAGATTTTGCAGATTCAGTCATATTTGTCATCGCAATATAATTTTATGTTATGATTATTGCCTCACCATAAGAAAGGGTCAAAATTCTGAATTTGCATAATAACAAATCTATAATAAGGGCCCAGGAAATTTATGAGACAAATTTTGGTCCCAACATATTTAAGTACGCCGTTCCGTAGAAGATTTAGCACTCCCCATAAATTCTGTGAAATTAAAATATTTTTTCTTTATTTCCAGTTTTCACGAAGGGTATTACGTCATTTTTCACTTTAAGTTCCAATGGCACGGCATTTACTGCATTTCCTAAACAGCTTTTTCCGTTGTTAAAATTATTTAAAATTAGCTATAACACTTTTCAGTAGTGATAAAACAAGACCTTACATTTTTTATTCATAAATTTTCGTTAAATGCCTTAATGCACGAAGGAAAAAATTCGTATTTATGAAAAGACAATTTTTCAAGTAAAACTTTTGTTTTTTTTAAACGTAGATCTTTCGAAGTTATTTTAAAACCGATGACCTTATTGATATAGGACTATTGACTAAATCGACTTTTTTTTAATAGAATGAACAAATGTTCGAAGTGACTACCCTTGACTTCAATACACTTTGATGTGCGTTTAATAAAATATTGCCTAATATTAAATGAGATTTTTCTTTTCTAAACAACTTTGTAGTATTTACAATTTTCTACCATAACTCAGCGTGAGAATTTATTATCTCTTCTTAAACAATAGATTTCATATAACCCCAGAAACAAAAATTCGTAGGTTTAAAATCAGGGCTACGCGCTGGCTAACAACCTATCCAACGACTGAGAAAATTAGTGTTACGCTGATTTTAAACACGCACGGAGAAATCCGCTGGTGCGCTATCTTGCATAAGATACATGTTGTCTTTTAGATCTAATCGTCCAAGAGATCAACCAGTCCATATTGTAAAAAAGTAGGATCAGCCATTTAGATTAGCTGATAACTCATATGAGACCAAGACATAATTCCACACTAAACGTTAATTTTAAACTTAAGTTGAAAATCGCACTCTCTTTCAGTTTCCTATTCCCATGCCTGTTTGTTTCTATAATTAAACACATCCCGATGAGTAAAAGTGACCTCATCAGTGAATAATATTTTGTTTAAAAACACAAGATTTTATTGAGTACGAAAGGAACAGGTAAACTGTAATCTAATTGGAAGATGGTAACTGGTAGTAAATTCTGAACCAGTATAAAATTGTACGGATACAGCTTTTCATGGTGAATGTTTCTAAGAACTGATGATTTGTTAATTCCAATACCTGTAGACATACGTCTTGAACTTATTTCCGGGTTTTCTACTACACGAACCAAAATCTCTTCTTGAACGGACATGATAATTTTTGGAGGACCCAAATTATCTCTTTCGGTTTATTTCCAAATATCTACAATGCGCATTGCCCCAATTAGAAGTTTCTTGAGCGTATATGCGAACCAAATCTTGCATTTTTTCGTTAAAAAACAAATAATGTTCAAGCATTTTTAAAGTAATGTTTTACACAACTTACTTAAATGGCATAATGATGTTACAAATTTCTTTTACAAGAATCAAAATTTAAAGGTAATTTCAACAAATGCCTACTATGTAAAGTGATAAAAAAATTATTGTGAATACTTTATGCATTCAAAACTTAAACGGCAATTATCTTGTATATTAGCGATATTTAGAAACTGTAAGTTATTTATTTAGAAGAGCTGGAACATTAGCTTTTTTTAAATTTATGCCATACACAAGTTGTGGCTATTTTAAGAAATAGAGGGTAGCGCAGATGGTGATGTCTAGGAACTACACCAAAATTGGAAACGTATCTGAATTTTCCATCCATCCCAAAAAACCCCAGTCACCAATATTCATGTCAAAATTTAAAAAACCTCAAAAGTATGACTTTTCGCCCTGTATCTCTGTTAATATCAACTTTTCGACTAAGGTAAGTTTATCATTATCGCAAGACTCCATTGTTGCCCTATGGCCCATTACTTACCCTATGGTCCATTACTTACCCTTATGGACCACATCTAATACATCTAATCAAAAATGATATTAACAAAAGATTTTACAGCTTGTCACAATCAACTTGGAAAATGCCCGGTCTAGACGAGTTAAAAAACAAAATTATCCAAGATGCATGTTTAATGAAAAACAAAATTAGTAAATGATTTTACTAAGATAACCATTAGCCTTTCAAATAAATGAAGAATAAAACTACAAACTGTAGACGTACAGTACATTGCATGCTGAATGATTTTCAATAATCAGTTTAGAGACATACGAAGCCGCCAGACGACGGCATTATTATTAAAATTAAGGAATTTGGATGTCATGACGTAAATAATAGACGCAAACTGCAAAACAGTAGCAGATAGTACAATGAACAGTGTTTTACTTTTACATAACTGCTACTCCCTGTTTCACAACCTTTGTTTGTCTCCGCTTAACGTTTGGTGTTTTTTTAACGACACATATTTCGTTACAGTAGATTTACTAATGATTGGACTGGATTTACGTATGAGAGTCTACGCTCCACACTATACATAATACAAAAAATTTCACACTTTCTAAAGATGCGGACTGCCTCGCAATCTCTTACGTCCACTAACGCACTACACTAGGCAGAAAATATCGAATAAATAAAAAATGTCTATACACACACACAGACAACAGATTGCCGGTACGAGTGTTCTCGAACTGAACAAACTACAAACTACAAACTGTAATTCCTTTCTACTAAATAAATAGAAAGTCTATTATAGCAGGTAGACGATTAGGGACGCAAATGATATTCACTCTTCGACACTAAATACATACATAATATAATTCTTGGCTGCTCATCGATGCGATTATAATTCTCGGCGTCTGATGGTCACCGTATTTACATGCAAAAGCCAATTAAATAATTTAATTTAATGTGTAAGTTCACTCTCATTTCGGAATATAGTATTAAGTTTAATAATCCGTCTCTGGGATGTCATCCAAAATTCCTAAACATATATTCAACTATCATTGGAAGAATGTCATATAACTTAGGGACTAGGTATAATTAATTTATTTATTCTACAGCGTTCATGAAACAAGTATGACTTTGTTTTAGATTGGGCCCAAAATTTTCTGCATATTTTTCTACCAGTTTCCAAGTTTTTATTTATTGGTCAACTTATTTCTTTTTGTCCTTATAACACCATGAGTTGACACATTCTTTTCTTTTTATTATGATCCGATCATGATCCCATCTTGTGATTTAAAACAATTCTTATATTAGCGTTTTGCTGGGTGATTGGCGAAGAATAAAATATCTTTACTTATATGACACCATGTATTGTTCTTTAATTGCCCTAATAATGGCTGTTCGATAGCCGATAATTATCATGTTAAAATCAATGCACAGACAAGTACTTAAATACTTTGTTCCTACTAACCAGCTATTTAATTAGCATCATCAATTGCAAATCATGTTAAAGGTAATGAATTTTTTGTTTCGTTAATAAAACGTCCGTCACCGTTTCATTAATTTTCTTATTACAAACATAAAGACGAAAGTATACGGTATTCTATTTTAATATAATAAAAGTAACTAGACTAGTTGCAATATTACAGAATAACAGTATTATAACAAAGAAAACAGATGTTGTAGTTTTTACTTTATAAATAAATAGACTGCAGAAACACATATTTTATGCATTATTCAATTGTCGCTTGGACAACTCCAATTCGTGTTTTGGTTGTAATAATTGTTTTTTCTCTACACATATAAAGGAAAGCGCTCAATTTGTATTGATACAAAAGTACTTATTTAGAACTGTCCCGAATAATGTTTAATATGGAGTCTACTTGTTTTGGAATTTTCATTTTTTAAATTTTCCTACAGGTCTATTTTAATAAATTTATTTTTAAATTATTGAGTGCTTTATTTGGTGAACGAATTTTCGAACTAATATAAAAAAGTGGTCGCGCATTTGTTGCACTTTCAAATAGAAAAGCAACAGTGTAATCAATGTGGTTCTACATGTATACGCACTGGTATGCTTAAAGAAGAAAACTGTATAAGCAATAATTGAGTTTTATGCTTACATATTTAACATTTAACGCATGAGGAATGTGTATCTTTCATTGTGTGGTATTTGAAAATATAATTTCTGGATCTGAGACACTTTCTGTTTCTTAAATAGTATTACTATGAAATTGTTCTAAAGTAACATTTACTGACAATATTTAAGAATATTTTATACTCATCAAAAACATATGCGATTCAAAAATGAAAACAATTGCTCGAAATGAGCTCCTTCTTCGTCAATGCATAACATTATTCTTCTCTCTCTTCCCGTTTATATCTTCTCTCTTTTCCATTCTCTCCTCTCTACTGTCTGCTCTCATATCTCATATCTCTTCTCTATCATCTCTTTTATCATATCTCCTCTCACCTTTCTTCTCTATGATCTCTTCTATATTATATTTTATCTCTCATCTCTCGTCTCTTACCTTTTATCTCTTATCTCTTATCTCTTATCTCTTATCTCTTATCTCTTATCTCTTATCTCTTATCTCTTATCTCTTATCTCTTATCTCGTATCTCTTATCTCTTATCTCGTATCTCTTATCTCTTATCTCTGCTCCCGCTTCCCTAATATTTTCTCTATCAACTCTCATCTATCATCTGTCATCTCTTTCTATCCCCACTACCCTTCCCAGTCCCTTCTCCATTCCTCATTCCCTCCCCTCCTCTCTTTGCATTAAAATTCTAGATGTTAAATTATTTGTAACAGATATTTATATATCTGGTGCAACAAGATGTATTCCAAAACTTAATGATTAAGTACGACAAATTTCAATATTTTTTTACCATACTATACTACCAGCAATTATACTGCAAGAAAATGTGTTTTTAAAAATTTTAAAACAATAATTTACAAATTGTTTAAAAAATATAAAAAAAATTTACACTCCACCGTATATATTTCATAAATAATAAGAAATCTGGAAATTGAAAAACCTGTACATTTATTTTTCTTATTTTATCCAGAAAATGAATGTCACAAACAAATATTTTGAATTGATAATATAACACAATTTCATACTCTTCAATTTTTGGAGTAATCACTGCAATTTAAAAAGTGTTTGTCATTCTTATGCATTGCTAAATTATAGCCAGCAGCGGATGTGAGTGACCGAACAGCCTGACCCCACAGCGGTGTGGTGCTACTATGAACCCACCATAACTGTCCATCTGCCCACTCATATCTTTGAACACGCCAATAGTCCTTCTTGCGATATGTTCGCCACATGTAACAAGTACCAAAATAGCATACATCAATACCCAAAGGTGACCATCATATGCGAGATTACCGTTTGGAATATTCAGTAACGGAACTAAACGCAAGGTAAATATTCCATACATACTGTATTTAAAATAAATCACAACACATTTAATGGAAATACTTTATTCAAATTTCTCAAAGAAAATGAAGTCGTACCATATACTCAAACATAAACATCTCAACTATGAACATTGGTGTTTCAAAATTACTGTTCCTCATCGGCACAGCATAGCTTAAGGAATTGAACATGGAACGGAATATATTTGGAACAACCAAACAATTTACTAAACAAGAGACTGCATCACAGAGCTCTATATATATATTTCGTGGCCAATGGGCCAATTTTTTGAGTTCGTTGGGTAGTCAGCACACAGAGGCCAGAGTCCTGTCTGGTAAGGTAAACAATATGGTGGAAATATGGCCTAATAAAAAATATGAAGGATATCATTTCACATGCATTAAAAGAAGAAATGTAACGATGACTTCACACTTTTTTTTGTTGTTTTTATTTCGAAATTTTCTGTCTATTAAATGCGTTTTCTTTTATTAAAATGATTGGATTCTTTTCACTTTTGTTTTTGCATTTGGTAGTTGATGATTCTCAAAATGCCAAGACGTCAATAACGTGCTCAGTATCAATAGTTAAGTGGGTTCAAATGGGGTGAATTATTGGCATCATGAAGGTCGTCACTTTTTCAATATATGAAATTAAAAATCATGAAAATGTTTTGAGACGTTGGTCCAGATGGTGTGTAGAAGGGGTGTATCAACATTAACTAATGTTTTTTTTAATGTAATTGAATATTTTTTAATATCTATAATATACGCGATTAGACGCTGCCCATCGCCTGAAATTCTTTCAAAGTTAAAGCTACTACTGCCGGTATCACTATTCATAAACATCGGTCGTAGCTGGACCTTTCACTCACTTAAGTCCAACCCATCACTGCAAAGTCAAAGTGAATAGAGTTTAGTTTTGGTTATAGACAAGCTTTAATATATAAAAGGACCGATACACTTTAATAATAAACATGCTAAGGACAAAAAAACATTTACACATTTTTTAAGAAACAAAATTTGTCATTTTATTCCATTTAAAAAATCACATTTCATTTGTATCTTCCTTATTTTCTAGAAGCAAAATAATTTGTTTAATTCTTAATCAACTGAAAGGTTCAATTATTTTATGAAAGATATACAGATTATCTCTAATTAGAAACATTTGTCTCTACCCATTGGGTAAGGTATTTGGCGAATTTCTTACGTTTCTTTTCGCCTATGTCCTTGTATCGTTCAAAGATAAGAAGAAGATTAGCTCGAAACAGTCTTAAATGTATTAAACTTGTAGGAAGAGAGCGAAAATTAGGTTAAGAAAACTGAAACCAGCGTTGACAAAATTGAGTGTGTTGTAATCGATAAGGCTTTAATAAGATTTTAATTACTTAAGTTTTCAATGTCTACCGAGATTTTTGTGTTCACACTGAACTATTCAATGTGGGCCAGATGCATTATAATTATTGAATTCCAAAATAAATAAAAAATACTGGTTTAAATAATAAGCATGACAACTAAAAATAAAATTAATTTAGACAAAGGAGGTTAATTATTATTTTTCAGCGGGGAATACAGTACGAGTTTTCCGTTTGGAAATAAACAATAATTTTTTATGTAGAACAAATTGAAATAGTTTCTACAAACATCGAAACACTAGTGTTTCGCCTACTAAGTTGGCATCATCTAGAGATAATTAACACTAAATCATTTTATGCCTTCGACAATTTGCGAAGATAAAAAATTTAGGAAATAATAATATTGAGACATTCTTCATACATTTTTGATGTCCTAAGAGATAAATAAAAATTTATTACTTTCGAATGTCACAAAACGTATTCCTCGAACTGTCGATTATAATATGATCTTTAAGATGACAACGCATATGATTTAGGAGGACTAACGGTGCCTGTAGGCAACCTCAAGATTTCGTGACGGGACCGAAAAAATCGAGATCGGCCTGGTTATCAAGTCGAAAAACTCTGAATCTCATAATCGGCGTTGTGGCAAGCCACTGCAGACTTAGGAGATATCTATCATTGATAGATGTTGAGGAGGACTCTACATGTCCAGGATGCGGGAGTCTTACCATTTCCTGGGACAGTGTGAAGCATTCGGGCGTCTGAGGCATAGATAGCATCTTCAGTACCGAGGAGCTGCTTAGGAAGGATATAAGCTACCTCGCACTATAGAACATGCTCACCTTTATTAGAAGATCGGAGAGATTCAACGAGGGAGCAAGGGAAGTACATGGCTAAGGGAACAGCTGGAGGTTGATAAAAGTGGCTCGTCTGCGGTTTCCACAACAGCCGTACCATCATATTTTATGTCCTAATATATGTTTACAGATCAGCTCGGTGGAGTAGTTGGCTAGAGCACGCAATGGTAAGTGTGATTAGATAATACTGGTCGACACAATTTTTATAACATAGTTCACAGTACTGTTTTTATATTGTTAATACCTTCCTATTAACTGAAAAAAAGTCCTACGTTCGTACCATTTTTGTATGAACACAATAGACCCTATTATATTGCCAGGTAATAAATTTTATGATGGATCGGCAATTTTAGAAGAGCAAGTTAAAGTAAGGTGGGACATTTTCAGCATCAGTCTTGTTTTGATCTTCCAAGTGCCCAATTATGTCTGTTAGAATGTGTTTTTGTTTGTCTAGATAACTCTGTTACGACAATAATGCCCAGTCAAACGAGCCGAAGTTGCAAAATCACACCTGTTACATTTGTGGAAAGTTCCTTGTGAAATCACAAGCGAGGAGGCCATTGTCATAAATGTGAAAAAAGCGTATTTTCTATATTTTAGACGGAGACCAAAATAAGTAATGGGTTTCCTACGTTTGTTGTGTAAGTTTTAACGTGTCACTAGTGCAGGGGATGAAAGGGATAAGAAAAAGCATGCCTTTTGCTGTTCCAATGGTATGGCAAGAACCCACCAAACATTATGATGATTGCAATTTTTGTATAACAAGAACTGAGGTATATTCCAAAAAAGAAAAACAAACAATCAAATATTTGCCAACTTCCCTACGGCATGTTCCTCACAATGCATTAGGCTTGCCAGTGCGAAATGCGCCTTTATATTGGCAAAATATTGTTTTGCGAGATAATTAATTAAAGAAAATAAAATAATTTGTTGTATGGACAAAAATGTGAGCAATCTTAGTGAAGGTGATGATGAAATAAGTGTATTAGAAAAAACTATTAACGATCTATCAAGTGATAGTGAACTAAAAGATCATTATATCAAGAAATTAAAAAGTGAAAATAAATTGTTTATTCAAGAAACCATAAAAGCCGAAGAAATGAATTGTCAATAAATAAACAAGAAAAAATTATTCAAGAACTAAGGAAACAATTAAAAGAATTCCAGAAAAACGCGAGCCAAAAAATAGGATTACAAAAACCATTAGCACTCAAACAAGCACTAAAATTTATAAAACCGTCTCCACATCAACTGGCAGTGGCGTATCAAGTAAAAGGTACATAAATGGAAATACTCAGACTGTATGTGAGATGGCAGAAAAGGAAATTCAAGCAGTACTAACTGATGCATGTTATACTGACCAGACTAATGCACAATTGACTGTTGTTAACAATATATGTCATAAAATTACTCAAAATCCAGTCCCAAATAAAAAAACTTAGTGTAAAAGTTAATGACATCATGAAAACAATATATTGATACTGGCCGATGAATTAGGATATGGGGTAAATATCAAAATAAGTAGTAAGATTGGTGCTAAGTACAATGTTCAATCATTTATTAAACCCCATGCTAAATTGTCTCAAGTGATAGAAAATATGGACAAACTTGTTAGCAGCTACAGTACATCTGATTATGTGATTATAATTGATGGTCTTAATGACTTTCACTCTAGGCGTTATCCCAGTTTTAAAAATCTATGTGCTAAAATAAAACAATGTTCCCACACAAATATATTTATTAGTACGGTGCCTAACAGTGACGAAAGGGTTCGTAATAACTTTAACAGATTTATAAATAAATTTAATGTGAATTTAAGATCATTCATTCAAAGAATTAATCATTACACTGAGGGCAATGTGGCATATCTGGATTCTTTTATCGTGATATCGAATAACACAAAAAATAATAAAAATTCTATCGAAGAGATACTGTTCAAATTAACAGAGAAATCTAAAACCAGAAACCTGACCTTTGTAAAAGTCCGAGATTTGAGTAAGGAAGCATGCCCCCCAAATACCACAACTGCAAAGCCCAGAGACGATCTTAGTTGGTGATGATGAACGTATTGTAGAGGAATTCTCAGTCAGTGATGACTATGGATGTGAGAGTGATCCTGACCCGAATTCTTCACTTGTCTCCGAAAATCAAGTTCATACAAACAAAATCATGTTTCTTCGTAAACAATAAAATTAAGGTAGGCCATGGTAATGTAAAACGCGTTAGAAATAATGAACAATATTACAAATTTGGAACTACTGACAGAATCACTAATTCGTCTAATAAATTTAATATAGTACATCAAAATGTCCAGTGTATAAGCCATAAGCTTCTGGAACTTGAAATATTTTTAGCTGACTCAAAATGTGATATATTCTGTGTCTCTGAACACTGGGCCAATAGCAATCACATACCGTCAATTAACATTGACTGTTATACATTGCAAAGTTACTTTTGTAGAAGTGCACTTAAAAATGGTGGAACTTGTATTTACGCTAAGAATACTATACAGTGTGCAGAACTCAGCTATAAAAAAAATCTCTCTCAAATGCTTCTTCATTTCTAAGAATTATTATAATTTTAAGAACTGATTCCAAAACGTAAACAAATTCAATTAGAAAAGTAAATACTACACAAAATAGCAACAATGCCAAGTTGAATATTTTTGATATATTGTATTGTTTCTTCATTGTGTCATTTTCACAGCTAACTTGTTTTCAAGAGCTACTTTGCAAATTTCATCGCTAAGATCTGATAATAATTCATAATTTCAACTTTGTTTGCTAATATCTACTGTTAGTTATCGAGTTGCAGTTTTCACTGACATCTGAAGCGTTTAATTCTCTATTTTACTGTGTAAAAATAAACATACCATTCCATTTAAATTTTTTAAGAAAAAGCACGATATTTGTTGACATGTCAGATTACGCCCTCTAACGGCGACGGTAATAATCAAAGGCCCTTTGTAACGAGACTACGTTTGTTAAATTCCGTTAAGTCTAATCGGAGTAATCGACATTTAAAAAAATGTTATTGGCATCTCCCCACCACTTTATTTTTGAAGACAGAAAAATTTGTAAAACTAATACAATTCGAAATTCTCCCAGAATTATGATGCATATATTTTTAATGACACTAATTGGTAAAAATACGGAGAAAAACCCTAATTTTCTGTTTGGTCATGGCTGTTACGCCCCCTAGCGACCATTTTAGAAACTCGAAAATATTTTCCAGCGATTTTTCAGGGTCACTTTACTTTAGACGATTTTTTCCCTAAACTTGTGCGATGATTAGTTTGTGAGATATGGCCGGCGTCCATTCTTAGTTGCCCAACCGGTACATATTTGGAATCAGCAGTTGAAGCAGAATCCAAAAATGGAGAAAGATACAGGGCGTTCTATTTAAAGAAAATATTCATGACGTCATAACGGAAACAGTGATGCCGTCATTGCCAAAAAAATAATATATATATATAAAGGATAAGGTGCGCAATTGAATTTAAAAATCTACGTGTCCGAGGATTTTTTTATAAATATTTTTGGCTTAAGAAATAATAAATTTATTGCATACTTTACGAACACGTTGTGTAATATTTATGTACATTAGTAAAGTCTAGATGTGAATGGTATACTCGTAATCATACACATTGAAATTTCAATTATAATGTCATGTCATGTAGCGGGTCATGCTGAGTGTGGCAAAATGACTCATATTAGCATTAAATTGTTATAGACTTGAATTAGAATTTCACTTATTTATTACATAAAACATATTATATCTGTAAATACATCCAAACTAAGAACTCGGAAATGTCACGTCGTCGTAAATAAAATGAAAGACGGTTTGAGTTATGTCTCGTATTAGAGATCCCCTCCGGTATTGTTTGAAATATTTTTTTATATTCCGTTCCGTATAAAAGGGAAACACAGAAATTGAAATAAAGAGGAAGGAATCGATGTTAAGAATGGCAGTCACTATTTATTAGTATTTTAAATTTTTCTTGTAATTCCATCTATTTCCTTTTTTGATCATTAAAAACAGAATATATTGTTTTAATACAAGTAATGACTATTACTAGTTTTGTTTAATATTATTTTCTAAGAATGGAACCAAAGCATGCTTTAGTGATTTTTTTTTCTCAAACTAATACTCATAATTATTACAACTTGATTCAGCATCAGAAATACGGAACGATTTTACATATGAAATAGAATACCGAGTAAACCAAAATGTGTATTTTTTATGTACTTGAATAAATAAACTATTTTTTTTATAAATAAATAAATCAACCCAAGCTGCAAAAATTTTCTTAGATAGTCTATAGAACAAATTAGCATTTCTGAGAGTTTTCCAAATCTGGTGTATGTAATGTAATGGTAAAATAGTTACTATTATAACTGAATTAAAAAATAAATTATTATAATTTTATTTTACAATTAATATCTTAACGTACCTACCCCATATGCATTATGTTGGAGACCCTCAGGGTCCAGATCCAAATGTTACATTTCAGGGACTCGCAACAGAAATTATCGCTTATTTTAGTCCAAAATGAAGCGGTAATTATTTATCGCCCGTGACCGAAGAAATTAAAGCAGAAATTATTTCTGAGTTGCAAGACAAACATGCACAGGTTAATATAGATGAAACATCAACGCTAGTAATCAGAACATCGCAAAAGTATTAGATAGGAGATGAATGAGACAATGGCAATGCCAACCCGCTTAATATAATTTTTAGAGGTAAAGAAGCTGTTCTGAACCTAACATAAACGTGCCTTGTGTGTAATAACTCACATTTCTAATACAACATTTTACCCTACAGTTTCATAAAAATGCTTTTTCAGTGACAAATAATAATATTATTAAAATGTCATGGCACCGATTTTTTGTTAGTTGTCATTGTCAAAATCAATCAATCTTAAAAATATAAAATACAAGTAGTACTGCTAGTAAATTCTAAATGGATGTGCCGAGAAAGCTGTGGTTGTTATGCATTTTGTTTGTAACCAATGTTTTGTGTAATAAACATTGTGTAATTATCATCAAAATTGAAAATTGTGAAAGATATAGCATGAAAATTCCAGCTGATATTCTGCAAGAAGCCAAAGAGGCTACGGCCAACTTAATTTCAGAAAAGTCTAAAACCTATAATAAAGAATATCTACAATTTGAAAATTGGAGGAAAAAAAGAGGAGTGCATACTTTCTACATTTGGGTAAAAAGATTGCATCTTCTTCGATATGGACTAAATATTCTATCATAAAGACGGCTTTAAAAGTATACAGGAACAAGGTATGGAAAACTTGTTCAGATATTTCAAACCCAAAAAGGCCAAAATTTTGGAGAGAAGATTTCAGAAAATATTTGATGGGAGCATCTATGTCAAAGTAAATGTTTATTATGATGTTCTTGCTTTTATGTATTTAATTGTTTGGGTTTTTTAGGTTCAGTACCCGATACCAAGATGATTAAATCAAGAAGTGTCACAGTTTTAAATGAAGGATTTTCGGTAAACTCACTTGATTTGATTAGGAAATATGTGTCTTTAAAAACATAAAATGTGTGTCACAAATAAGTGTTAATGAATTCTTTGTTTTCTTCATTTTTCGTATAATAAAGACAATAAATAAACTCCTTGGAGGTTTTTTTACATGAAAAACTACCTTAATGACCAAACCAATTTAGCTCATTAGTAATCTAAAGTATGCTTTAGCTCATTAGTGATCTAAAGTATACTTTAGCTTACTACTTTATCTCACTAGTGACTTATGGGCCACTTTATACCTTTAAATTTTCATCAATAAAGATAACTTTATTGAAAGTGTTGAATAAATGAATTTTTAGTGACAGGCGTCGAGGTTTAACATCAACATTTAGAACAATTGTTACCTGTCTGTTTTCACTCAAGTGCCACAAGTGAACAGTTTTAGCGTTATAGTGTAGTAATGTGTCTCGTGAACTATTTAGCTCAGGCGTTATTTTGGATATTATGAAAACCATCAGTCAAATGTACAAAGTAAGATTATTGCTTATCATTTATCATTTCTGTGCAAGTGTTTACACCGGTATTCTGGATCCACCTCTAATATTGACGTTATATAACATTCGGATTCAGGCCCTACATGAGTAAGTAACCATAACACACTGTTTTTGAAGATTTTTAGCATTTCGATTAGAATCCGCGTTTTCATTTCACGCATTTCATACAATTTTATGATATGTATTATATTTCCAACACATTTTTGTTCTTTTCTCCATACATTGAAGATTTTTAGCATTTCGATTAGAATCTGCGTTTTCATTTCACGCATTTCATACAATTTTATGATATGTATTATATTTCCAACACATTTTTCTTCTTTTCTCCATATAAAAGTCAATCATGCCCAAATGTTGGACTGAACATTTGTAAAATTTCAAAATATTAAAACACCTTGGGGAATACAAATATTTGGTTACAATGGACCTCATTTTGCCCGACGACGTAGAAACATGCGTATTAGAATTTTGTTTTTTTTTTTGTATATATATTTCGGTATGCATAATCAGGACTCCCTAAATTATGGAAATGATAAGAAATGAAAGAAAATAGGAGTGGAGAGATGAGAGAGGAGAGCTAAGAGAGAGGGACGAGGGAGAAAGGAAACGGGAGAAGGCAGAGGAAAGAAAAGAAAACATAGAGAAGAGAAGGGAGAGCAGAGAAAGGGGAGGGCTAGACGAGAGGGGAGTGGGGTGACGCAAGAGGGCAAATGGGAGAGATAAAGAAAATTAGGGAAGAGAGAAAGAAAGTTAAAACAATGAGATGTTTTCTACTTCATACTGACTTCTTTGGTATGTGCAATGTTGTAAACTCTTGAATATGTGAGAAAATATGAATAACAAAAATAACGTTATGAAATGAAAAAATAATAACGATACATAAAAAAGTTCAAAACCGACAAAATATTGACATTTCTAAAGTTTTAAATTAGCAGAACTTGTAAATTATTAAGTTGTTTAAAGCTACAAATATCTGAACAATTTTAATATACTCTGGTAGAAATGTTTCTGGATATTCTATAAAGTTGTATATTAAAATTGATGTTCATTTTCAAAAAGGGATAATATACGCATATATTTTTTTAAAATAGGGCAAGAAGAGTACGAAACATCCTGCGTAAAACGTCAATTATTTTAGAGTATTTAACCAAACATACACTGTGCACAGAAAGTTAAGGATGTTGGAAAAATGACAGTTGCATACTCCCTGCAAATTTTTTTTCCATGTGTATGATTCTGCATGGTTTTTAGATGCCCAGAATAAAAAGTATATGTCTCTTTTTTATCGCATTCTTGTTTTTCCAATTTTCGAAGAGATATAATTAATTTTCATTCTCTAATTAACTGCGTCAAGTAGGTCTGAAACTTGTTCTGTGGAGTTTTTGAATAAATATGGAAGCAAGGCTTAATTTATCACTACCTGATGCCAACAGGGCTATTGGTATGCTCCAAGCTCGCTCGATCTCGGTATAAAACACCGTGACAAGATCGTTATCTTCGACTTACAATAAGAAGGAATCCGACCCTTTACGTTTCTCAATAAAGAAACACCTTACGAGCAGCACATGGGGTCATAGTAAGTATCCAGTCAGTACGAAATAGATTCAGGGAGTTTGGCCTGTCAAGTCGTTCTTCATATCGAGCTCCTCGGTTAAGTCCAGATGATCATGCAGACTGTTTAACCTGGGCACGCATTTTCCTGACTTGACTCCCATTGAACATGTGTATGATTGATGTCCTTATTTTTTCGTAACCAAAGTATGCAAAAATGTTCATAAATAAGTTGTCAATTCACCCCACCACCCCCATAAAAAAATTTTTTGTCCAATTCTTTTATGAAAATATGAAATATCCTTAACTTTCTGTGCATAACAAAATCGATCGGATATATACGCTTATTATCGTGATAAGAACGGCATTAATTTAGATATATAAAAATACCATTTAGTACATAAATAGGTTCACGGTTGATATAAAAAAAAGATTATTTTGTATTTTTGCTGTTAATACATACGATTAGGATTATGTTCCACATAATAAGTAAATAAAAAAGACGGTCCAATCTTCAAATTAAAAATAATAACCACCATTACTAATATTTTAATTTTTTTTGTGTAAGCTAATGTTGAATCGCAGGTATTAGCATAATTAAAAAACTATTTCAAACTGTGTAATTTAAGACCCACCTCATCAATACGATACTAATAACAGGTTAGGTAAATTCCAATTTAATCAAGCATTAATAAAATAATGAATGACATAACCATTGCTAATTTAATTAACGACCACTGGTAATGAATTTGTAATCTGTAATATAATAAGATAAAATGTAGCCTCTATTGTTCAGAGCTCACATCATACTAATAAGCAGGTACATCATGATACATAAACCACAATAAATTGTGTTAAGTAATTGATAATAATTTGCCAAATTTATTGTCTTTACTTACACCACAATAGCAACATTTGGATTAACATCGTTTATCGAAAACAAAGAAATTGTTTGCATTTAAGTAGGTCTGTGCGATTCGGAAATACTGAATCGATTTTCGATGCGCAAAAAATATCGACACGAATCGATTAATCCAGTCGTTTATTATAACTCGAATTGATTCATAAACCGATTCGATTCGATTTGCTGTAACGAAGTTGCAGGCCATTTCATTCCAGTTTGTTGTTGTCTACGATGAATTAAGTTTCTGCCAGTCTAATCTAGATGACGCCACTGATTTCTACTGGAACAGTTGGTTTTGCAGATTTTTGCACTAAATATCTATCTATCTTTATTGCTCATACTCTACTCTCAAATGTTTGTCTCTTTCCAAACTATAATCGAGTTTAGGTAGTAGAATACTACGGTGCTTCTTCCGTCTTACTAATGTAGCGTTCAGATGGAAACCATCTCTAGTTCAGCGGTGTGGTAAAATTTATATATTTTCTAGTATTATTTTGTGATTTTATGATCATCATTATTTAAAAAGTTGCTATATTGATTTAAAGTACCTTTGAGGTAATTTTCATAATAATATCGTACCGTAATTATCTCAATTTACGCCTTGGGCGAATTTACTTTTTCGGTGATCAATTCACCTTGGTTGTTCTTTGGAACAGCCATCATTAATATTGATTCGTGTCGATTTATCGTGCCTTGTTGGCAATTTATCTAATATCCCTCTGATATTGTAATAAGTTCGTGTGCTAATTTAAACTAACTTTGGCTTATTGTAAATTTAAGATTTACTCCGCAATGGATGTCGCCATTTTGTATCGTCGTTAGTTGTTTTCTGTCTTTGTCTGTTGATGTTTTAGGTCACTTGGCTGCGTTGGTAGCGCTCTGAACAGTGGTGACTGGTGACATTTGGATATTGGTACACCTTTTTGGACTAAACCTATTTGTTTATAACCTTTGTGAAAATTATCTAATGTGGTGCATTTGTTTTGTGGTGGATCATTTTATACCAGTGCATATATTTACCAACCAGACCTCAGTAACGTAAGGTTTTTCTAAATTTAAAATATCGAATGCTTACTTGAACGTTTACTTAGTATTTAAGTCAGGAACGTTGCTCTAGTGAAGCTTTGCCTAATTCTCTGGCAAAGATACCTGCCTAGTTATCTGGCAATTGATTAACTTTTAATTATCTACAGTAAACATATAGTCAAGTTATATAGTTTATTTAACATTATCTACAATTCATTATTACTTCTCTCCGAGGAACTAATAAATAATTTAATTTAACGTTACCTTCAAGTTGAAAACTATCATATTGTTTTATGTTTAGCAAATATTTATTTACGTTATCTTTCTAGTTGTCTGTCTGTATATAGACATTCTAAATTATATTTTCTTGTAGATTAACTTCTTTTAGTAAAAAAAATATCTTAACATATAGTGAATACCTATTTCACTTTGTTTATTATCATAGCTACACCTAGTTTATTTGTTGGACTAGTATTTTTTCTATTTAACGTAACTTTTATTGATACTTAAGTTAGTTGAAGTCTTCAACTTCCTAAAATATTGTGGGATACCGATCCTAGTTTGTTTAGTTTGCAATTTACTCTGTAAATTTGTGTTAACTCTCATATTTTGTCTACGTAGCTGGACAAATCAAACGTCACAGCTTATAACTTTGTTTTGCCTATAATACTGATCACATAAAACTCTCCCCTTTTTATGTAAATACCTGGACCAAGAGAAGAGGAGAACTGGTGGATCGAACTGATCATTATATACAGGGTGGTGCAGGAAAACGATATTTTATACAACTGGCATTTTTTCTTAAGGGTAACTGTAGTACTGACAGTGGTGTTTCAAACGGACACCGAACCCATTAAGAGCTTAGCCGTTGGTGAATTCTTCGCTGGACTAACCTATTGAAAGTTACGTAAGATCCTCGTCCCCAGCGAACGTTTATATTTGGTCAGAAGAAATTTGCAAGAGATCAGTCATTTTATTTTTTTCTCTTTCAATACCATATCATTTTTTTTATGTGGTTAGTTGTTGGTTTTCAACCACCTCTAGATTTTTTTTACTAAAAGAGGCCATCTGAGCCAATGTAAATATTGTACATATATATTATTATACTTTTTATTAAATAATATCTTTTTATTCAACTTCCTTCCCAACAGAATTTCAAGTTTTAACGTTATCTTTACCTTTTAAAGTAAAATTTTAATTATTTGGTACTTTCAAAAGTCCTGGCGCCCAGCCTAGATTTTGGTGAAAACTCAAATCAATCTAAGCCCTTATTCACGACCTGCTAACTGAGCTATCGTCCAACCCCCAGCTAATTGTGTTATGCCAGCAATTGGACGGGGGGTGTTGCGCTGCATGGAACCAAATCAAATCGAAGTTACGGCTCGAATAATAATTTGAATAGATGGTTTAGCTATTTATATTGATCATATTTTTTTGACATAAAAACCAATCAAACAAATAAATTTTTGACCACGTGTGTCAAAATAGACAAATCAACGTGTGTTTAAACCAGCAATAACCTACAGAGTGATTATCAAAGACGTTTATCGGGGGTGCTTTTCACTTCTGTCAGTTTTGAAATTTTTACATCAATATTCAGAAAAATGTCGCGCTTTGGAAATGGGAGTAGTGATTCCATAAATAAATCATACAAAATAGTATTCCTATGAATACTAAAAGGATTACAAAATGGGTTTGGGAGTTATTTATGAATTTTGTAGACGAACGTAAATATCAGATAAATGGAAATAGCTCAGTTGAAACCCCTGCATTAATTTTGAAAGACTGGGCAATTAACATAAAGAGAAGCGATGGTGGTAATTATAAAGAAACTACAATTAAAACTATATGAAATGTAACCGCTAAGATGATCCAAGAAAAAAATCTATGAGGAGTTTAATATTAATATAGATCCATTTAATAGCATTGCATTTAAATACGCCCATGATGCACGAAATGCCAAACGACGAATCTTGCAGGAAGATCCTAAAAAACGCAAGAAAAGTTCAGTGCATTCGATTACGGTGAACTCCGCAACATTATTAATTTGTGGGATGAAAATCTACCAGATGAATTACAGCGCAAATTCTATCATATAGCAGCAGTTGAATTGGCTTGGAGGGAAGAGGAAGCAGCTAATTGTTTAATTGATTACATTTCCGTGAAGACGAATAATGATGAATCGAGGACTGGTAGAATCAAATATAATCCGGTATTTAATAAAACATGCCAAGGAGGAGATAAATACTGTGCAACTGGCAAGTGGATTACACCAAATGTTGATAAAGAGGTATGCCCAATTCGTCTGTATCACAAAATAATATCAAAAATAAATAATAACATAAAAATAGATTCGACATTGGAAAAATGAAAAAGACAACTGGTAGACGAATGTGCCACTGGGGAAAAACACAACATCCAAATGAACCAAGCCCGCTGCTGAGAAAATTGGGTTAGATATCAAGCAGAAAAAATTCACTAATCATTCTAATAGATCTACGGCTATAAGCCAATTAGCCAAAAATTGAGTTGGAGAACAGCAGTGGTTACATATTATCGGTCATATAAATACAACTTCAATAAAACCATACCTAAATATTAATAAAACACATCACGAGCAAATAATTAACAATATGCGTGCAGATAAGGTATACGATGTTGTTAAGAAAGCTTGATCAAGAAATTGTTACAAGTGAAGATTCTTCTAATAAGAAACGTATGAATAATTTTACATTTAATAATTGCTCATTTAATGATTGTAAATTTCAATATTCGTTCTTACTATAATATTACTATCGATATATTTTTAGTACCTATCTAAAATAAATTGTTAAATTTGCATAAAAAAAAAATTATCTTACCAATGAACCTCGTGCAATGATAAATCCTCATAATTTTGTTGGCACTACCCTCAAGTGTGTTACTTGAAATAACTGCCCTCCAGCAAGCTCTCGGGCAGTTATTAACCAACACATTTTCGGAAATTGCTGACAAAATTATCGCTTGATTATCATTGCCCTTGGTTCAGTATGCGTGACAATTACTACTTAGACGTTGACAAATGACGTGACATGTATCGTAACATAGGAGGAATGAAGTAAATCATTAAAAAATATACCAGAATTATATACGCTCCCTCGTATAGAGAAAAGTGCTGAAAGTTCTAGCTCCAACAGATTTTCATTGATTTTTCAAATTTTGACAGATCATATCATGGACTATTGTCTTCAGCAAAATCATTGTCTAGCAAGGTTTTCTCACATTTTCTTTCCACTAGTGAGAATTGTAAATTAATTCAGTAACAACAATTTATTTAAAAATTAATTATAAAATTAAATTTATAGGCATACACAGTAATTATTCTATTGCGTAGTAACTAATTATTGATTTTATAAATTTCACAAACATGTTAGCTGCTTTAATTATTATAATAAATGAGTAAACCATTGCATTATGTCAAACCATTTATTCACCACACACATTAAATTTAGGCAAACTAAAACAAATCAATAATTATAAATTAATATTCTATATTTCAGTAATAATTGATTTAATCAGTAGAGTTCAAAATTAAATATTTGGTTACTTAGTTTAAAAATTAATGGGACAACATTTATTGCATAAATGAAAGGTAATAGGAATAACAAGCGACCATTTAATTCTACTTACAAACAATTCATATTTGTTGCAACATTTTTATACAAAAAGTATCGTTTTCCTTTTTATTCCATAAAATGTATTTAAAATCTTAGTTGTAACTAATATGGACTCTAATTAGTAAATCGTGGGTGATCTGGCAAAACCTCCTATCTCACAATTTTTTGGATACAATTTACTAAATTCTATCTAAAATCGTATTTAACTCGAAATCCAAAAAATTTTTAGATAGGAGGTTTTGCCAGCTTACCCACGAAATTATGATTATAATAATCCGACTTTATCATTTACAGTTCATAAAACATAGAACCCACATTTCAAAAATAGCAGATATATATTCGGTCAATAGTAGAATAGTAGTAATAATATGAATAACGAGGTACAGCAGCAAAGATAAAATAAAATAAAATACAATAAAAAAAAAAGATAAAATACACACACCATCAGAAGATCATGTACAAATCAAGGAAATGTGACCGTGTAAGAAAACATAATATGGAGTTAAGAATATAATCCAGACATGAATTCATCAACTGTTTTATATTTATATAATTTAAGGCAACTATTCACAAAATGAAGAAAGAAATTTCTCAAAAGTATGGGCGTTGTAACAATAAAATTATTAATAATAATAATAATAATAATAATAATAATATTTGTACAAAAAATCGAGGGCAAAATACAGTCGGCCAGACAACACGCTTCTCGGATCCAGAGTGTGGTGGAATATAAGACGACTGGTAGAGTCTTATATTCCACCGGTCGGATTAAGACGTCAACACCATACTCTAAATCTGACAGTGATGCTTACCATCAAGCAGCACTGTCTAGATAGGATCCGAGCGCTCATGGCGATAAAGAAAACATTGAAGAGGCGGGTCAGGAGTATGGAACAAAACACTTTGTTCCGTACGAATCCTTCCCGCCTCTTTCAAGAGCCACAGCGTGTTGTCGAGAATCCGCCGACTGTAGAAGATGTCGAAACCTTCTGGAAGGGAACCTACGAAACGACGCGTCCATTCAATAGCGACACTCCAGCAATAGCACACTTCGAGGCTCTGTGCCACAGACATCTTGAAGAGCCAGAAGAAGTGTGCCCGGCAATCAGTACGGAGGAAGTCCAACAAGCGCTTGTTGGTACCAAGAACTTCGCTGCCCCGGGCCCAGACGGCATTAACAACTGGTGGTGGAAGAAATTTCCTTCCACTCACCGCCGTCTGGCGCGAGTTTTCAACTTATGGTTGAACGAGGGGCAGCAGATTCCGGACTGGTTTGTCGAGGGACGTACTGTGCTTATCCCCAAAAAGGGGGATCTTTCCGACCCGAGGAATTATAGGCCGATCACTTGCCTTAACTCCTGCTACAAGATATTTACACGTATCTTGTATGCTAGGACGCTGAGGTCTGTTGATCCGGTCTTCCAGCAGATACACGAACAGCGTGGTTCCAAGAAGGGCATGGCAGGTTGCAAGGACAGCCTGCTGATAGACCGCTGTATTACACAGGATTCTGTGCAATACAAGCGGAATCTATCGATGGCCTGGATTGATTACCGCAAGGCATTTGATACAACATCACATGAGCTATTGTTGTACTTGCTCGAATGCCTTGCGGTACCAGCACCACTAGTGAGATGCATAGAACAGCTGCTGCCGCTCTGGAAGACCCGCTTCACCATAACATCAGGTACACAGCGGGTTACGACAGAGCAGGTGGCATTTAGGAGAGGAGTTTTCCAGGGTGACTCCCTGAGTCCTCTCCTCTTCTGCATCTCACTGCTGCCGTTGTCTGTTGGACTCCGCCAAACCCGCGGATATCAATGTGGGCCACCCAGCGACCGGAGGCATAAGGTCACCCATCTATTTTATATGGATGACCTTAAACTTTATGCCTCCGGAGAGCGCGAACTACAAAACGCTCTTAGGGTGGTCGAAGAATATACGCGGGCAATTGGTATGGAGTTCGGGTTGGACAAATGTGCAGTCGTCCACCTCAAGAGAGGACGATGCGGGGAATTTTCTGAAGATGCGCAGCTCGCAGACGGAAGCATCCTAAGGCATCTGGATGCCGGAGAGACCTATACATATCTGGGTGTGCAACAAAGGCACATCCAGGATGTATTACAAATAAAAGATTCTCTCCGCGGCAAGTACAGACACCGCCTCCGAAAGATTTGGTCTTCCGAACTTTCGGGGAAGAACAAGGTGTCTGCAACTAATATGCTTGCCGTTCCGATTCTGCTCTACTCCTTCGGAGTAGTAAAGTGGAGGGTAGATGAGCTGCGTCAATTAGACAGAGATACCCGCAAGATGATGAATATTCACAGAAGTATTCATCCTAGATCGTCCGTTCCTCGTGTGTACCTCCCACGTCAACGGGGGGGCCGAGGACTCTTGAGCCTGGAGTGTACGCATGGCAGAGTAGTACTGAGTATGGCATGTAACATACTCAGGAGCTCAGATCCCCTCTTGCGGTTCGTAAAACATCATGAAACTGTAGGAGTGGGAGCAGGATTGTTCAAGGCAGCAAAAAGAGCCGCAGATGAACTCGGTCTCGCATTTGACATCAGGCGAGGAGGCCGGCGAGGTGCTGATGTTGAGTCAGTCACCGAACTTCAGCTAAATCGTCTGAAAGCCCGAATTAGAGCTGCCGAACAGGAAAATCTGTTTCGGCAGCATGTCGATAAACTCCAGCATGGTGTCTTCTATAAGAACATAGAAACACTGGGTTTATCGACCAGGCTGACCTTCGCCTTTCTAAGGTCAGCAGGGCTTAAGTCGGAGACCGAGGGATTCATTATGGCCTGTCAAGATGGTGTTATCAACACCTTGGTCTACCGTAGCCGCGTGTGGCTTGTAGAGGTTCCTGATATCAACTGCAGGACCTGCCATCAGGCGCCGGAATCGCTCATGCA
Source organism: Rhamnusium bicolor (assembly GCA_029963845.1). Lineage (NCBI taxonomy): Eukaryota > Metazoa > Arthropoda > Insecta > Coleoptera > Cerambycidae > Rhamnusium > Rhamnusium bicolor. The sequence continues at coordinate 220,373 of JANEYF010001519.1, read as the reverse complement.
CTTACTTTCTGCATGCCCTATATATGCGATTTCGGCCTACATCCACCGACATAACGCGGCTTTACGAGTGCTATACTACCATCTAAGGCACTCGTACGGGGTAGACCAGACACCAGTGCTGCCTTACGTCCCCGGAGATATTGAGTCCGTTGTCGAGAACGAGAAATGCCGGATTTACTGGAACTACTCGTTCCCGACTGTCAGGCTAATCCAAGCCAACAAGCCTGACATAGTCCTCCTCGACCATCAACTCAAGGTGATGTATGTTATCGAGTTCTCGGCACCTGCGGAGAAAAACATCACCTTGAAGGAGGAGGAGAAACGGACCAAATATCGCGATCTCCGGTACGAGCTCCAAGTGCTGTACCCAGGCTACTCGGTCAAAATGGTCGTCCTTATTATCGGTGTACTCGGAGGGATAAAGCCTACGCTGCTCTCGGAACTGAAGATCATACCGGCCTGCCAAAAACCAGCCGAGTGGCTGGCAGGTCAAATGCAGAAGGCGGTCATTCTGGGTTCTCTCCGTCTGCTTAGGGCACACGATTCTGGTATCTACAGTCACTAACCCTGCGGGATATGGGGAGTGGCTGTAGTTGATGCGCCGGCGCGACTCCCGTGAGGCGTCGGAGGCCACGGGAGGACTGACCGGCATCGGGAAACCGAAAAAAAAAAAAAAAAAAAAATAAAAAAAAAAAAAAAAATAATAATAATATTTATTGATGTATATAACAGGAAAATGTTTTACACAAGTCAAAATAAAGATAAACGAACAACGAACATATAAATAGAAAGATATCTACATGACAATATAAGTATAGAGTCAAAAAAGAAAACAATAATAGACATATACATTACATATAACATTTGTATTATACATATAACATTTTACTACACGTCTACACATATTGTAGAATGGGTCCAAATAGTGGAGCATACAGCTTAAAAGTAAAACATACAACGTAATTATAAAAAGAAATCCTGGGTTTTATAACAATTTTTATCCAAGAGCACTTTCTTCAATTTAGATTTGAAAATATGGATGTTTCTAGAACATTTAATATCATCTGATAGAAAATTAAAAAATTTACAGCCATTATAAAAGAAACTTTTTTGGTACAACGTCGTTCGACACGACTTTGGTTGTAATAGGCCTTTTGACCTTGTATTGTGATCATGTTCGGTCTGATTAGCAAGAAACTTATGCTTATTTTTGTATACATATATGCATACTTCAAGTATATATAAATTAGATACGGTTAAAATTCCTAATTTCTTAAAAGTACTGCGGCAACTCTCACGGTAACCGAGTCCAGAAATAATTCGTAATGCATATTTTTGCAGAATAAATACGCGGTTAGTATATGCACAATTTCCCCAGTTTATTATTCCATACTTCAAATGGCTATGAAAGTTTGCATAGTAAAGAGGCACGAGAACATCTCTGCTACAGTGGTTAGACATGAAACGTAGACCATAACAATTGCTGCGTAATTTATTACACAGTACGTCTATATGATTACCCCATTGCAAATGCCTGTCACATGTAACTCCCAATATTTTAACTGACGTACAGATATTTATGTTACTGTCAGATGGACAAAATTCATTATTTTTTTGTAGAGTGAATAATAACATATTAGTTTTATTTCTATTCAAATTAAGCTTATTGTTTTCAGACCATTTGATTATGTTTGCATACAATAGTTCAGCAGTATGTTTAATCTTATTTAGGTCTTTATCTATGATTAGGAGATTCGTGTCGTCGGCGTAACATACCGTATAAACGTTTGGAGTCTTACTTAGATATGTTATTAAATCATTTGCAAATATGTTAAACAGAAGGGGACCCAAAACAGATCCTTGAGGAACACCCTGTGTTATGTCACATATGTCACTTGTAGCATCATCGTTTAATTTGACAGTTTGTGTTCTATTATCAAGGTACGAGGACAATAGGTTTAAAGGAGTTCCCCTGATTCCGTATCTATTTAATTTCTCGATCAGTAGTTCATGGTTAACGACATCAAAAGCACGGGAGAAGGCAATAAATAATCCCAGGGCATGTTGTTTCCGATCGAGTGCATTTACAATCATCTCATAGAATTCACAGAGGGCTGTGTCTGTGCTTTTATTTTTAGAGAATCCATGTTGGTAGGGCGAAAGTAGATCATTCTCATATAAGAAAAAGGACATATGATCTTTTAATGCAAGTTCAAAAAGTTTAGATATACTACACAGCAGACTAATTGCTCTATAGTTCCCATAGTCATTAGGGTCACCTTTTTTTGTATATAGGTTTAACTATGGCTAACTTAAAAATATCTGGGAATATTCCCGTGTTAAAACAGAGGTTTATTAGAAAAGCTAATGGCTGACAGATACTTAATTTACATTTTTTATTAGGTTGTTCGATATTCCATCATATCCACTAGAGCTGGAAGATTTTAACCTATTTATTAGTGAGATTACGTCCGATGCTAGAATTGGAGCTAAAAAGAGTGACCTCTCATAAAAATTTACATTAGAGCTTAAGAAATCAGAATCGTATGTAAAATTATTGCTTGTTGTCAACGTAAAATGCTGGTTAAAATTATTAGCTATATCAATATCTGATATTTTTAGCCCATTTTCAACTATATTTATAACCTGGGATTTATTATTGTTACCTTTTATTTTATTTACTGTATTCCACATTGCTTTTGACTTATTATCTGAATTCTTAATTTGTCTGTCATGATATTCTCTTTTAGCTTTTACCAGTGCATTACAATATTGCTTCTGCAAAAATGTGCTGACTTCTTTATAGGCCGGGTTTATTTTTGATAAGTCATTAGAAGTTGTAACCTTTTGCTTTAACTGCCTTAAATTATCGGTCATCCAATTATCCTTATGTTGAGATCTAACAAGAGGAACACTTTTTTAGTGGAAAACATAGCTGAAAATAATACATTATAGTATCACTGAAAGATTTGCTAGCCTTATTTGGACTGTTTTGGGCATATGTCTCTTGCCAATTTTCCCGCTCTAAATAATCACAAAATAAACTAATATTTTCTTTGCTGAAAATTCTACGTTGTATATATTTGTTTTTTGTATTTTCAGTAAAAGCAGTCTGTATATGAATTGACTGAGCGAGATGATCAGATAGATAAAGATTCATAACTTTAGTTTTGAAGATATCAATATTTGAGTTTATTAGAATATTATCGATACAGGTACTTGATGTAGCTGTCTGTCTAGTAGGAGATTTAATAGTAACAGTAAAATCAAAGCATCCTAATAAATCTGTCAAAAGTGACAGGTTGCTACTACATTTAATAAAATTTACATTAAAATCACCTCCTATAACTATACGTTTTCGTTTCATTGAGAGATATTCTAATAAACCATTAAATAGTTTTAAAAACAGATTGAAATCTCCATTTGGTGGCCTATATATTACAACGATCAACAAGTCAATAGAGTCTAGAATTACTGAGGTACATTCAAGAACACCGTCTAAATAAAAGTCATCTATTAAAAAAACTGAGTCATCATGAAAAAAGCTGTTATTTCTATAGATGGCTACACCACCATGTCCTAAATGTTTTCGACAATGGGAGTTAATAAGAGTGAAGTCACTTAAGGTATTTGCTCTAATTTGAGTGTCATTTTGCCAGTGCTCCGTGAGTAGAAGAAAATCACATTTATAGTCATTAAAAACATCATTTATAAGTAAAATCTTATTTCCTAGGCACTGAATGTTTTGGTGAACAATATTTACAGTTTTAATACTACCTTGTTTTATGGGTGTAAATCTATCTGAGATAGGCGAGGGTATAAAAAAACTTCACTTTGTTCACTATTTTCTGAGTTTCTTTTTTCCCTACTGTAGCACCTGTATCATTATCAGAAGTAGCTTCTGCAGTAACTTCCGTTTGCTCTAGGACATTACCTTGTGCAAGACTGGGTAGAATAGAGGGCGATTCGTCTCTACTTGCAAGTGAACACATGTCAATTGAGCTTAAAAAATTTTCGGCTAGAGAAAGTGGAAAGCTCGTCGATGCACATGTATCTTCAATGTCGGTGACTTCCAGAACACTCTCGTTTCGAGGGTCGGCGAGTAAAGTGTCCACGGGAGTAATCTCAATTAAGTTATTGGACGAGAAGTATTTAATGTTAGTGATATATTCGTTGACCCTAGTAAGCAGCAAATGTTTTCCACTGTATGTAATAAATCCTTTATTATTGATGTGGTGGTTTTTGAGTAACTGAGCCCCGTCCATGTAAAGAACATGTCCAAATTTAAGGGCGCAGTTGAATAATTTAGAATTTTCTTTGTAGATAAGATTATTGAGGACGGGCCGATTTTTTGCGTAGGGAGCACCAATTATGATAAGATTAGTGTTCTTCGAGGCATAGATGATATCATTTATATATTTAATACTCATCGGATTACCCTTGCTAGCATTGCCAGTACCGGAGAATAATATGATGTAATCCGATTTGTTCATATTCTTTGATAACGTTTTGTGTTCAAATGTAATATCTTCAAATGTAGCGAAGGCTTTCGACTGGCAATTAATATCAAACAAATGACTAGTAAATTTTTTTAATAATTGAAATGCAGTCGTTTCCACTATGGTCTGCCAGTATAAGAATTTGTGGCTTTCTTTTTTGATTTGTTTTATTAGAGTCAGCAGGCTTCTTGTTTTGGGTTATCCTGTTATCCAGATTTTGGTGTACTTGATTAATACAATTTGTTGTGACTTCCTTGTACATATTTTCACTTCCAAGGACCCAGTTGTCAGTTTAAGCATAATTATGTGTTACTTCAATAATTACGTCAGTAGATTGTGTTTCCACACTACTAGTTAGTGGGAGAATTGTTTGTGTGCCAACATTGGCATAAGTCTTTTTTTGTTTCCAATGACTTCATAATATTGTTTTTAAGATATTGGATTAGATCATTTTTATGGTGCAAGTCTTTGTTGAGATCGTCGATTTTCTTATATAATTTAATATTTTCAGCATTTACTGTTTCATACAAGTTTGTTTGCTCTGCTAGTCTATTACGCAAGTTGGTCAGTAAATTGTCTGGTGTTTCCTTGACCTTTCCTTTTTTCATTGTCACTATCGTAAGATATACTAATATAGCTGTTATTGTTCTGAGAGGTAGATGTACCCACAGCTTTTGATTTGCTTAATTGTTGCTTAGTTTGTGATCTTGTAATCTTTGGAATCATTTTTAATTAAGATTCAAATAATAAATATTTAAATTTCAGAAAGATGTAGAACCAGTGGTGGTCAGGGTGCTTACCTCGATTTGAAGTGTCAAAGATAAGGCTTATCTCTGTCAATCAACGTAAACAATCAGAATGTTTGAATTTTAAGTCCCAAAACATGCCAAAATCATACCACTAATAAGCACTTTTAGATAACACAACACACTTGCGAATCTTACGTATTAACGTATAATAATTTTCACGTATTTCAAACAATTTTAAAGAGCACTATAATAACAGTACTATACAGTTAGACACCTATTCCACCATGTTATTATTATTAAATAAGCAAATATTAACAAACACAATAGTTATTTTTGTACTAAGGGAATAAAGAGGCGTTTGTGGCTCGCGGTGTGAAAATTCTCTAACACGATAAGGACCATAAAAGCATAAATGTTTTAGTGGGTCCATTAATGCTAGTAATATAGTTTTATTCTTGTGATCACTATTAAACCTATATGTGTGTGTATATTAGTGCTACATTCACTAATAGTTTCAGCCCTCTTCGTATCAACTATGGAAGTTACCGAACTCGCCAAGATAACAACAAGGTAAGATATTGTGTCATATATACAGGGTAGGGCAATAGTGCGTCGGACCTTGATATCTCGAGTTCTACGATAGCTAGAAATTTTTTAAAAAATTGCAAGTAAACTAGATAAAAAAGTCTATAACTGGAAATTATTTGAGAACATACAGGGCGAGCCAAGACGAAATTACAGGACCAAGTGCCTTTTTTTTAAATGGAATGCTATGTATATCAGTACATTTTTTGAGGCCTCTTTCTAGGCTCTATTCATTCCTATATTATTATTGGCAATCTCCCAACCACTTTGATGTAAGGAATTTTTTTGTTGAAATAATGCCATCTGCAGATGGATATTAAAAAAAATCTTAATTGAATACTAATTTTTGGCCACCCTGTACATTTTTAGGAAATGAAAATGATTCAAAAACATTAATTAGATCTCTCGTAACTGGTATGCACATAAGTTTTTCTTAAAACTTATAATTGTGACTGTGGTGATTTTTTTTAATATCCATCTGCAGATGGCATTATTTCAACAAAAAAATTCATTACATCAAAGTGGTTGGGAGATAGCCAATAATAATATAGGAATGAATAGAGCCTAGAAAGAGGCTTCAAAAAATGTACTGATATACATAGCATTCCATTTAAAAAAAGTCACTTGGTCCTGTAATATAGCTATCGTAGAACTCGAGATACGAGGTCCGACACACTATTGCCCCACCCTGTATGTATATATATATATATATATATATATATATATATATATATATATATATATATATATATATATATATATATATATATATATATATTATTAAATATGATTTGAAGGAAACAACTACTCAGCGGGCAAATACCCCGACCTGCATTGAATTACACCTTCAAATCATGATAGATGGAAAGCCAATATCATTTGTCAATTCCTAACCAGACATAGATCGATTTCGAACTTATTTGTTCTCTTCAATATCTATAGGTATGGAACAGACAAAGATAGCGGCCAACCGCTAGTTATATACTCTAAGTGAGTAAATGGTAGAGGTATGAAACTTCTAAGGTTGAATTCGAGATTCTTGTGATGACTTTGAATGAGGGACGCTAGGTGGACTAAACTAATGTTATTAAATATGATTTGAAGGAAACAACTACTCAGCGGGCAAATACCCCGACCTGCATTGAATTACACCTTCAAATCATGATAGATGGAAAGCCAATATCAAGCCAATATCAAGTCGCTATCCGCCACAGAGACATCTAGGATGTCGGTCGGATAGTAGCATTCAGACCATATGAGAAGTTTCATACCTCTCACCACTATTCACTTCACCTTAGTTAGTATATAACTAGCAGGTTGGCCACTATCATTTGTCTGTTCCATAACCTATGGCATACTGAAGAGAACAAATAAGTTCGAAATCGATATATGTCTGGTTAGGAATTGACAAATGATATTGGCTTTCCATCTATCATAATTTGAAGGTGTAATTCAATGCAGGTCGGGGTATTTGCCCGCTGAGTAGTTGTTTCCCTTCAAATCATATTTAATAACATTAGTTTAGTCCACCTGGGCTAGGGGTCGCCGTTCTCGGTACTTGCTGTGATGCAAGTCGCTATCCGCCACAGAGACATCTAGGATGTCGGTCGGATAGTAGCATTCAGACCATATGAGAAGTTTCATACCTCTCACCACTATTCATATATATATATATATATATATATATATATATATATATATATATATATATATATATATATATATATATATATATATATATATATATATATATATATATATATATATATATATATATATATATTTTATATATATATATGTATATATGTGTATATATATATATATATATGTGTATATATATATATATGTGTATATATATATATATATATATATATATATATATATATATATATATATATATATATATACCCGATCTCTAAAAATGACTAACCGACGCGATCACCGCAATTCGCGATATGTTACACCTTTGTTAGGCGCTAATGTTATGCAATCATATTGAAGACTCCTTGGTGTGGTTACGATAAAGAGTTTACAAATTCTAGACAGAGACTAAATCTCTGTTTTAATATTTTTAATATTTCCTTGAAAATGAGACAAAGACAATTTAGTTTGGTCGCGAAGGATTTTATAATGACGGTTCAGAAAACAACGACAAGAATGTTTTTTTTACACTAAAAAAAACTCTGGCTCTGATGCAAATTGGGACATAACAGCGTCAAAGTAGATTTCATTGTAACTCTAACGACTTTATGCCAGTTATAAAACAAAGACTTTTACAAACAAACAAAACAATTTGGCCACTAAATGAATTTCTATGTCCTTCTCATTATCTAAATGAGATCTTCCAGAACTTTATTTTAAATGAAGACATCTATACAATTTTTAATCATGCTGGAAAAAATCTAGTCATAATTTATCATATTTGCCATCAAGGAAAGATTAAATTGAAAACAAATTTCCTTTTAGAGCGTAACCGAATAGTGACATTTTAATGCGTTTTTTTTTATAATTTTGACTACAAATTAAAGCTACGAATATTTATATGGCGTTTATTAGATCAGATTAGAAATCAGATTAAGTTTCACACTCGGGTCCAAAGTTCGTGTAGAGATAGAAATCTAAAAGTTTGTATGGATCTGCAAACAATTATTAGAGACGAATGATCACATGATGTTTATCCAGTTTTTAATATTTCAGTTTAGATCAAAATTTGGTATAAAGTAATTTTCATTGTTTGTTACGGTAAACACGAAAAAAAGATAATGAAAAAAGTAACCAATGGACAAATAAATATCTCAACAAATAAGGGGCGAGAATGATAAATTGACAAATATACAGGGTGAGTCAGTTTTTTGTAGACAAACTTTAACAGGAGATAGAACACATGTTTTTAAAATGAAAAGTTCCTATAAACATATGTCGTAGAACGCTTCGTTTCCGAGATACAGGGTGTTGAATATAATTTTTTTTTTCTCGAATTTTCATTATAACTTATAAACGAATGCTTAGATTTTTTCCATGTTTGGGGGATAATGCCTATTAATTAAGGGGCATAAAACAAGCGATAAGAATGTTCAAAAACTTGCACAGTGGCGGAGTGGAGGGGGTGCTCAACCACTTTCTTAAACAGAACTTCTACACCAATGACTATTTTTTAAAAAAACTGTTATTTTCATTATTTACATACAGTTTAACAAAAAATAATGCCCCTTCTTCTGTTTCGAAATTCCTGTGCGTTTCCTAATTATTTTGATTTTTAGTGTTTGATGTGGTACTAAATTAAGTAATTTATTCAGGGTGAGTCAGTTTTTTTGTAGACAAACTTTAACAGGAGATAGAACACATGTTTTTAAAAAGAAAAGTTCCTATAAACATATGTCGTAGAACGCTTCGTTTCCGAGATACAGGGTGTTGAATATAATTTTTTTTTCTCGAATTTTTTGAGTATGTATTTGTATGTATTGTATTTGAGTATGGCTTGATATAACAAATATTTATTTTGACTACATTGGAAAGAGATAAAGAATAAGAGATTTCGGCTTTTTAGAATCCTTAACAAACCATATTTAGGTAGGTTTCGTTGAAAGAATTAAATATTTAGCCGATAATTGATAATAAATAAATTACTTAGCCCAGTTTACTGCCATTCGTTGTAAACTGGGGAGATGAGAATCAGATAATTCGTTATCTAAGATACCATAGTTCATTTATGAGATGTGTAATTTTGGCTTTATTAAAAATTTCGCTTTCTGATGGCAACAGTATTGTAATTATTATTATTTTTCTGTATAACTAATGTAACGAGTTTCTCTTAATGTATTTATTAGAAGGTATTTTATAAAAATCCAAACGTCCATAATACTTTTATAATTAAGCGATCAATTGGGTGGCGTAGCTCTTACTTAAATAATATAATGCAAACTGTTGTAATAGGTAACTGTCAATAAAATTTGCACATAGGTGTTCCGCAAGGATCGATCCTCGGTCCTTCTGCTTTTCTAAATATTTATGAATAATATGCCTCAATCGTGTGTATCTTCTGAATTAACAGTTTTATATGCTGACGTTTACGCCTACCTATTATTTTTTCTATTTTTTATACGAATAAGAAAAATATATTTACTCATTTTTTTTTATTTTATTTTCAATAATACATATTCCTAAAGTGGTAACTATTTCAAGTTTTATCCTTTTTTATAATTTATCATTAATTTAAATAGCGTATGAGTGAAAGTAACTTTGCTGTATTCCGTATCCTCGACGCATGTTGGAAATACAAAAAAAGGAAGCATGCTACCTATCAAGTAAGAAGAGTCAGTGACAAATGAGAGTCCAATCTGTCGATATATCGTTGTGAGTCGCTTTTGTGTGCAACCACTCCATACGAATTATATTCCAATAATTATATAACATCCGCAGGATATAAGGTAAGTGAAGTTCTTTCACGCATTTTTGTTCTTTTGTTTAAAAATTTTATTTATTTTCAAAATTTATTATTTTAACGTAGGTAGGTTGATCCCATATGAGTAATTGTTCATGATAAATCAAAAAGAAAAATTCTCATAAAATTCCTTTATTACTGTGACCGGTTTCGTGAACAAATTAATTACTTGTATGTGAAGTAATTAATTTGTTCACGAAACCGGTCACAGTAATAAAGGAATTTTATGAGAATTTTTCTTTTTGATTTATCATGATTTATTATTTTAATTATTCTTAGAAGCTCGATGATCCAATTTTATTAAATATAAAAAAAATTACAGTCCATTGAAACACGAATATATCCGATACAAATTTTGGGATAATGGACACATCTACTACATCCGCTGTAAAGCGAGCAAATATTTGTGCAAAAGAATTTTATAAATGTTGCATAAATCAGGGTTTATTGATAAACATAAATAAAACATTCTTTGTGGCGTTCTTACCTAAAAATATTTGCGAAAGCTTTAGATTCCTATTAAAGGTGAATGATCAGTTCGTCGCGTAAGTAAATTCAATAAAATTCCTTGTAGTGACTATTGATCATAAAATGACAAGGGAGCAACATATTGTTATCGTAAAATACCGTCATTTTTGAAGTCTTAAAATTAGCTTATTTTGGTTGGGTACAGTACAGTCACTCGTCGATTTTTGGCAAGCTGCATCATTAGCAACCCCTTTCAAGGAAGTTTGCCTGACACCCTGTGGAAGACTTACCTGGCAAATGTTTTATATCTTTATCATCCAGATTATTGTTGTTTCATCCCTACAACCTATCCGTGTGGTATTCCGGAGTCAACAACCATCCGTATTGTGAAAACTACACTCTACGTTTCAAGAACACAGCTAAGTGCCACATATAATATAAATATATATATATATATATATATATATATATATATATATATATATATATATATATATATATATATATATATATATATATATATATATATATATATATATATATATATATATATATATATATATATATATATATATATATATATATATATATATATATATATATATATATATATATATATATATATATATATATATATATATATATATATATATATATATATATATATATATATATATATATAATTTCAATTAGTAATATATTCGACCATTCATAAATCGTCGAAGAGTAATATAGTAGCCACTATTTATTTATAAGAAAAATTTACTACTTAACTGTTTAAATATTTAGGGTGGCACTACTTACAATTGGTTATATAAGAATTATTATTTATATTTTACTTATATGCAAGTTCCATTAACATTATGATTTGAATATTCTTGTGGGGCCATATATATGTTGTTGGTTATTTGTGATTTTTGATTTTTAAGTGTCACAACCTATAACTTGTACGAAATTTTTTATAACTGCCTGTACCAACGAAAGTGATCACATTAGCCTACAGAATCTTTTATGTGTATATATTTTATTGGGATTTGTATATTTATATAAGAGTTGGGTTCGATAACCCTTTCCGTTATCAAATAAGTATATAATTTTTCTTATTTTTGTTGATGATTTTTAAGAATCATAATTCGCAAATTAATTATTATTAAAAATAATTATCTAATTATTTTATTTTAATTTGTTTACCACTTAATATCTCCCCAGTACAATTAATTATTCAGAGAACCACCCTTCTTATCCACTCCCCCGCCGACTAGTTGGCTGGAGTGCGTGGCTACCATCGCCGCTTACTAAAAACTATTTTTTTTTTGTTACTGGCAGCCTATTACGCATGAAAATTTGATATATTCTTATATAAAGATGGAAATTCACTTTCACTTTATGCACTATTTAATATTTAATAATTCACGCCCATTGTTTGCGTCACTCTAAATCAACAAAACTATTCATAGATTATGTATCATATAACTAGCATAACCTCACATTTATGGTATGTTAAAATTTATTCCCATTTTTATTATTTTTATCATATTTTTTCTCATTTGGAATCATTAATAACTTCCAAGCTTACTTCCTTTAAAAACCCCTTTTAATGTGTCCAAATCAATTTGCTATTAAATTAAATTGGTTAGAGATATACGTGTAACTAGAAGACTTTTTTAATAACATTGTATATGTTGCATTTGATAAACTTTTCAAGCTAATAATGGCCCCAAATTGGAGAAAAGTCATAAAAATAATAAAAATTAGAATACTGGGCATGGTAGCCGGGTGGGTAAAGCGCTTATAGCTATTTACTCGGTACCGAATATCCATGGTTCGAATCCATCCCGGAGCAACAAATTTTATTTGTAATTTGCTTCGGATTAAGATGGGAGTGATCTGTCAATGCCCAATATGTGGTTCGGACTCCACAAAAAACTGTAGGGCCTCGTCTCTCTTTACTCAACACAAAGTCCTAGGACTTTCTGGGAGTTACTTCGGTGACGCAAGAGGCGGTTAAGAAAACAGAAAACATATCGATGGCTTAATTATAATAACTCGTATCCCACAAAATTTTCGAGGTTAGGTTTTAAACGGAAATATTTTCTTTACCAGCTTTTACATCATCTCACAATAAATCGTAGCCCAAATGTTTCGCAAAATATTTTATTTTAATGGTTTATAATATGTCGTATTAACGAAAGCTGATTTTTAAGTTGTAATTTGGTATGTCCCATGTACGTTGTTAGTGTATGTTGTGTGCCTTTTTTAATTACATAAAGCATGTTTCAATAAAATCGCAATATTTCAAGGTACAATAAAACATGGTTTTCTGTAGCAAAGTATTGAAATATTTATTAAGTTATAATGTAGACATTTGGGAGTAATGTATGGAACAACACATCTGGTAAATGGCCGCCACGGCTTTTCTGGCACATGCGTACTCATTTGGCGAAATTTTGATTGTGTTGCATACATTTGGCGGTATTTCGTTGATATAACGTCTAATTTCGACCCGCAATGCTTCGATGGTGATGGGCTTGTTGACATAAACCTGTGACATCAGATAACCCCACAGCCAAAAGTCCATAGATGTTAAATCGCAAGAGGGTGGCAGCCAATTAAGGTCACCAAACCGATAGATGACACGACCAGAAAAAAGACTCGTGCAAGACCGTCAATGTTTCACGGGCGGTATGGCAAGTGACACCATTCTGCTGAAACCACATGTCGTCGAGAGCAATATCTTCCAATTGAGGTATAAAAACTGGGTTATCATAGCACGATAACGTTCGCCATTTACCGTTACTGCATCACTTGCCTCGTCTTGGAAGAAAAACGGACCAATGATTCCTCCAGTCCACAATGCACATCAAACAGTGACACGTTTTGGATGTATTACTTTCTCATGAATCATTTGTGGCTGTTCTGATCCCCAAATGTGGCAGTTTTGCTTATTAAAAAAGCCATCGAGGTGAAAATGGGCCTAGTCACTGAAAATGATTTTGTACGCAAAATCGGCATTCACTTCTTGTTGTTCAAGGATCCAATTGATGAACTCTCTTCGCTGTGCATGGTCTGTTGACGGAAGTTGTTGAGTCAATTAGACTTTGTAGGCATGAAGATACAAATGTTTAGTGAGAATACGCTGAAGAGTGGCTGTTGTAACGTCCAGTTCTTGTACACGATGACGAATCCACGTCCCTTAACTCTAGGCCACGCTCTCGCGAACTGCCGTGAAGTTTTGTTCTGAACGACTTCAACAAGCTCGTGTCGTGTGTTTCACATCACTAACTGAACCAGTACTTTCGAATTTTTTGATCATTCTTTTCACAGTAGTAGATGAATGAGAAACATTATTTCGACCGAAAATTGGACGAAGTTTACGATTCGTGGCAATCAAACTTTCAGCATTCTGATAATAATGTTTAACAATCAGGACGCGTTGCTCTATCGTGTAATGCTCCATGTTTACTAACTCCTATCGATCTGGCACGACATAATCTTGTGACGTCATAACAGCCAAACTGGCGCGCAATTCAAATCCTGCTCTCTTATTGAAATACCTTATAGAATACTTAACATTTAGTGGATAAGACAAAGGTAAGTTTATGATAATGAATGGCTACATAATGTGTACGATCTTTTCTCTATTAATTAGTTTGTAATTTTTTTTATTAAACAATAGTTAAAGCCAAAAATTAATGGCAAGTGACACGTCTTATTAGAATTGAATATTTCTCTGCAATACAAAAAATATATTGTGGGTTACAACATACTAGTAATTTAAATTAATTTTACAAGAGGGAAAAATTTTTTATTTTTATTTTATGACAAAAAGTTATTATTTACGAAATGCCTGGCTTCTTAAAAAATTATTATTGTAATTAACAAATACAAAAGTTTCAACATAGAGAGATGAATAATGCAAAAAAAATTAAATAATAAAGTACCCCTTGTTTTAATGTTACAGTAAAATGCCAATAAATATGAATTTAAAATATTATTAGCGTGTTAATTTTACAGGATGAAATAATTTTTTTTATCGATGCGGATTGCCATAGAGAAACTTTCGTATTTTCGTCAAAAATTACTTTTTGGCATACATCCACAAATAAGAAAGGAACCGAAGGAAATATCTGCTAGATCATCTAAAGAAAATAAAGTAAAGGAGACGAAGACTAAGGAAAAACTGGACAATGAGAAAGGTAAAATGAGTTTTGAAAAGAAAATGGAAAAGAAAAATACGATTTGCAAGATATAAAAATAAATTTTTAGTTTTCATTATTTCATTTATTATTAATTATTTTCTGGATTGGAACATCGTATCCTAAAATACGGTCGTATCAATTAACGGATAACTATGTAACATTTGTTCTAATTAGTCGCATCCAACGGCGGTTCTTCTATAGGGTCATTTGGTCAATGACCTCCCACATACAAATAAAAAAATAGAGCTATTCATTTTCTGAATATTAAAAATATATATATTATATATTTTTAAACTTCAGAAAATGAATAGCTCTATTTTTTTATTTATATGTGGGAGGTCATTGACCAAATGACCCTATAGAAGATCCGCCGTTGGTCGCATCCAATTTTCACCAAGAATGTCAACATGTCGTAACCAACATAAATAATAGCACTTAAAAAATCTTCATAATTTTACGTTAGTCAACAATTCTTTATAAAATCTAAAACAAGATATGTAGAAAGTAAATATCTACTTCACCATAATGAAAACTTAAAAAGTTTTTATCCCCTCCTATACAATTTAGTCATTGTGGGATATTTACACGTTACCAGAATTAAGCCATCGATATATACATCTATAAATTTGTTATTAATTCTGTTCCCATCGTGTTCAGACAATTGTTGTTGTTGGATATTTTTTTAGTTGAATAATGATAACCATTTAATCAAAAGAATTGCTAAAATGGTGCTGAAGGGTGCTTCTTCAGTTATTAAACTAATATGGCCAAAATAAATCCCTAAATACGACACATAACTTTAAACATGCCATAATATATATTTTTTTTTATAAATTTTTATCATAATCTGTGACTTTTTATTATGTTTTGCAGACAATAAATCACAGATTTACAGTGTAAAATCATACAAACCTAAAATCCATTATTATATAGTTAGCTTAAAATGGATTAAATTTAATGGAATGTTAAAATTAATAAATTCTCTAAAAAGAGTCGCATTAATGATTTTAATGTAATTTAAGTATAAAATATGATTAATTTGTCTCTAAAATATTAATATAAACATAAAGACGAAAAGTCGATGACCCAGAAACCTGTTTTATATAAAATAACAATTTGAAACTCTGACAACAATAATGTTCTGTAAAAGTAAAAATAATTGGTATTTTCTGTAAAATTAGTAAATTAATTTTATTAAATCATTTCGTCAATTTTTTGTAAAAGAATTTTGTTATAAGAAATAGAGACATAAAAGAATGTATTCTGTAAACCATTTCATATAAATTGATCCTGAACTACCTTACCATTAATCTGTAAACAAATCATGAAATCCTATCTTAAGTAAGGTCAGTTTTTAACAGCACAACACTGAGTTAACTAGTCTACAAAGTCAGAGGGCTTAGATTTAAATCAAGCCAACAAAGGCAAAAACAATCTCCAACATTCAAACAATAGAACTACGGTAGATGACAATATGACTGCGTTGTGCTAATGAATGAAGCCTACCGAGCAACCGGTATGAAATAATTTAAAACCCGGTGGCAACAAGGCTACTAGATTACGCGCAACTCTTGAGATGAAGTGAAATAGAGCATGAACCGCTACCACTCGATATCATATCTCGAGCTTGACTGGACTCCTGTCTGTGATCCTCGCGAACAAGCATCGCGTTTTCAGTTGGCTCCCTCCAATTTATGCGCGCAAATGCAATAGATTGAGTGTACTCACAGGACCCTGCAACCAGCATCCTTTGTTAAATTTATGCAGATAGTACAAACAAAATTGACTTTCAGTAATGCAGTTTTTCGCGCTTTAATTTCTCAGCAAATCATATTCCAGGAAAGAGTGAAAAAGGGACGAAATTGATTTGGCAGTTTGGGAAATAACAAAGGGGAAAGGACTGACACGCATCATAAGTTTTTAATTTGTTTTCTTTGTTACCAAATTCAATTCCAATATCTCCTTGATAACTATAACATATTTCAGTATTCATCGAATTATTGCAAATAAATGTAATAATAAACGGCAATGATATCTTTATTAAATACCTATTACTGATTTTGACAGATATATCTGATATAATAAAATCTAAAATGTGGTATGGGTCTTTAGAGGGACTAAGATTTCTTTGGCAAAATTACCACTTATCGTAAGAATAAGAAGGTTGTAGTCATTTCAAATTACAATAACAACCGATGTAGTTTAAAGTCAACTACTAAATTATCCATAATACTTTTTGTTTCTATAATTCCAATCACTTTCTGCTGGTAGCCACAAGATGGTGAAAAAACACAAACAAACAGGGAAAATCCGAATAAAAATATAAAGTCCACTTACTCCAAAATAAAGGAATTATTAAAGATCTGTACATGACCAGATTAAATACCAACCTCTCCTAAATCTCGACAGATAACACAGCCCCACAAAAAAAAAAAAATTTCTGACCTAGCAACGAGACGAGTATATCCATATGTATTTTTGATCGCTGATTCCGAATCCGGGGTCAAAAAAGTCGTACACCCCCAAAAAAAAATTTTAGAGCCAAAAAACACCCCCTGAATCATTTTGTTTAATATTTTCTGGAAAAATTGAATGTATTACGATAAAAATAAAGGTGAATTGCAGCGTTCACCCTATCGGTATGAAACGCACCCCCATAGAGGGTGAGAATCACCCTCATCTGCCATCAAACCAATTGATAACGACAATGACTAAAAAACATCTAAAAATGTTTAAGTTTCGTTAGGTTTGCAATAAACTGACGTAGAATTCGCATAATACCCCAAAACTACCCCTATAGCGTTATGAAAAACAACCCTTAACTTCAATTACAGAAAAAAAGAAAGAAAAAACATAAAATCTGATAATGATTTCATTATATGGATGTTCTTATTTGCAGAGATCCTTATGGCTAGGATATTAGCAGTCATTTGTCACCAATCTTAACACCATTTGGATATAAAACGCATCCCTGAAGGGGGTGAGAAGTACTCTTACGTTAGTAGCTTTTAATTCTTCTTTTTTTAATCTTTTTTTTATGGTATCTTTTAACTTTATTTTCAAACGATCTTCTTACTGACTGTCGTTTGTGTTGTTCTTTCGTGTCTCTTTTCAGAGACCAACAGTAGTCTGCTATCATGTGAAGTTAAGGGTTGTTTTGCATAACGATATAGGGGTAGTTTAGGGGTATTACGTGAATTCTACGTCAGTTTATTGCAAACCTAACGAAACTTAAACATTTTTAAATGTTTTTCAGTCATTGTCGTTATCAATTGGTTTGGTGGCAGATGAGGGTGGTTCTCACCCTCTATGAGGGTGTGTTTCATACCGATAGGGTGAACGCTGTAATTTACCTTTATTTTTATCGTAATACATTCAAATTTTCCCGAAAATATTAAACAAAACGATTGATTAAAATGATAACATCATTTTCAGAGCGTTATCTCATATCCCTATTCAGGGAGTGTTTTTTGGCTCTAAAATTCTTTTTTGGGAGTGTATGACTTTTTTTGACCCCGGATTCGGAATCAGCGATCAAAAATACATATGGATATACTCGTCTCGTTGCTAGGTCAGAAAATTTTTTTTTTTGTGGGGCTGTGTAATAATAATATAGAGCTAGCAAGCACCAACATAAAAACATGCAGGCTAAAAGTTGCAAAAGAGGCTTTAGGGAAAAAAAGAATAAGGAATAGAAATGAGCGATAAATATCTAACAAAAAAATTGCAGATACATTGAGAATCAAGAAAAGAACATACCTGGAATACTTACAAACTAAAACCAAAGTAAATAAATAAGTATGTAAGAACCAGCGTAACATAACAAAAGCGATAATAAAAAGATCCCATCAGGACTCCTGGAATATCTTTATCGGTAATATAGAAAACGACATACGCAGAAGACAAACCTCTGCCAATAAAATAACTAAATGAATAAAGAAAACAGAAAAGATACGGCGGGCATTCGGGTATTAATATTAATCAGGAAGAGCAATAGATATAATTCTATAAAGACCTACGATGAAAACGAAAAACTTGAGGAAAGGATCCAGAAGTGGATCTGACTACCTTGGAAAAGTTTAAGGAAGCCCTGATTAAAATGAAAAATCGGAAGGCAATTGGTCCTGTCGAAATGAATGCAGAATACATAAAATATGGCAGAACAGATGAGAGCAGAATGGACTCAGG
Organism: Rhamnusium bicolor; assembly: GCA_029963845.1. Taxonomy (NCBI): domain Eukaryota; kingdom Metazoa; phylum Arthropoda; class Insecta; order Coleoptera; family Cerambycidae; genus Rhamnusium; species Rhamnusium bicolor. The sequence continues at coordinate 201,244 of JANEYF010001519.1, read as the reverse complement.
AAAAGTAGGTCGTGTACTGATGACATTTTCACAAACAAACAAATCATAGAAAATTAAAGAGAATTCAACTTGGACACTCACTTTTCGTTCATTGACAATGAAAAACCATTCAACAGGATTTGTCGATAACAACTTTGGAAACAATGACTGAACGTGAATAACCTAAACACCTCATAAAATCTGTTCTAAGCCTCTATCTATAGAAATACTAGAATAACATTGAAATTAGACACCCACATATTGAAACCGATACTTACGAATCAAAGATTAAGATAAGAGTGCAGTTTGTCACTGACCCTTTTGACCATTTATAAACACTATATTCTAACCCTACACTGCGTAATTTTTTTTTTCGTTGTTGGAAAAAATTTTACTAATGTGGTTTATGTCTGTGAACATGGGAAAAATAATTAAAAAATTCCGTCAAAAAGTTATATTTTTATTTGAAAAAATATATATGTATCAGATCTGCAACATTATGCAGTGGCCAGTACATTGAAAGGAAGTGTGTTATTCGGTGTGGAATTTGACAAAACAATTGTTATTTTTATGGAGACAGAGATGTAAACCACATTTTGAACATTTTATTAAAGAAAATGATTTGCATCCTGGGATTTTGCATCGTTGCCTTGTTTCATCATGAATTGGCCAATGACTGAAGGAATCCTGACGTACATCTTTTAGTGGTATATAGGCCGTCGTTGCGGGGCGTCTCTTTTTTGCTTGAATGTTCTTTTCAAGGTCACTTAGTCTTACTCTTTTACTTGTAGATGGAGTTCCTTGGTTGCACAAACAATATGCAAGTTCAGCACGAAACTGTGCTAAGGGTAAATATGTTTCCTTCTGATCCCTCCTAATTTTTCTATATAGTAGCCAGTAATTTATTATTGTCACGTCCACCAGATGGTAAAATAATGGTAAGTACCATTTTTTAGTACGCATTTTTATCAGTTCGTCGATTAGATCGACACCCCCCATGTGTCTATTATATTCCTTCACCAGATTAGGGCCATGGGATATCAATACTTCTGTTCTCTTTTTTATCAAAGCGCTTCACATGTGAAAGTAGTGTTTCTCCAGTAAAACTAGATATGAGGGTGAGTGTTTTGTTGTCCTACCAAACAACAGATGAGATTTCTACCCATTCAATAACGGCCACAAACTCTTGAAAAGTCCCACGTCTCTTTTTGGCCATTTCTTTATCACTAGGTAGTAAGCAGTTGGGTATTCGTAATTTTCCCATAGTTCCAAGACAAAGTATTCCACATTTGGCCAAGTGAACAGCTAACGGAATTGATGCGTAGAAATTATCGAAATATACCCTGTAATTTTGATTATGAGGCATACTTTTACATAAACGTAAAACAATATTGACACTAGATCCTAAATCAGGTTCTTCTGGTTTTCTGTATTAGGGGTTATTTTCATCATATTATTGTAGTTATATGTATTACTTTGTTTAAGTTAAGTCTACTATGTATCCTTATAATATAAATTTCTTTTTCTTATTGTATTTCATATATTTTGTCCTGTAAGTGGATTTTCTGTTAGGCAAATAAATAAATATTATTATTATTATTATTATTATTATCACTAGTGTAAATCTCAAATTTATATGAAAATCCATCTGTTCCACAAAGCATATATAGTTTATATCGCCATTTATGGGGTTCTGCGGGTAAATATTGTTTTATATAATGTCTGCCCTTTGTTGCACATAGTTGTTTATCCACACAGAGATACTGCTGTAATGGAATCGATTGAAACCTATCGTTAAATTTATGGATGATCTCTTGGTTTCATATTCAAATATCGGTTAAAATGTAGATAGCGACTGATTATCACAAATTTGATGTAGCTCATGGTTTATCTTATTTTGTCGAAACCAAGTGTAGGGGACCAATAGCTCCACATATCAGGCATGTGTACATATATATACTAATTCCAATAAATTGTCTGATCTCTGTTAAATTGGCTGGTCTACTGACGTCTTTTTCTGTAGAGAATGAATTAGATTCGTCCACTATTGTCGACATGAGCTCTTTATCAAAGAAATAGTTGAATACGGCTAAAGGAGTACTCAAATTCTCAATTTCAGGTGGAAAACTTGAGATTCCTCGGAATTTGACAACATTGTCATCGAGAATCAATGGCTTTTTTCGCTACAAAATATTCTTATACCTTTCTTTCAGCTCCTTTGCCTCCTTCTTGGGAATCCTTGCAATCTGCTCCAAAACCTCTTTCTCTTCAGTTCTGTGATTCCTATCGTCTTTTGTTTGCTCTTCATTGATTTCACCACCTTCCTGATCTTTCTGAATTTCTCTGATATTCTCGATGACATCATTTTGCAACAGTAGTCCATCTTCAAATTCAATGGGCAAGATTAGTATAGACTCCCTCAGTTCTTGTTCCAGGTCAGCTTCTTCGTCATCGCTTTCCCTTTTGTCAAACTCATCTTCACTGTCTGATAGATGTGCAACTATAACTTCCAGTTCTTGTTCAGTTAGATAATTCTTAGTCCATTTGTTTGCCATATTCGATATTTTATCTAAAATGACAATGTACAACTCAAACACAATATATCTGATATGCTACGCCTCATTCAAACATATTTTTTTACCCGAAATAAATTACTATTGTTGAAATATGTTGCTTGGAGTATTATACTAACCTTATACTTATCGATTTTATCACATCTTGTTGAATTTCTTGCGGTATCAGCTGATATTTGTAATACTTTTCTAGCGCGTGTTATCAATGCACCTTATACTCTAAGCATAGACGACTCCACATAACCACATAGTCTCCATTAGCGCGCTACATTACATGAAAAATCGTATTCATAGTGTACATAAAGGTGTATCAGAATGTCTACAAAAGTCAGAACAGAAAATTTTAACTCTCTTAGTTTAAATGTGGCTTTTAAATCTAGTTGTATCAGATTGTCTACAATGAGCAGTCTAGGGCTAAGAGAGTGAAAAAGGCAAATCAGCTTAGGAATACTCATAATTCAAGACACGCAGTTCAATGTGATGCTATTCGCAACCAGCTTGATCATTATAGAAGACACTGAACATGACTCCAAAGTCCGCTCTATAAGGTGAATATTCAAAAATATGCAAGTACTTTAACGTGAATTTTAAGAAAAAAGAGGAATTTTATAGCTTTCCATAAAGCATACCCAACGAGAACAAAAATTATAATTAACGACCACCCGATTGAAAAAAAATCATACTTTAATTGTCTTGGATGAGATGTCAGCTATGATTTCGATAACGACATAAACATTGAGTTTCATAAATATCATTACCTATGTGGAACAATTATTAATCGAACCATAAAGAACAAAACAAGGAAAGATTCGCCGATTCATACATATGGCTGTGAAGGTTTGGTGATAATGAAGAATGATAGAAACCGGAGAAACCAAGAGAAATGAATTTCCTAAAAAAAGTTAAAGGATGCGCTAGGCAGCACAGAATAAGGACCAGACGAAAGTTGGACATATACTCTATTAATGACAAAATAGGCAAATATAGGCAACAATGGTTGCCACTTAGAAAAGAAGAATAATAGTCGAATACCCAAACCAGCAACAAAATAATGCACAAAAGACAGCAGATATATAGAACGTACACAGAAACGTAGGGGCGCTCAAGCATGAAGTCGGAACAACCTAAGGAACTTGGACTGGGTTGGAACCTTTGATGTGAAGATAACACTGACGTAGTTTTCCACGAAACACCAAAACACCATATACTGCAATCTGCGCGCATTTCGCCAACAAAGTTGGCATCATCTGCAGATGCTAAAAATGTATCAATATATAAAGCAGGATACTTTGTATCGGCCCTGTGTCACTATTCATACTATTTTTACACTTTGTGATTTCCAAGTTTTCAAACGCATTCAGATGTCTAGTATTTGTTACATTCCTAATTAATCTTAAATCGCTAATATGTATTATATGGTTGTTCTCAAACGCATGTTGGGCAACACTAGACTTATCTCTTCCACCATATCTAAGATGGGCCTTATGCCATTTGAATCTAGTTTGAATTGATCGTCTAGTTTGTCCAACATACTTTTGATTACAGTCCTTAGAGTTAATTTCGGAAATCTTCGACGTTTCGTTTGTTTCAATTTTGTCTTTTGGATTACCTAAAAGTTATTTTAGTTTATTTCCCGATAAATGAAATGTCATACCTATATCTTTAAAAGTCTTACCAATGCCACGGTCGAATCGAGGATCGAATGGAATTGATACAAATTTCGGATTTTCTCTTTCATTTTGAAAGGTAGAGGAATTTCGAAGCGACTCTTTAAATTTTCGTTTCCTAATTATTTTATCAATTAAACTTGCAATATATCGATTACTCGCAGCTACATCCTTAATCGATGCCTTTTCTTTTTCAAATCTCTTCTTATTGAGAAGGAAGCTTAATAGACTATAGACTAGAAAATTAAAACTCGCCATTTTATGTTGAGCACAATGGTGAGAGTCCTTAGGGATATATCTTAGAGTACTGGCATCTTTTCAGTATATGTCAAATTCTAACTTATTTTCACTATTTCTAATTATTAATACATCTAAAAATGGTAGTTGTCCAGAGTTTTCAGTTTCATATGTGAATTTAACTGACGTAAAACAACTGTCTAATTTGGAAACAGCGACTTTTGTATCAAACACTGCAAAAACATCATCCACATACCTAAGACAAACCCTGGGGAAATACTCGAATTCATCTTTTGCTTCTGTCTCGGATCTGTTCATGATGAGACTGGCAATGAATGGTGAGACTATTCCTTCATGTTTTTCAAAGAAATTATCGAAGAATCGAAAGCAATTTTGTTTCATGCAAAGTTTAGTTAGTTAAAGATATTTTTTTACTGCATGTTGACTGAGATTGTTTCATTTCAGTAGATCCTTAAGGTAGTCCAAGGTCTGTGGTATCGGAACACTTGAAAACAATGAACAAATGTCAAAGGAGATCAAAATTTCACCTTCTTGCAACTTAATATTTTTCACCTTATTAATGAAATCATTGGGATTAATCACAGAGAAACTAGTGATACAATAGGTAAATTTTCGAACTGCGCTGGTTACTATTTTCACAGGTGGTAAGCCGACGATCTGATTGCTGAAACAATAGGACATACCGACTTTTCTGGTTTATGTATCTTAGGCAAGCAGTACAATCTAGGTACATTTGGGTTAGATATATGTAACCTCCTATTTAATTCTAGAATAATAGGGTTATTGCAGGACTCCATTTGTGATGACATTTTCTTAATAAATTTCGCGTTAATTAATAAAAACATGTTCCTCTGAAAGCCACACTATTGTTCATGTTCTAAATTATTTAACTTATAGGTAAGCTTTTTGTAAAGTCCATATATTTGTAATTGAAGCATACTTCGTTTACGGTACAGATACTTAATTTCTAAGTTCAGCTATTTCTGCTTTGCAAACTTTGTAACTATATCTGAAATGTGTGAAGAATTTAAAATTTTAACTTGAAAAAAATTTGGAAGTACTGAACGATGTTCGAAAGTTTTTAAAAAACCAAGTATCTGACCATATTAATCTAATCTTAGCACTAACCTTATGATACCGATTCAGTTCAGTTGACCACGAAGCCATCGTAGTCCTAAAGAAGGTGGGAAACTTCGATGTGAAGATAACACATAACACTGACACGAAATACCAAAACACCGTATACTGCACTCAACGAACGTTTCGCCAACCAAGTTGACATCACTTGGAGATGATTAACTGTATCCTATTTTACCTGGACTTTTGTCATGGTTCGGTGAATCGTGACCCACCAACCTAAGCTAAGATAAATAAGGCTATACCTTGTTGTGAGGATGAAGAAGAAGCTGTTTTTTATTTTGTCCGAAATGTATGTCAATGTCGAATAGAATTGAAATATTAAGATTGTACGCAACCTCTGGTGTAATAACAATATCGGTTATACTGTCCTATTTACACACTTTAATAAATCGACCATGGCTTAAGTAAAATTTAATATTTTTAACTTTCCCAACTCCCAAACACAGTTAGTATTTCTACGTTTTCATTTAAATATTTAGTTAATCTTTAGTCATTAAGCCATCCTAACAGATAAATGAGGAAATCTACACAAAATCGATTTACTTGAATACAGATTGTTTCATATATTTGATGTATTAAAATTGATTCAACGTCAACTGCTAACGTTTCAAGTTAAAATAAATCTTTCTAACAACTACTTTTCCAGCCATTTACCTCGATGCATATTAAATTATAAGAAAGCCCAGTAAACACCAAAGGCCATCATTTTCAATAAAGGTCCGGTAAAAGCCCAGCAAAGGTCCATACTTGGGTGTTTACTGGGAAATAAAATGCGCATCATTATGCATCGATGCATACATAAGCTGTCATAATCATGTTGTTGTTAATTAAAATGTTCATGCTCAGAAAATTTCATCACAAAAATGCAGTGCAGTTAAAGTTGTCAGGGATTCGATGTCGACGACGACAGAGAGGTGTAAGACAGTGTGCTAAGAATATCATATTTTTCAGACTACTACAATACAGTTATCAGTGTTATCACTTAGAAGTATGAAAGTAAGTACATACATAAATAAGTAAAAAAATAAGAATAAAGAAAACGATATATCTTTTTCTGTGGCTTTATGTCGTAATAAATTTTGATTTATGACTTTTCTATTACCTTTTATATGTTTCTTCTATAATTAATTAAATAAACCATATTAATTCTCGACTGTAACATCAATCATTGTAGAAGATGCATTTATGAACCTAACGACAATAACGGGTTGGTTGAAGAATGCGGAAGTAATTAAAGGTAACTGATTCTTACAGTAATAAAAAATAGTGATACGTATGTTTATTATTTCGTATTCATAGGTAATTGGAAATTAGCATTCGTATACAAAAGCTGCAAAAAAAAATGCAAAAATTATTAACATATATGCATCATCTAGTGGAGTATGGTACCTGTAGCTAGGTATATTGGGTGTTAATTTGAAAAGTTTCCACCCTCAATTATTAGGGAAACAGAGATATACTGAAGAGCGATTTTAACTAGTACTAGCAACTGAAACCGGTTTTCTGGAGAATCGGTTAACCGGTTTTGGATTATTATTCGCGGTTTTGTATAAAGGGGGAAAGTTTATGAAAAATAGTAACTGGTATTTGGATACCGTGTTCTTAAAGAATTTAACTAAAAATCCTTTTAACAAAATTTTAAATATCAGCTACAGTTCGATAAAATATTAGGTAGACTGCGTAGAAATACGACCTTTACTTCAATTTCTAATTATAATTAATTTTTTTTTTGTAAAAAACTGATTAGAGAGATTCATAGTATAATTTTCCTCTACACGTTAAAAAAAACTGCGTGGAGAAATATCAAAAAAATAAAGGTGCAGAACAAATGCCGTAACTTTGGGAATCTACAAAATTCTGCGCTCTGAATTTAGGACGGATTCCTCTTAATAATTTTCACAATTTTAATTAAAAAACCGAATCACAATAAAAGTCGATCTGAGCCGTTCTTGTTAAAATTATTTATTTATTTTATTCAATTAATCAATTTTTTAGAAGATTTCTTTGTTTTATTTCTTACAATAACTGTGTTGCTTTGTTGGTGTTTTATTGATGTTTTGCTCTGGTACCATAAGTGTTTTTGGAAATAATACTCAAGAGAATGAAAATGTGTGACATTCGAAGTTACTTTATCTATACCTTAGAATTGGTCAAATGTAAATGTGGGCGAAAAATAAATAATTATACTCAAATAATGAATATATAAATAATGTAAAATAAATTTAGCGCTATTATAATTAACTGTTTCAATTATTAGGTACATTAATCATTTGTTGGAAGAGAATATTTTAATGCACATACCATATCCAGTACTATTATATATTTTGTATTATGTTTATTGTTGCAACAACTACCTATGATGCATATTGGACCATTATTGAAAATTTGTGGATTTAATTATTAATGATACAATTAAAAATATATTGACTGTTTTCCAATCGATATATGTATACAGATTGTCCTCCTAGTGCGAGTTTGTTCCATAACTCTGTAACTATTACAGATAGAAAAAAAAGTTAACACAAAAGTTCCTCAGCATTCATCATTACATACTCTAAAAATAATTTTTGTCATACAGGGTATTTTGTTTCGGCTGTGTAGTAATCAACTTTGTTAACTTAAATAGAACACCATAGATATTATTACACATTTGGTTAGCGGACTTCAAGACCTTTCCAATGAACTACATAACATGTACTTTTTTTTTTAGTAGTTCTGGAATTATTTGAAATTATATGGAAATATTGACGTATGTACACCGTTACAAGAGATGTTGTATTCGTCTAATATGAAATATTTTCAAATGTTTCGATACGGTAATGAATACCAATAGAAATGGGCTTTCAAACCGTGTATCTGGTTTTAGATTTTTTTCTACAGGATGTCCATAATTTTGTGTCGAACTTCAAGATTTAAAAACCTCAATAACTTTGTTATTTAAAATGGAACAACCTGTATGTTATTTCATATTCTATAAGAGAATTTCAAGAGCTTTCCGATGACCTACCATACTTCATATTTATTTTCAATAGTTTTGACAATATGGTCATTTATGTCCAAATTTTAAGAGATAAGAACTAAAAGTTTTCCATTTTTGGTATATTTTGTTCAAATTATAACCAATAAATAAGAGGATAAAATTTTAAATTCTGTTATAAAATAATTCGTTTATTGATAAGTAATAAATGAGCAACTTTTTTTCATACGTAAAATAAAAAAAAATAAAAAAATAGATGTGTCAAATTTGTTGTTTTTAGCTATAAAAATTAGCAAAAAAACATAAATAGCAAAATAAACTTAAAAAATATATACAAAATTTTTATTGAATTATTAATGAAAAAAATAACATACCCAAGATATTTTCTTGGTCATTCACTCAATACTTAAAAATGACAAGTTTAATTTCAAGTAAGCCGTGGGAATAATACATAAGAGACTGCCAGAAGTCATAACTAATTGTAACAGTTGTGACAATTAGTAGTTGTGATTTGTGCGTTTAATATTACAGGAATAATTATTAAAAAAATTCACGAAAATGAATTAGTTGATATGCTTTATATATTGGGAGAATGCAATAAAAATTCTTTATTAGCATCTAGAATGTACGATGCTACATATCCAGATAGAAGACACCCACAACTGAGTGCTTTTGAAAAGCTGAAAACTAGATTTCAAGCAACATTAAATATTAAATATAAAAAGTATTCAAGAACTCATGAGGTTAGTAGAGGGGAAAATCTGTTTGCAATTTGCATTTCCATTGTAGAAAATCCTAATGTAAGTGTAAGGCAGCTGAGTGACCAACTAGATATTTCAGGGAGTGTGATAAATAGGGTAGTAAAGAAAAATAAGTTCCATCTCTATCATATACAACGCAACCAGAAGTTATCAAACCCTGATTTTGATAATATACTAAGATTCTGTGATTGGGCACGAATTAGAATTAATGAAGAACCTCTGTCTTTTAAAACCATTTTATTTAGTGACGAATCTACATTTTATAACTGCGTCCGATTTAATAGTCACAGTTTTCATTATTACGCGACAGAAAACTCAAAAATAATTCGGGAAGTTGATACACATAACATTGTTGAGTTGGTGGTTGCAAAGTCAATCATATTATTCTTTGTTAACCTCGTTGGCTTTAAATAGCCAGAGCTTCGATAAGTATTTTTTTTCTGTCAAGAAATTGATAAAGAGCATTTGGTATTGCCGAAGAATAAACAATTTATTAAAACACATTTGGTTTTTGGTTGCATCGAAACAGTTTCGGATAAAATTGTCTATTACTTCATTTGTTAATTAATACAGAAGTCTTGATTTATTTCGATTTGTAAAACAGATTTATTGGCAAACTAAACGTCAAGATTTGCTGAGTATGTTTTAATTAATAATTTCCTTTATTAACGACCACGTGTTTGAAGGTTTAAATAACTTTTGTTCTTAATTTATTTTAGACATTTTTAACATCTTGCGATTTTGATACCGTGCATTTTTGGCACCGTATGTTTTGGAATTTACGATTTGATAACTACGTACAGTTTTTTTGGTAAAGTTATTTTAAACTGTATAAAAACTTGGATATTTGATTTTGGAAATTTGGCGGGTTAATGGTAGTTGATTTTTGGAGATATTATACTGCTTATTGTCCCTAGTATTGAACTCGTATAAAACTATTGTCTTGGAAACTTTTATATGGTATTCACTTATTGGAACAATCACGAGGAGATCATATTCATTAAATTCTATTGCATCTGTAAACTTATTAGTAATTACGTAATTAAATAATCTTAGTAGTTTTAGCCCTAGACAACATTCCATATTCATTATATTGGAAGGATTCTTGTAGTCCTTTTGCCTAACTGTAATTTTATTAATAAATTTATTTACATATATTTCAATATTCTTGTCTATTAATTTATTTTTCACACATCAAGGAGGATCTGTAAGGCCTTCGGTACCAATTCAGTATATTTGATCTTATAATACAATTTAAGATCATAATAATACATAAATATACATACATGTATTTATCTTATTCATCTTATTCGGCTTATTCATCCTATCTTATTTAATTTATTCATCATATTCATCTTATTTCTCTCATTAATATCATTCATCTCATTCATCTCATTCATCTTATTCATCATTCATATTATTAATCTTATTTTTCTTATTCATCTAATTTATCTTATTTACCTTATTCATCTTCTTTATCTCCTTCATCGTGTTTATCTTATTCATCTTATTTATCTTATTTATATTATTCATATTATTCATATTATTCATATTATTCATCTTATTCATATCATTCATCTTATTCATTTTATTCACTTATTCATCTTATTCATCTTAATCATCTTATATATCCTATTTGCTTTATTCATCTTATTTATTTTATTTATTTCTGTTTTATTTTTAATTTAAATAAATTATTTCTTTTTCATCAAATTAAATATGATAGGGAAAGTACTGTTGAGGAATACCTAGTCGAGACCAATTTTTAAATAACACAATCTATAAAACGAAGAATTTAAGTTACATTATCGCTGAAATGGGCGTTTAGCTAGATTTGCATGCTAGAAAAATGTACACGTTATTAATAACGTAATATAACAGCACTTTAGAGATAAATTTTTCAGGTGGGAATGTAATGTAATGTAATTTCAAATATGAGAATACCAAATTTCAATTTTAATATGTAGTAGAATAAAGCTACAAAAATCAGATTATTTAAAATTGCTCTTTTAATAACAGATGCTGTGATCACTGAAAAGAAATTTCACTTACAACTTTTTAAGATAAGTTTTTGTTGGTTTTCCCAAGGGTGTGAGATCTGAAACTTTAAAATTAAAAAAAAAATCATTCGAAAGTACACTTGAATGTAAAAGCATAAAGTTTTTCTAATTCTGCGACAATAGCGCCTTGAAAGCTCCAGCATCCAACACTGATAAAGCATTAAAATAATATTTGTTTTCGTTTTCTTTCGCTCTGAATTCAGAAATCAGAACTGGAGTAATACGTATTTGTGAGATATAACAAAAGTATTTTTATAAAGTGTGTCCGTGTATAAATTCAATAAAATCAATACGAAATGAGTAACAATAAATTGCTTGTAAAAGTCGCTTTCAATTAAAAATATTTCTCTATTTTTTCATGTACAAAAAAATATCTTTCAAAAATATTTGTAATACATCGACAATTTTTTAAGTAGCAACTCTCATTTGTGATAATGCCACTTGAACAACTAATAGTTCAGTGGGCAGAATACTGTTGGCTAGCGTTATAGGAATTTTTTGTAATTTTTTTATTTACAAATAAGATAATAGTTAAATGTTCATTAGAAGTTTACACAGGAATATTGGTAGGGTTGAAAAAGTTATAATTTTAACCACATTTTACTTTATCATCAAAAATTAACATAGAACAATTTTATTCTCAAGATTAATTATATTTTCTTTTTCTTTGGATTTTCTTCACTTTGTTCAAATATTTTTTTCAATTGTATTATTCTTTTCTGAATATCGTTTGTTCACATAAAATGACCAATTTTTCAGCTGTTATTCTTCCTCTTTTTCTTTAAAGCTGTTGGAAGTAATTTCTTCCTTCTAACCTTCCCTACTTCCTTTCTTTAATAAGTCTACCTCGGATATGGTGTATGCTCATAGAGGCTGTCTTTGTACAGATAATGTCCTAACTCATAAAACCTAATCCAATTAATATAGTCTCTGAACTTTACACTTTCGTCCAGGGTATTCTCTTTTTATCAAACAAATTTAATCTTCCTGAAAGCTCCTCAAAATTATAAAAGTAATTTTTCGTATCAAAAGAGACAGAGTTTATTATGATTGCAGATTTTATTATGTCGTGGTATTGCTTAGGTACGTAAATATTTTCCACTCTTCTGATTTTCTTTTTAATCCGACCGAAATCTCTGTTGGAGGGTAGTTAACTATGACCAACCTTTCTGGTCAATAACCTTAACCAATCTACTCAAAATTAGAAATTCGTAGAGACAATATTAAAATTTTTACTTTTACCATAAATCCGACCAAATTACAAGATGGTTTTCTAATATTTTCAGCCATATATTTAAGCAAATGGCAAAATCTATATAAACAACTTGCTATTTCACAGCATTCTCTATTTGCCAGATCCTCTATCCAAATGAAGAAAAGGGTCACTTTTCCGCGGAAATTAAACTGTTGTACACATCGAAACTATATAATAATAGTAAAACTATCTTTTGATGCCATAAGTGACAGATTCCTGGATGTTATCAACTCTAGTCTTGAGTCTGGAAAATGTTCACAGAGGCATGGAAGAAGTTACAATCATTCCCGTTGAGAAAAAAATGAACACTGTACTTGGGGAAGAACCTCATCTACTAAATATGATGCAAACCTATGAAAAATTATTAGGAATGATTGTAAATGAACAATTGATAGAATATTGTGAATCAAATCTATTATTAACTAAATATCAAGCAGGCTTTCGTAAAAACAACTCGTGTAAAAGTGCGTTACAAACTATTTTATATGACTGGAAAAATAAATAAGAAAAGCATTATTGGTGTATTGTCTACAGATTTTCAAAGGACATTTGAAACTATTGATACTTGATACTTATTAATTCTAAAACTTGAAACATGGGTATTAAAGGCATGATCATAAAATGGTTTAAAAGCTACATGAATCATAAATTACAAATAACTAAATATGGAAAGGAAGTATCAAATTCAAATAGTAAAAAATATGGGGTCCCACAAAGGACAGTTCTTGGACCTAGTTTGTCTGTAATATACATTAATGATATTGTTCAACATAAACGTAAAAGTCATATCCAACTGTTTGTAGATGATACATTAATTAGTGTATTTTATTGGTGAAGATGAGGATGAAATTTTATTGACACTAAATGAGGACATAAATTCATTGCAAAAATGGTTAACAAACAATAATCTACAAATAAATATAAATAAAATAAAATATATGGTTATGAAAAATAAACATGATGTAAGCAATCCAAGTGATATAAATGTCTGTATAGATGGAAATAGAGTAGAATGTGTAAAAGAATATAGTATTTAGGTGTAATAATTGATCATCAGCTAACGTTTTCAAAACATGCAGGGTATATTTGCAATAAAATGGCAAAAGAAATCAATTTACTAGGACGATTAAGTGATAACATTACTGAATGGACAAAAATAACAATTTATAAATCAATTATCAGTCCCCATTTAAATTATTGTTTGTCAATATTATTCTAACTAAATAATTCGGAAATAGATACATTACAAAAGAAACAAAATCATGCATTGAGGATAATATTAAATTGTAATAGATACACAAACAGAAAATATATGTTGGATAAAGTAGGTATTCTTAGTGTGAAACAAACAATTATATTTAATACAATGACTTTTATTTATACAATTTTACATGGCATATTACCTGTTAACTTGTTACAATATTGTACTTGCGTAGGAGGTATTCATCAATACATGACTAGAACTAGAGATGATTTGTATATACAAACAGTTAGAACAAATTATGGTGAAAATGATCTATATCATAAGGGAATGGTAATGTATAATAATCTACCTGTACACATAAGAACAAGTCAAATAGTACAGACTTTTAATTAAAAGACTCTGTTATAGTCATATACACAATAGTATAAATCTTTAATAGTGATAAATTTAAAAATTGCTTTTATTAAAGTTGTATATGTATTATATTTAGCTATTGCTAATAAATATTATTATCATTATATTATAATCATTAGAGACGGTTGAATGTGCGAAACTCAGATGTAGCGACCGCCAGAGCCTTGTTTGGGCATACTCACACAAAGTCGGGGATATGCGGGTTTACGTAAGCACATTACATCATTTAACTTTCTTCCAGCATATAATTTGTTTATTGAAGATTAAAATTGCCTTACCGCACATAAATAAATTTATATATGAATTTCCTGATTTAAAATACCTATTTTTGCTAGCAAGCACAATAGTATCACTGTTCCAGTATACCTACACTGGAACAGTGATACTATTGTGCTTTCTAGCATCATTTAAATGAGTGGAGTGCACATGACTGTAGGTGACATATTGCGAGTATAAGTCATACAAAATAGTAAACTAAAATATCCATATTGAGTGTTTATTTTCGACTTAATATTCATGTTAAACGCATGGGGCATTCCACTAAGGGTATAATATAATTAAGTCGAAAATAAAGAAATATTTGCGTTCATTCTCGAAAAAAGGATAATTCTGAGTGGTCATTACATACGAGACAACAAGTAAGATCGCCATTTCCGCATGCTAGAAAACGACTTGAGAATAACATAAAGAATGCAGTATGTGGTAAACAAGTGTGGCTAATTATGGATGTAGAAATTTTCTGATGCAAGAAATAATAAGGAGGGCACAATGCTAATTCGAACTTTAAATCAAAATGGGTCGTTGAACTCATATTTGCTGGTCAGTAAAAGGTTGGACAATAATAGATAGATAGATAGATAGATAGATAGATAGATAGATAGATAGATATCGTTTATTTAACCACATTATATACAGGTTTGTATATTTGTAGCAAGTCAGAGCACAAAATCTTATAGTTAAGATCATCAGGATTGATATATATATATATATATATATATATATATATATATATATATATATATATATATATATATATATATATATATATATATATATATATATATATATATATATATATATATATATATATATATATATATATATATATATATATAAATATGAATATACAAAGTACAAATACAAATACATAAGCTATAATGTACATAGTATATCCGTATAAATAAAAACACATATATGACAAACCAGTGTATATACAAACATACATACATATATGCACATACATAAACACATGCACATATATACACACATGCACATACATACACATATACACGATGCATGCAACATATACACACATATACATACATACATACATACATACATACATACAGACAGACAGACATACATACATACATACGTACGTACGTACGTACGTACGTACTTACATACATACATACATACATACATACATACATACATACATACATACATACATACATACATACATACATACATACATACATACATACATACACATACATACATACATACATACATACATACATACATACATACATACATACATACATACATACATACATACATACATACATACATACATACATACATACATACATACATACATACATACATACATACATACATACATACATACATACATACATACATACATACATACATACATACATACATACATACATACATACACATACATACATACATACATACATACATACATACATACATACATACATACATACATACATACATACATACATACATACATACATACATACATACATACATACATACATACATACATACATACATACATACATACATACATACATACATACATACATACATACATACATACATACATACATACATACATACATACATACATACATACATACATACATACATACATACATACATACATACATACATACATACATACATACATACATACATACATACATACATACATACATACATACATACATACATACATACATACATACATACATACATACATACATACATACATACATACATACATACATACATACATACATACATACATACATACATACATACATACATACATACATACATACATACATACATACATACATACATACATACATACATACATACATACATACATACATACATACATACATACATACATACATACATACATACATACATACATACATACATACATACATACATACATACATACATACATACATACATACATACATACATACATACATACATACATACATACATACATACATACATACATACATACATACATACATACATACATACATACATACATACATACATACATACATACATACATACATACATACATACATACATACATACATACATACATACATACATACATACATACATACATACATACATACATACATACATACATACATACATACATACATACATACATACATACATACATACATACATACATACATACATACATACATACATACATACATACATACATACATACATACATACATACATACATACATACATACATACATACATACATACATACATACATACATACATACATACATACATACATACATACATACATACATACATACATACATACATACATACATAATTACATACATACATACATACATACATACATACATACATACATACATACATACATACATACATACATACATACATACATACATACATACATACATACATACATACATACATACATACATACATACATACATACATACATACATACATACATACATACATACATACATACATAAATACAATGCGATTTTAAAAGAGTAATCTTTCATCATCTATTATTATTTATCAATTTCTTGTTTATTAGAGTGATGCCCGTAAATAATCTTCAATTGAATAAAAACAATGTTTTAATATAATACTTCTAACATTGTTTTTAAAACGATTTAAATTTAGTGACTTTACTTCAGAGGGTAGTTTATTATACAAATTAAAATTTAATGAACTACTTTCAGACTTTTTCAGCCTAAGGTATCCTTAGTAAATTTGCAGATATTGTACTATAGTTGTGTAAATCAGAGTGGGTATCAAAACTACTGACGTTTTTATGTATTTCAATTATAGAGAAGTATATATGTAAAGATGGTAAAGGCATTATACTGAATTTTAAGAATAGTGGTTGACAGTGTTCCCTATTATTATTAATTCCACTGATTACTCTGACAGCTCTCTTTTGAAGACGAAAAATTCTTATGGCATGACTTGAATTACCCCATAAGGTTACTGCATAAGAAATACACGAATAAAACAATGCAAAATATGCAGAAAGTAGTGTGTTGAAACCCAATACCAACTTCAATTTGCGTAATAAGACTTGTAAGTGTTTTCCCCAAATATTCAACATGACTATTCCAATTTAAATTGTCATCTAATATAACCCCCAACAACTTAACGCTTTCTCCATTAAGTGATGATATGATTCGAAGATACAACAAGTTTCTGTGATTTATCACCGTTTAGTTTAAGTTTATTTGTAGTAAACCATTTGTTAGCAATTTTTTTCAATTTGATTTAAACTATCGAGAAGATTTGAACAGTCTCTATTTGAAGCAATTAAAGTTGTATCATCGGCAAAAAGTACACATTTATACGGCTGGAGAAAATAGTAAATATCGTTTATAAATAATATAAATAGAACTGGTCCCAACACAGATCTTTGGGGCACGCCATGTTTAACATCGCTGAGGTCTGAATTTAAGTTGTTGATACTGACATATTGCTTCCTATTTCTAAGATAAGATGTAAAAAGAAGTAGAGGCGAACCTCTTATACCATAACACGATAATTTTCTTAGCAGCAGGTCATGAGGAACACAGTCAAAAGCTTTAGAGAGATCACACAAAGCGATTTCTGTATGTTCTTCCTCCTCAAAATTTCGAATTATGTCACCCACAATAACGGGGAATATGATTGCAAGCAGCATTTTATTATAATAAGTATTATTGGGAACAAGTTAGATCTGTAACATTCACATTGAACCCCATGACCACCACCACAACGGAAAGTCAGCAGTAATTTAACAATGCACGGGTCAGACAAGATTTGTTCACTATAAGTAATAATTATTGTAGCATGTTTTTAACAGATGTTACCAAAAAATTCCAAAGTAGTTCATCCTTATCTCAAACTTCGGAAGTAGTGGACAAAGTAAATTTGGCATTATAGTTAAAGGCTTCGCCTCATCCGTCAATTTTCCGTAATTCTACGAAAAACTGCATTGTTCGCCCTAGTATTAAAAATAACTATTATTTTGTTGTTTTAGTTTTAGAATCTATTTTGTTTTTTATAAATGTGCTTATAAACTCTTTTCTTCCAGCTTTTGTTGAAATGAATAGTGACTATTTCCATCCAAATATGATAATATGTGTTAAAAATACTGTTCTTAAATCGTGTTTTATTTTTTAGAATCTATTTTTTAAGTTTATCTAATGACTTTTATAAACTTGCTAACTTATAAACTGTTTTTGTTATAATAAATGTTGAAATAACTATTTATTTCCCTAAAATGAATAGGCATATTTGAAATATTTGAAATTCCCTATAATTTCCTGGAATTACCTAGAACTCTTTGGAATTCATTAACGTTCCATGGGTTTCTTTAGAATTACGTGGAATCGCAGCCAGAGTAGGGGAATTTCATTAAATATTTCAGAAAGAGAAGTTTTATGTACAGATTTTTGTTGACAGATTTACACTTCGAAGCCTCTATAGTATCAGTGCGAACCTAATCCATACTTTTGACTAAGTCTGTATATGTGATATGTGCAAGACCTGTTTGCTGTATGAATTTCATATTAGGTAGAGAAATTATTCGTATTAATGAAAATGTGAAAATATATAAATCAAAATTGATAAGCGTGTATGCTACAAACCAGATAAAGCTTTTCTTGTAAAAATTAATTAACGATTTTATCACTATACATACAGATAATCCGGTGCCAGTTTCTCGCGTGTACTTTATTTGTTTAAATTGATGAGGGGTTCGATATTCAATATTGAAATTCATCATAATGGTCTTTATATATTCTCAACTGTGATTAATTTTAAATTTTATTAAAATTTCAGAATTACAGCCGAGGCGGAAAGTAAATATGCATAAACTGCGATATTCGCTACTGGTTTCTAATTGCTATTTTCTTTACAATGGGGTTAACAAGAATTAAAAGTATGCACTTAAATTGTGTGGAGTGGAAATAAATAATGTAGTGGGGTACCTCAACCAATTGCAGTGTAAGATTGTGCAAGTTCATAATACTACTAGTTAGTTTTATTTTCTTGTATTACTAATTATTATATCAAGACGTTTATTTTTTTGTGGTTTTACCCAACCTCCGAATCGCACGGAAGTCACGACAAAAAAATTTTTATAGCCCACTCAGGGTTAGTGCCTGTAGATTCCAGAATCATGCGAGCTAAGCAGACGGAATGACCACCAGAAAGAGGCTTCAAAAAATTTATTGATATCCATAGTATTCCATTTAAAAAAAGGCACTAGGTCATGTAATTTCCGGTTATAGACTTTTTTTGTCTAGTTTATTTATGTTTTTAAATTAAGTTTCTAGCTATCATAGAACTCGACATATCGAAGTCGGACGCACTATTGCCCCACCCTGTATTTTTACTGACTACTAGTAGTTTTCCACTAAACCCCAAAACACCATATACTGCACTCGACGCACGTTTCGCCAACCAATTTGACATCATCTGAGGACAATTAAAAGTTTTTTTACAGTTTATCATCTCCAGATTATACCAACTTGATTGGCGAAGCGCGCTTCGAGTGCAGTATATGGTGTTTTGTGGAAAACTACGTCAGTGTTATCTTCACATCAAAGGTTCCAATCCACTTCAGGACTGACTCCAGTGTGTATATATAATTGTTTATATTTTTAAAAGCAAATATTTTAAAAATTAAACAAACACAGTTTTATGGACAGGAATGTTGGTATTAAACATGAATTAAATTTCATCAAAATCAAAAACAACAAGGCAAAAAAAATAATAATTTGAAATTTTTTGAATTCACATGGAATGACACAAAAGCAATATGAAAAATAGTTGACTGAAGTTCTAACAAAAAACAAAAAACTGATAGCTCTAAAAAATGTGGTGTATATCAGTTAAATTGCCCAGAATATAACGCCTCATATGTAGGTCAAAGAGGTAGATCGTTCGGGGTAAGATATAGAGAACATATTCACACACAAAAATAACACTTCAACTTTTATAAACACTTTACAGATTCTGGTCATACAATAATTGATGACCATCAACCTAAAATATTACATACCGGGTGAAACATGATCATGGTACACCTCCTTTTCTCCTTTAGTTTTGAAGATAATTGATTGAAATTCGGGATATCTTATATACATAATAAGCGGCACTTTTTGACATACAAGTGATTTTTTTTCACTTCCGGTTTCGCTGGAAGTGATACTAACTTTCGATTTTTAAATGAAATACCCAATATATTGATGCATTTTTGAATTCTGCATAATTTTCTGATTCCAACGATACCAAATAAGTGCATAAGTACATTTCAAACGTCAATATTTTTTATAATATAATTTTTAGTTTTCCATTCAAGTGTGACATGATGGTTCCGTGGTACCATTTATTAGTACTATTAATAAAGAATTTATTCATATGTTGTATTAAAATGTGCGATAAATACAAACAAAATTACAGCTAAAAGAAAATAAGAAAATACAATTTTGTTCTAATTACCTTGTTATACATAAGGTGGCTTTGGAATACAAAAAAATGAACACAAAACATTACAACAGTTGTTCAAAATGCTGTCCATTAACGTCAATGCACTTCTGAACTCGCATAGCTGTTTCTCGAAGAACGTTCGCCAGTTGCTGGGGCGTTATGCTAGTTATTGCACGTCTTATTCGTAGCTACAGGTCTCCACGGGTTGTAACGGTGATTGCATAGACAACATATTTTAAATGACCCCAAACAAAGGAATCAAGGGGTGTTAAATCAGGTGACCTTGGAGGCCACCTCACAGGACCATTCGTGGAAATTACGTTTTTTCCGAATCTCCGTTGAAGGTAATCAATTACTATCCTTGAATTATAGGAAGGAGCGCCATCTTGTTGGAAATACATTCCCTGTCGTAAATGGAAAGGTAATTCAGCTAAACTGTTCTCAATTTTGTTTTGCAGAAATCCCAAGTATTTAGCACCAGTCAGTGGTCCTTCAAATATTATTGGACCAATGATTCTACTACCGATTATTCCAAGCCAAACATTGAAACCAAACAGCAATTGAAAGTTACCCTCCCGTAATAAATTTTGATTTTCTTGTGAGCAATATTTTGTATTTTGTCGGTTAAATAATCCCAAAATTGTAAACCTAGACTCGTCCGAAAATAAAATCATTCCCAAAAAATCATTGTTTGGCTGCACGTTATTCTGCAAAATCCAATTGCAATATTCAATCCATGTTCGTAATCATTTTCGTACAAGTGCTGGTACAATTTGTATTTAAAAGATTTATAGTGGTATTTGTGCAAAATTCGGCTTACTGTTTGGTGACTGATTTCCAATTAAAACCCAATTTGCCTTAAAGAAACAGTCTTCAACTTCTACTACATACATCGTTCGGCATAAAGATGTCTAGCCACAACGACATTTTTTCTACATTCCCCATAAATAATTAACTCGTCCACTTTTTCATCTCCTGTATAAATTTGCGGCATTTTGAACACAATTAACAAGAATTTTTAACAATTTTTAAAGACAGTAAAAACACCGGTAAACCAACAAATGTTTGACAAGCTAAATATTTCATTGTTTTCAAAGCCACCTTAGTTACTTCTTAACATTTAATTAGAACAAAATTGTATTTTTTTATTTTCTTTTAGCTGTAATTTTGTTTATATTTATTGCAAATTTTAATACAACATATGAATAAATTCCTTATTAATAGTACTAATAAATGGTATCACGGTACCAATATGGTTCCATTTGAAAAAATTTAATTTTGTAAAAATAGTAAATAAAATGAAAATTAGACAAATAATAAAAAGTGTTTATAATTTTTTTTAAATCAATATGAAAAATGTTTTGAGCAGCAGCGTGTTGTGTGAATTGTTTTTTATTTCTCAATGCAGATGAAAAAGTATTTTATGTAAAACACCACAAATACGTTATTACATCAAAACTATGTTAAATTTCTGTAGGAAATCTATTTAAATAAACTGCTCTTTCTTAAATCAAATAAGAACCATCCGACAAATAAGAGTTTATAACAATCTTGTGAATATTTTAACATGTTTCTCATTTGGGAACTATCCTTCGTTTTATTTAATTTCTAAAATGCAATAGTCTTAAGGGAATAGTTTCAAGATAATAAGAATGCTAAGATGTTTGCTGAATGCCTTCAGAATATCAGAGACCTTACGGAAGTATAGGATACATTCTAATTATTATAAAACAGGTAATTAAAATTAATTCTTACCAGCAAATATTGTATAAAACCAGATTTCTTGAAATAAAAAGCTAGTGAAATCTTGTTCCAAGCTGTTATTTTAATAAAAATTCAAATAAACTATCAAAACCTCTCAAGTGATGCTCATAAAAATATACTAAAAAATTTACACCTGTAACTTTAAATTTATTTGTACTCACGCATCTACCCTATAATTTACATTTTCAACAACATGCATAATGTAAATCATGCAAGGAATGAAATATTTGAAATTTTTACCCTCCCAAAACTTTTTCTGGGTATAGGAATTAAAATATTGACTTGCCGTCTCTTTTTAAATCATACCGTTTCAACTTATATTGGAATATTTCTCAGACCTCCATTTCTTAAGGCCCTTATGGCACGGTATTTCAGGTGTCATATGCAGTTTAAAATTGTTATAAATATAACTCAATATAACGAAGTGACTGAAACTTTTTTGAAATTCTAAAGGACCATTTGCACTCTAGGGGTTTAACTTTACCGTCGAATTAATACCATAAAAACGATTGTCCTAAAGACAATGTTTTGAGTATTTAATCCGGGTACAAAATTAAACCACTACAGGGCAAATGACCATAAGACAACTGGAAACTAAAATCACCACGCCACACGTGGCGCTGCGATCAGACAAGTAAATATCGGCTAAGTCTTGGTTTGTTTACATTCGTTTCTTATATGGAATAATATATATTAATACATTAGTCAAAAGTTGGTAAGTAAATTCAATAAATTTAACCTATTGTGCACAATTTTTTGCTAATTTGTGGGAATACCTAAACTAAAAATATCACTATTGCAACTTTATACATATTTTGTGCTATAGTCCTCTAACTTGAAATGAATACGCGCCATTGAAATTAATGCTTTTTCCAACAGTTATGCTTTCTCCCATACTTTTCTACCATCTATTTTCTCCACATTGCCACATATTGGCGATATAAACAAACCCGCGTCTTTCTTAGGAAAATAGTGAAAGTGAATTGTTCTATCCACATTTTTCTTTCAGTGACAATTATACACACAGCAATTCCTAGTATGCACTGTCTTCTTCGGCATATTGTGGATTCAACGTTGATGAGATAAAAAAAATGGTTGAAAAATCTTGACAAACAAGCTATACAAATGTGATCAAACGAATGTAAACAAAGAGCATTACTTGTTTCTTCAAAGCACAATTTTTAGCCACCAGGGGTGACGTAAAGGGTTAAATGCTCAATATGCAGCCAAATAGATTAGGTACAATATAGTCATTTTCACAAGTGAATATTCGTCTTGGTACAAAATCATAATTCTCAACCTGTTAGTGACTTGAATAGCTTGCTCTATTTTAGATGAGATTCAATACATCAAAAAAAAGTTCTTTATTATGACATTATGTATGTTAACTAGATTTGTATCGGAAGAATTACAAGACCTCACTTTTTCTTAGAGCAGAAATCGAAACTTTCACCCGCATAACAACATGCAGAGTAACATGTTACTTAATTATAAATGACATTGTGAATAATTTAAGTGTGAATATCCTTGCAGAAGCTTTACTGTCAAAATATACAATAGCAGAGTGCATAAAACCTCAAAAATATGTAGTCCTCCATGACCCAATGTCATTTTCTGTGTTGTTGGTGTAGGATTATAGGCGTAGACCAAAAGTATTCCTTTGTGTCACGACGTATCGCAGTAGACCAGCACTAACGATGCAAATGCTGCCACAAGTCTCCTCCGGTCCTGGCCGATGAACCCTTACGACTGGGTCGACTCTTCTTTTCCGTGGGGGTGGATGTTGTGTTTTCTCTTGTTTTGGTGCTGGAAGGCTTTGTAGGAAATTCACCTATTACAGAGAAATGAGTATTGTAGAACATACTGTGTAAAAACCTTTATTTAAGAACCGTTGTATTAAAAATATTCAAACAATCATTTAATCTTGTACAATCTTTTGCCGTAATTTTCTTTATCTTTGTTGGTACTTGCCACCGACCGCAAAAAAATACTCTTAATGTAACATAACTGGAAAAATAAACCTATATATATATATATATATATATATATATATATATATATATATATATATATATATATATATATATATATATATATATATATATATATATATATATATGTATATATGTATATATGTATATATATATATATATATATATATATATATATATATATATATATATATATATATATATATATATATATATATATATATACATATATACATATATACATATATATATATATATATATATATATATATATATATATATATATATATATATATATATATATATATATATATATATATATGGGGTTATCATCAAGGAAGGGGTCTATTTTAAATTCTTATATAGCTTTAAGAAATTATGCTAGTAGCAGAAAGTAAACAGAATTTAGTTGCCTCAATAATTGGATTTTAGTGTATCTATGGAAAACAAAACAACTAACAACTATTGATACAAGTGTGAAACGAAATAATCGTAATTTAGAGAATTGTTCTCAAAATAAAACTCGCGTAACGTAAATTGTAACAATTTCAATATGGATCTGCAAACAAGAATTGGTTTAGTGCAATGTTATTATGAAGGCGGTAAAAATTACACTACTGGATTACGAGGATTTCGTACGAAAATGGGTTTGAGAGCAGAGCCGTGCAAAATGAAGCGTATCGTAATTTGATTAGCAAATTTGAAAGAACAGAGTCTGTAAAAGACCTTCCGTTAGTGATGTCCAAGTTGCAGAAGTTCTTCAGGAAAATCAAAACATAGCCAATACTAATCCGCTAGCAATCAGTAGTGTGAATGCGATATCAAAACGATTACAAATGCCATACACTACGGTTTGGAAAATTTTACGGAAAATCCTAAAAATGTATCCCTATAAACTGCAACTGCTGTTTCAATTAAAGGACGCAGATTTTCCTCTCAGGTACGATTTTTCATAACACGTATTGGCTCAGATAGAAACTGAACCCGAATGGTTATCCCGTATTTTATGGACAGATGAGGCCCATTTCTCTCTTAATGGTGGAATTAATACTCAATACTGTCGAATATGGTCAACAGAAAATCCACATGAAATCGTTCAGCAAGGCCTTCATGACAAAAAAGTCACCGTTTGGTGCGGTTTCACAGCTAATTTCATCATTGGTCCATACTTTTTCGAGGAAATGCAGAATGGGGAGGCCGTATCTGTAACGATACCTGCAAATGTTAAGCGATTATGCAATTCCACAGTTGCAAAACGAGCACGAAAGAATTGAAAACATGATTTTTATTCAAGATAGAGCACCTCCGCACATTTACCGACCAGTTAAAGAATTGTTAACTGCTGTTTTTCAAGATCGTGTTATAAGCAGACATTTTGCAAATTCATGGCCACCAAGATCGCCTGATATTAACCCAGCGGATTATTGGCTGTGAGGTTATTTAAAAAATTTGGTGTTTAGAACATGGCCAACAACGCTGGAGGTATTAAAGGACAGTATTAGAAAGCAAATTCGTGCGATTCAACCAGAAATGTTGAATAGTGCTGTATGCAATTTGGAGGAACGGTTGGCAATTTTACAACAACAAAATGGAGGTCATATCAAGCATTTGCGATAACTAGTGTTTGACATCATTATGTAACCAAGTAGATTCCATTTATTTTTTGTTATTAATTTGATTTGTTAAGAATATATAATAAGTTGAAATATATCCCGTACTTTATAATCACCCGTGTATATATATATATATATATATATATATATATATATATATATATATATATATATATATATATATATATATATATATATATATATATATATATATATATATATATATATATATATATATATATATATTGAAAGTATATAGAACATTAGCAGTAACTAGAAAGTTAAATGTAGGTAGGTTAATCCCTTATGAGTAATTATTCATGATAAAGCAAACAGAAAAATTCTCATAAAATTCCTTTTATTAATGTGACCGGTTTCGTGAACAAGTAATTACTCTGATGAAATGAAATAATTACTTGTTCACGAAACCGGTCACATTAATAAAAGGAATTTTATGAGAATTTTTCTGTTTGCTTTATCATGAAGAAAGTTAAATGTTACCATTCAAATTTGGTTCTTAAAAGTGATATTTGAATAGAATAATAAATTATTGT
Organism: Rhamnusium bicolor; assembly: GCA_029963845.1. NCBI lineage: Eukaryota > Metazoa > Arthropoda > Insecta > Coleoptera > Cerambycidae > Rhamnusium > Rhamnusium bicolor. The sequence continues at coordinate 174,236 of JANEYF010001519.1, read as the reverse complement.
TTTATGATATTTTCAATACCGAACGAAAATACATTTAAAATCTTATCGTAGGACACAAAGTTGACACTCTACAATGGAATATATAGAACAATAGGACAATTATTATGATACCAAGCAACGGTCATCTAACTATAAAAGTCGATAGTGAAAAGCACACGCTTCACATGCGGTAACCTAAGATCTCCACAACGCCCACGATAGCCTCATCTATAGACAGAATATTGAGTGTCCCTCCAGGGTAGATAGGCCGAAGAATATGGGCCGTTATTGCCGTGACGTGGGTTCGACGTTCGACGGTTTTACCCGCCGGTTATATCAGCTAAAACCTCTGCCATCAAATAGACCGGATCGCCAGTGGCGGGACAAGTATTTTGCTTTTTAACTGTTGACCGATTTGTTGCCTTGCAGTAATTTTAGGAGAGGAGATGATTTTTTTGTAAATCTGATTTGCAGTATCTAACCTATTTGACAAAATTAAAGAAAAATTGCTCAGTCATAGCTGATAATTTTTTGAGAACTTTTTGGCATTTCTACGGAAAATTTCAAATTTTAGTCAACATTTCATCTGAAAATTTTCTATGATGTTTTGTCGAGTGAAATTAGCTAAAGTGTCCATAGGAGGGAAACCATTTTCAAAAAGTTAGAACTCGAGTAATATTAGGCAGACTATTTTTCGATATTTCAAATAAAAATTTGAGCTATTGGTTAATAGTTCTTTTATTTAATAAATTGAGAACAGATTTAACAGTAATAATATTTTTACTTTTTCTTTTCTTGAATAATTCTTCATTATCTAAACAATACAGTTAGGTACCCAGTATGTTACTGAGAAAATTAAACCTCTGCGCTTGACTATGTCATTATATCAATCAGAAGGTCATTTAGGATATGACATGCTTGAGATATTCTAAAAAAATAGATAAATGACTTTGAAAAAGGAAACAAATCGTTTTCCGAAACCTTAGGGAAACATATTATTATTTTTGTGTCTCATATTAATTGTCAAAAAAAACACTCTCTGACTGATCTTTTGACGTAAAGTCACAAGCGCAGAAATTTATATTTTCAGTAACATACTGGGCAACTAGCTGTATTTCTTAGATAGCGAAGAAATATTCATGTAATAGTGTCCCAAGAAAGAAAAAGAAAAATTTAGAGAATGCTCCAAATAACGTTCAGACAATAGTAGTAATAATTATTAGTAATAGTACAGTTATTGTAAACACAGATTTCATTATTTTCCATTCTATTAATTTTTTGAGTAGTTTTAGTTAAAGTTAATTGCGAATGCTGTATACAATATCCGTGATATTCGTTATCTTGTTAGAAAAAATGATTTAATAGAACTTGCTCTGTTGTGTCCCATAATCTTAATTAACTGTTCGTCTCCGACTCCAGATTTGGCTAACTAGTTACTTCTGTAGCTCGATGACAATGGTACGATATTTTTATCGCTTTGTATCAAACCAATTTTTTTTAGCTAAATTAGTTGTCCATTTGGAGATTACATGTTGACCTATCCGCATTGTTATACCAGAAACACTTTTACAGTTGGTATTTACAGTGAGCAAAACCCTGTCCGTAATAGTATTTGAAATGAACTTCTTAAACCACAAAACGGATACATTTTTGGGCTTATCGAAGTTGTAACCATTTTGTGTATGCAATTTTTTGACCTTTTGGCAGTCTTAGAAAAAATGAGATGGTATTTTGATGTATATTATTTTGTTGGGCTGCTTTAGAATACTTCGCTCATAGAATTCTGTGATTTTATATCGATTTCATGGTAGTGGTTTAGCGCACATCAGAAAACGAATCTATAACCGTATCGTACTTTACATAGAACTTAGTAATTTTGTTATAATATTCTATATTGTTTTAACACTTCATACATACACCGTGTCTCAAGAGCCTCTGCAACATCTATTTTGTACATATGCGCTCATTCCTACGCAGCCCAACCCATCAACTTTTTTCAGCGTGTCAGGTGGGCACGTGAATAACATATTAACTAGCCTCGCCCCGCATCGAGCTTCTCAGTCTGCCATAAGGGCGGCGATTTTAAAATTATTGCGTTTATTACCACATGACATGCCTTAAACATACGTTATGGGTCTTTTCAATGTACCATAATTCCGTATTTAGTGCGAAATTTCTTTATTACACAACGACGTATTTACTAGTCTCGCCCAATTTGGAAAATGTCTTGAGACACAGGTTTTAGATGTGTTTAAATGTAACTTATATATTTTAAACTAAACTATAAATTTATTTAACATTGTCTACCATTCGGAAATACCATCTGCTAGAGACAAATTGTCGCATACATATGTATTGTCAATCCTCAAAAATAATACAGTGATTTACATAATTCCATATCTCAAGAAAATCAAAACAATGGGATCCTAAACGGATCCCTGCGGGAGACCGATATTAATCCAAAACTCCTTAAAATATATGCCATAAATATCTACAATTGGTTGTCTATTATATTAATAAAATGTTAACCAGTCGTTTCTCTCTCAAGGTATTGCTTAAATCCAAGAATATACCTAAATTTTTGTTGTTGCCATCCAGAGACGTACAAGTAGCTAATACATTGTGTTATAGAAGTTTAAGCGGCTTGGAGTAGCTGGAGAGAGCTACCAAGAATAAATTGTGTGACTAGATAATATCGCTATTGTAGCTGAGTGTTTGAATCCCGCCACCGGCATCGGCAGTGGCAATGTAGGTCGGTGGGAATGGTTGGATGTCCGCTTTTTTCATAAATGTACCCCGCACCCGTTCAGTTTCGGCTTTGGACTCGAGGGTTGTCTAATTTAATTTCTGTGATGTTTATTTACCATTTATTAAAAAAAAAAAGTTGTGATACTTTTGTATTGAATCCATACTGTGTATTATTTAATATTTTAAAAGTTGTTAGAAACTAATTAATCTGGACAAACATAATTCCCCCAAAAACTTTAGAAATAAAACTGGAAAAAGAAATATATTATTCTCCATATTAATTTTCTCGCTCTTTTCGTATAAAGGTGTAACAAGTGTAGTTTTAAGTATTTTAGGGAAATTTTCTTACATATTTTTAGCATATTAACGGATAAGAAAACGTTCGAAAATGCGAAATTTTGTAAAAGCAGAAAGTTGTTGGTACCCAGTTTGGCACAGTTGTTGGCCATGCTGTATACCTATTTTAATTTTTAAGCAGCCCGCATTTGATACTCTCAGACATGGATTATATTTTTTTATATAACTTTTCCTAAAATTGCATATCAAATAACAAAATTTGCAAAAAAAATATATTGAGAAAACCTATGCATACTCGTTTATGAAAAAAATTTACCCACATTTTTATTAAAACAGCTCAACAAATACTTACTTTTTTTTTCGATAAATAATAATTTTTTAAAGAGGGCGATTAAGTCTAGTATAAAAAAACCGCTGCCAATTATTTGGGGATCAGAACTTCCTTACCGTAGTAAAACTCGACGTGTGGTGGAGTTTAAAATAAACGTAATTTTTGACGTTTCAAAAAAGTCATATTTTGACGTTTCAAAAAAACTCGATGTGTGGTGGAGTTTGTAATAAAAGTAATTTTTGACGTTTCAAAAAAGTCACATTGGTGGAATGTCACTAATATTTTTTTTGACATAACAAATTGACGTTTCAAAAAAATCACATTGGTAGAATGTCACTATTTTAAAATTTGAAATGTCAAAAAAAAATTTTACATTTCAAATTGACGTTTCAAAAATGTCATTAATATTTTTTTTGACATTTCAAAATTAAAAACCGATTTTGCTTATCAACGAATTCAATCTCTTCCTTGAGCTCTAGAATGTGTGTACCAAATTTGAAAGCTTTATCTCAAAACCTGTAGCTGCTATCTCGAACGAGACAGACAGACACACAGACAGAAAATTTTTTGTCTGAAATTTTGTGTATTGTCATAATTCGTCGAGATTTATCCAGAAACGCAATAAAAAATTTCAAAATTTTCTTCACGAATACATATCTTCCTCACTTTGAGGGGTGAGGAAGTAATACTACAATTTATTAATCTAATTATTATTAAATAAAACTTCTTGCTACGCCACTGTCCACCACTAACAAAGCGCCCTAGCCGATAGCGGTTCAGCTGATTAAGAATTAGCCGACAAAATATTAGTCAGGTATTGTCTATGAGAAGTAAGACTAGACAAATATGTGGTCAAAGGGTCTTAACCATTTGGGAAACTGGTTTAGTTTAGACGGACGGCTAGGTCATTTAATTGATGATATCGATGTTTAATTGATGTTTATTATGCGCTTGAGAAATAAATTTACGTGATTTATAGGAAAATTGAGTGTAAACTGTAAATAAATTGTTAATAGAACAGAACCTATAATTTGTTAATATTTTGATTTATAGGCGCAAACATTAATAAATTATGTAAAGTGCCAGGTGTTTTGGTCAGGTAAATCAAAGTTTTTTTATTGGCATCTTGAATATAGTTAAATTAGAAAAAAGTTATGTTTATGTATATCACTTTTCGGTTAATAAAGAGCGTCTCGCTATTTACCATAAAATTCGTTCATGCTACAAACCTCCCATAAAACGCCAAAAATTTCCAATTCCATTAATTCTCTTTTGCTTTCTGTCGAATCGTTTATGAGTAATTTTGTAATAAAGTCTAATTTTTTGAAAAATAAGTGTTCATCTATACCTTTTAGTTTTCACTTCAACTGATTATAACATTTTCTTGCAAGTATCTGAAAAAAATTCTTTGTTTCATGAATTTAATAGGATTTTAGTTAGATTTTTAACTATTGCTTCAATATAGTGAGTATTGTGAATGTTATGATTAAATTTTGGAAAATTTGAAAATAATTTGCATCCTGCAGGAAAGAATCGAATTTCTTGAACACAGTTTTAAAATAATAACAATAACATCCGCTATATGTAGAAGCCCTAGAACCCCCTCTTACGATAAGAAGAGAAATGTTAAGTGGAAAATTTATTTTAAAGCAATATTTCTTCTCTACACTCTTATTATCCAAGATACCATACTTGAATACTGCTGATTTAACCAATAAATATTGGGTTAAGAAAACCTCGCCCTCTTTTTGTTCAGCTTACAGAGAGAGTATTCAGATGCTACAAATTACCGATTGTACTTACATATCAGAGATTAACTACTTCAGCTTATTTTCTGATATAACCATTATTGTATCTGAGTACTGAGCGCAAATATTTTACAATGCGTGAATCAATTTGAAAAGTCAGAGCTTATCTATACAGATGCTTCGAAATCGGTATCAGGTACTGGTGGAGCCTTTATTATCCCATCCCAAAAAATCGAATCTAAATTTAGTTAGACCCACATTGCTCTGTTTTTACCTCAGAAGATATATCGATCTATAAAGCTTTAATGTATGTTAAGAATTCCACTTCTAATATCTCAATCACTTTAACTGATTCGCTCTCTGTTCTCAATGGAATTAAAAACGCCCACTTTTTTGGCTACAAAACCAACCCTTATCCCTACAAAATAAAAAATTTTATATTTCAAATTAAATCCGCTGGGAGGGATGTTAACTTCATTTGGGTGAAAGCACATATTGGTTTGCAGTATAATGAACAGGTTGATCTTTTGGCTAAGGAGAGTTTCAACTCAGGACACCCCCTGGATGAAGCATTATGTTTAAGTGACAGACAGATAAAGCTGAAATCTAATTTGAGAAGTAATTGGTCCTATTTATGGAAACAGTTCTGTTTCAGAAACCCTACCAGGTACACCTTAATTCATCCTGATGTCCTGTACAACTTTTGGCATAATGATTCCCCTTACCCAAGAAAATATATTACAACATTGGTACGTTTAAAGTTTTGTCATGCCTGGCTACCCTGCCCACTTATTTAAAATTGGAGTCTTTACCTCAGATAATTGTCAACACTGTAACGTCTTAGGAAACCTTGATCACGTATTCTTTGGCTGTACCAAATACAAAGATGCCTCAACTAAGGTTATTAAAAATATTCTAAGTTGTAATGTTTATGCTCCCTTCAATTTATTACATCTGTTGTCAGTTGGATCAGAGAAGAAGATTGTATTGTGAATTTTTTAAAAGAAACGCAAATTAAACTGTAGGTTAAATTTTGTAAGCACTGTGTCTTCCCTTATGTTAGTTTTCCTTGTCAACTGAGGTCTCCCCTGTATTGTCAAAGTTATAACAATGTCCTGATCGACCCCTGGACGAGAAATGTATGTCCCTGTGTATTCCAATCTTTTTCTTCGCATTAGTTTCCATTTTTGGAATTCAGGTTTAGTTACTTCTTTTAGAGGCTGGCTGCATGGTCTATGACCCAAAGGGAAAAAATAAATAAATAAAAAAAAAATGATAACTAGTATATTTTTATGACCCGTTAATTTATTTATCGATTCATGGGTCTCATATCTTTTCTTAAAGATATATTTTTAAAATCCGACGTTTCGGTGATTTATTGCACCTTCTTCAGAACAATTGAATGTTAGTTTCCTGTGTTGGAAAATAAGCAACTACCTTGTAACAGTTGTTTATGTAAGAAAATTCTTAATATCTCAATAAAATCAAACGACAATGTTGCTTGACGGTTCGATCGCAGCCATGAAATGATGTCTTCAAGCTGCTATCTTGAAGACATCATTTCCAGATAGATAATACGCACATAGTTTGTGTGAAAATTTGCTGAGGATTCCGAAGTATTCCAAAATGCTCCAACGCACACTCAATTGTTTTAATTTCTAAATTAGAGATCATTTTTGGTCAATGGTTGAAATCGAATTTTACATTTAGCAGTTTCCCTTCCCTTACTAAAGGAAGTCGCAACGGCGACATTCTCAAGAGAATTTGGCTTCTCAAATTAATGTTGACACATTGATTATACATAATACAGACACCGTAAATATAAGGAGAATTCTCCAAAACCTGAATATAATAAATCAATAGATCCTGATGGCATCTCAGTCACTATTGCACTTAGAGATATTTTCTATAAAAAATGTATGAATATTTTATTTGTGGTATGTACTATCTAAGAAAACGCACACACTATTTTCAAATTCATCTTAAAATTATTCAACATGTACAAATTCTATATATTTTAAGAAAAAATCATCTTACATTTATGTACTAAAATTCCTGTTTTGTATATGGTTTGATCCTTAGGGATTAATAGAACAGGAAGCAGAAAAAGTTAAACGAGGTATCAATCATCACACAACCAACAAAATCTGTCAGCAGTCACCAAAAACTTTGCTGATGAATAACCAATAAGCATATAACACGGATGTCAGTATCATGACAAATTACTTACACAGATACCTGCGTTTATGATATATCGGTGGTGTTAAGAAAACAACTTTGCTTTGAATAATTCATTATTACATTGTCGGATGAGACATTTATAACCACGGTACCCATATTTACACACATATTTTTCAAATATTGCATATTTTTTAAAATTTTTTGTGTAATTAACAATTAACAGGATGAAAGTTAATTAAATATTATTATCATATACCGAGTGTAACAGGATCATTGTACACTCCCTTTTCTCCTTTAGTTTTGAAGATAATTGATTGAAATTTGGGATATCCTATATACATAATAAGCGGCATTTTTTGATATACAAGTGATTTTTTTTCACTTCTGGTTTCACCGAAAGTGACACTAACATTCGGTTTTTAAATGAAATATTGCATTTTTGAATTCTGCATAATATTCTGAATCCAACGATACCAAATAAGTGACATTTCAAACGTCAATATTTTTTATAATAAAAAAAGAAATCTAAGCAGAGACAGATTCCATCACATAATGGTATACAAATAAATTTGGGTATGATAAGACAAACAGAAAAATTCTCATAAAATTCCTTTATTGGTGTGACCGGTTTTGTGAACAAGCAAATTTACTTCACATCATCAGACACGGAACTACAATAATTAAAGAAAATGAGTATGGTGGTTACATACATAAATATAAATGTCAATAAGTTAATAAAACTTAAAAAACAAGAATACAGAAGACAATTATTTCCATTTTTTATGTACTTGTAAAAACTCATAGGTAAAAAAATTTTTGATAAAATTTGTTTACATGAAAAATTGAAATTATTTAAAATAATAAGGATTACGTTAGTTTGAATTATAATATAGAATTATGTAAAATTAAATTAATTGAATTGTGTAAAAAATAGAGGGTTATTTTTATATATAATACTTACATTTTTATAAATAAAACCAGGGTAGTCAAAATTAAAATAGTTTTGCAACATAGTCAAAAGCGGGGTAAGTAAATGTAAGATATATAAATTTTTGTATCTAATAAATTAACTTTCTAATAAAAATTATAAAATTAACGTGCTTTTTTTTTAAAAAAAAACATACATACACTACAACAGTTTAAAATCTAATAGGGAATATTTTAATAATGAAAAATTGATTAAAATAGTGCCCTCTATCGAACTATTTAAGGACTAACGTTAAGTAAAAAGTAAGATTGAAAACTATATGTGAACCAGGTTTTTTATAATAGTGGAGTTTATTATATTCAACTGCAGATAGTGATAGCAGCGAAAATGCACTAAACATGGTAGTAATATTTACTTCTAAGAAAATAAGGTTATATTATTATAATATCGAGCAAATGGAAACAGATTTCAATAGAGAAATAAAACAAAATTAGACAACCACAGAGAAAGTCAGTGAAGATTGAAATTGGATTTGTGAATTCAGAGATAATATATTGGGATTTCTTGAATCTTTCAGGATTTCTAAACTTTCAAGGTTATTAATCAAACTGCCTTTACCAACAAGATGTAATATTTTAAGTGTATTGTCAAATGTGTTGTTGTTATCTACTAGATGTTTGGCGAAATGGGAAAAACCTGAGGATGAGCTAATGCACCGAACGTGTTCTTTTAACCGTGTTTTAAAATTTCTATATGTGCAACCAATATATGTATACCCCACATCTATCTAGTGGATCTATTAGGTCTTTACCATTGACAAACAACTTTTCTACAGAGTTAGTTGATTTAAAGGAGATATGGAAAATATTTTTAAAGTAATTTGAAATTTTATATGAAACAGGATCTATGAACGTAAGAGAACGGTATGGAATTTCAGAGGGAACTTCTCTGTATGTATTTATGTAGACCGTATTTTGGACATATTTATTTAATCTTTTGGTTAGTAAGGTATCAATTAAAGCAGTATTGTAGTTATGAGAGACTGCTATTTGTTTAATAACCGAAAGTTCCTGATTATCATTATTTAGGGATAAAGGTACTTTTAACAATCTATTAATATAACAATTAAAAGCTGCCACCTTATGTGAAAAGGGATGCAGGGAAGTGTGATCGATAACTACACCAGTGTGTGTAGATTTTCTATAAATATTAAAATAATGTTTGTTATCTTCTAAGATAATATTTAAATCTAAAAAGTTTATTGAACGGTTATTGTTTTGTGTTTCTAGTGTGAATTTAATTGTTGTGTGAATAGAGTTGGCGTCATTTAAAAAAATTGGTAATGGGTCTGAGGGACCTGACTAAAGAATTAGAATATCATCAACATAACGATAATAATATTGTATATACTGGGTATATGGGTTGTTCTTTAAAATATGTGTTGATTCTAAGTAATGCATAAAAATATCTGCTCAAATAGGAGACAAAGGACTTCCCATTGCAAGACCGGTCTTTTGTACAAAGGTGTCTGTTGAAATTAAAAAAGTTTTGTTCTAAACAAATTGTTAATAAATTAGATATATCGATAATATTATTATCTGAGTAATCACTATCAAACAATTTTTCATTGACAAGAGCGATTACCTCTCTTACCGGTATGTTGGTGAAGAGATTAGATACGTCCAATGATATTAACATATCCTCATTTTTTATATTTATATTGTTGATTTTATTAATTAGTTCAATACTATTTTTAAAGATATAGGAGAAGTGTCCTGAATATAAATCTTTTAAAATTTTATTTAACCACTTGGACAACTTGTATGTGGGTGAGTTGTTATAAGCAACTACTGGTCTAATTGGGATGTCTGAAAATATATTAGATTTATGAATTTTTAAGAGTAGTCCCGTGTCTGATGATGTGAAGTAAATTTGCTTGTTCACGAAATCGGTCACACCAATAAAGGAATTTTATGAGAATTTTTCTGTTTGTCTTATCATGAATAATTACTCATATGGAATTAACCTACCTACGTTAAATTTGATTACTTTTGGGGTCTTCATTACATTATATTAGTTTATTTTTTTAATTTATTTGTGTAAAAAAATATCACTTTTTCACATTCTGTAGTTTATTGTTTTAACTAGGTATTTACTTTTTTTATTTCTTAAATTATTTCAGTAAATAGTGAATTACATGAATATATGTTATATATTTGTATGCAAAATACAAAATTAGGTGTAGGTGAAGGCTGTAGGTATAATAATAATAATAATAATAAATGTCTTTATTGTGTAAAATAGAAGGAATTTAACACAAAAGGTTAGTGGTACAGTATACACTGATATCAAAACTACTAACCTAGGATACCATTGGTATAGTATTAGTACAGTATATAATATGCAATATTACAATATGTGTATATCTAACGTATATTTAGTTAAGTACATGTATCTACAGTATTTGAACATATAATATATATCAAAAACAGTATTTATCTATATGATATCTAGATATTATCACTATTTTATCACCGCCTAAAACAATTTTAAATTTATGTTTAATTCGCCGCTCAAAATCAGAGACTTTAGTTGACGTTTTAGTACATTATTTGTTGATTTATTGTGTAGCTGTGGAGGTAGATTGTTATAGACATAAGTCGAGAGGTAGGTAAAGGATGATCGAAATGTTTCATATTTAGGCCTTATTGTATGCAATTGGTCGTTTGTATATCTCAAGTTTCGGTTATGCATGACATTTCTCGCAATTAGTTTATCATAGAGATAGATAGGTTTTTGCGTTAGGATGACATTATTTAATAGTGAGGTGAAATGTAGGAAACGCCTCTCATTTATTTTTAGTAGTTGTAACTCCCTGATATGTGGTGTTATATGTTCGTAGATAGAACTATTTGTTACAAATCTAATACAGATATTCTGGATTTTTTTGAAGTTTGTTTGCTTCTGATAAATTTAAGCAAGGCCCATAAACATAATCACAGTAGTTGTATGTGTGTATGTATGTACATGTACATGTATGTACATGTGTAGGTGCATGTGTGCAATTATTATTAATTTGTTATTACTATTAGATATAATTAAATATTAACATTGTTTTCTTCATCTCAAAACAAGTGTTAGCTCTCTTATTGAGTACTTTATTTATTTACGTATTTTACGTTTTTGCAATTTGTTAATTTTGTAATACTACTTTTGGTAAATAAATAACTGTTATTATTATTATTATTATTATTATTAATAAACTTAAAAGAAACTAAACACAAACTAGAATGTTATATCAGAATAATTTATTTACTGTTGTTTTAAAAAAATAAGTATTAGTGGGATTATACATACTTGCATATGAAGTTAAGCTGGTAATGTCAAGATATCATTTTTGAGACATTTATGAACCGTAAAATATAAAATAATTAATTAGTAGTTTTATTAATATAATAAACCTGTACGATAAATTATGATTAAATAAAGTTCATACAAAATTCCTGACTTAATTTAAAAATATTTAAGGATATGTTTATTAATTTTAATTAAATATTACAAATTAAATGTGAATACATGCAAAAAGGTATTATTGATTAATAAATGAATATTGTATTATTTGTCTTGTCTATTCATAAGTAAGTTAGTTAAGGACTGCTCTGGAGTTTTCATTAAACCGTTGGCTATAAATTTTAATTTGTCATTACGTACGTCTCAATTTCCAAATTGTTGGAAATTAGCCAGAGTTTGTCCAGTGTTAAAAAATGGTGATAAAAGTAATTTAGCAAATTACAGGCCCATTACAATTTTGTCTAATTTCGCGAAGGTCTTCGAGATTTCCATATACAATCACGTCTATCCTTCAGTAAAAAAATCGCTCTCAATTGATCAACATGGTTTCATGGAGCAGCACTCAACTGTAACTAATTTAGCCCTAATTACGCAAAAAATATCGGAAACCTTAGATGCGCAAGGACAGGTGGACGTGGTGTATACGGATTTCTCAAAGGCCTTCGATACTATTAATCATTCTATTATAATATCTAAACTCGCATATTTTGGGTTTTCCTGCAGTTTGATTAATTTCTTTATTTCCTACTTGGATAATAGATTACAGTACGTAGCATACAATGGGTTTAAGTCGGATATGTATACGACCACGTCTGGAGTTCCGCAAGGCTCCAATCTTGGACCGCTTTTATTTCTTCTCTTTATTGATGATGTCACTAAAGTGATTGACTGTGATAAGCTCCTGTTTGCAGACGATCTAAAAATATATGCTAAGATTAACACAATACAGGATTGCTTATTCTTACAATCCTAGGTTAAAATGCTTATAGAAAGGTGTACTACTTCCAAACTTAATCTAAATGTATCTAAGTGTAAAGTCGTAAGCTACTCGCGAAAGAACAAGCCAATTTTATATGAGTATTCTCTAAACGACCAAGTATTAGATAGGCAAAATTCAACAACAGATTTAGGCATACTGTTTGATAATAAGTTATCTTTTGCCGAACACATAAACAATCTAGGACTATCATCCTCAAAAACTTTAGGTTTCATTATCAGAAATTGTAAATCTTTCACTAACGACGCTGCGTTGAATGTTCTCTATTATTCAGTTGTACGTTCCAAATTGGAGTATGGATCTCTATTTTGGTACCCAATTTATGAGAACCATTCAACATATCTCGAATCTATCCAAAGAAAATTTTTAAAATTCTTAGCTTAAAAAAATGATCGTGTATATCCTGGTCGAGGCTTCAACCACGAATTACTTTTATCTAGGTTCGAGATGTCATCATTAAAGACTCGACGGATTATGAATAGTTTAATTTTTCTCCACAATCTGCTTCGTAATAAAATTGACTGCTCACCACTTCTTGAACTCCTTAATTTTAGAGTGCCAACTTTCAATTCTAGACAAAATATCACTTTTTACACACCTAATGCAAGAACCAATGTCATTAAAAAGTTGCCTATTTACGTTATGTCACATAATTTTAACTCTGTATCTGATCTGTGTGATATTAATCTCTGTTCAGTTCTATCCTTAAAAGAAACCATTCATAGACACTTTCATCCATAGCTTAACTATCCCACCATTATTGTTATGTTACCTACTTTATTGAATACTAATTATGTTTATAACTCGATCTAAACTGCTGTCATTATTATATTATTGTCACTCTCCAGCGCTATATTATTGTAGTTATATGTATTACTTTGTTTAAGTTAAGTCTACTATGTATCCTTATAATATATTTTTTTCTTATTGTATTTCATACATTTTGTCCTGTAAGTGGATTTTCTGTTGGGCAAATAAATAAATATTATTATATTATTATTATTACTATAAGTAATTATACCAACTGATAAATCAATTTTGTGTTTAAAGCATACACATCTTAATTTAACTTTTAAATTAAGAAAGCAGTTTAAAAACATTTTTTTCTTTGAAGCCATTACTGAATTTACAAAGACCGCAGTCATAAGTTTTCAAATAAATAAGGATAATAACAATAATTTTCACGCTCTTAAGGAAATTGTTTGAATAGAACGGCGTGGGTGTAAACCACAATGATGTGGTATGTTATAACACATTTTTGCTCTTTCTTATCTTATTATATTTTAGAGGTACGAAAATGATAATGACTTAACAGGACTGGACTCGGAAAGTGCCCATTTGTCATTGTTGTTAGCTATTTAGTAAAATATCTCAGTTGACAGATCAGGTATAATGCAATACAAGATATATGATACAGGAAAATCGACCTACACATTTGAATTGCTTGTCAACATCGAAGAGAAATTCACTAGGTGGGCAGTTATATCTGTGTAATTCAAATTGGTACATATTATTAAATTGCTATTAATATCATAAATAATTAAAACAGGTTATGCTTTAGGGGCGTTTACGTAAGGACAAATCTAACCGACTTATCGGCCAACACGTTGACCGGTCGACTTGTCGAATATTATTATTGGTCAACAACAGATATGTCGGGCATATGCAAATAGTCCTGAATAGATTTTTCCAAATACAAACTCCCTCAGGAGAAGCCCAAGACGAAGGAAGATGTCATAGTGCATAATTTTCACAACTTTTAGACCCGACTTCAACTGGTCGGCCGACTGCGGCGAAATTTCTTTACATTCGGTAAGTTAAGATGCGACCCGTAGCTCGACATGCCAACCAACAAGTTGTATCCTTATGTAAACGTATCTTTACAAGGAAGAAACTTTTTCTATATTCATTATCTTTCTAAATAGCCTACCAAATATTATACTACGGTTCTGATTTATTAATACATGAGATTTTTTATTACGGGTAAATCCATATCATAAATTCACTTAGAACAAACCCATTAAAAAGTTCCTGAATAATAATCAGACTAATGATCGTTGTTTATAAAAATTTATTTTAAAATTAAAATAAATTCTAATATATTCATGGTGCTGTTCAATATACTACCTTTTTATGATTGTATCCAGCTATGTATTCTTTTTTAACGTGTTTTAAATTAATATTTTATTATTTAGTGACACTTACAAATAGATCTCATTAAATTCATATTTTAAGTCGGATAAGGAAAAACGCGATTAGGAAATGTCAAACAGAAAAATTACATCTGGGTACGGTTTAAATATATTTCATCTCTTTCAGGATTAGTGTCCAAATAATAATTAATTTGCAATAATTAACTTCATATAAATGCTAATTAAAAAATTCATGGTGCTTGAATGAACATTGTTATGTTGATCTAGATTAATTTGTCTACATTATTCTGAACAAAAGGAGAAATTAGGCATTGACCTCTTACGTTGTGGAATATAAAGGAAACAAGATACATCAGATGTCAATAAACGCTTAAATATTTTAAATATGCAAAAGTATCTACAGTCATCAAAGCCAATATACTTGATGACCAAATCATAATTCTTGGTACAATCCATATAGGAAAACTTCATCAAAATCATAATAATTGTTGATGTTAATAGGAAAATACTATTCATACTATTTTTACATTTTGAAGTTTCCAAATTTTCAAATGCACCCAGCTGTCAAGTATTTGTTACATTCCTAATTAATCTGTTTTATTGTTGTTCTCAAACGCATGTTGGGCAACATTAGACTTATCTGTTCTACCATATTTGATATGAGCCATATACTCCTTGAATCTAGTTTAAATTGATCGTCTAGTTTGCCCAAAATACTGTTGATTATAGTCCTGCCAGCTAATTTCGTAAATCCTTAACTTTTGTTCAAATTTTGTCTTTTTGATTGAATAAAAGGTGTAGTTTATTTTCCGATGAATGAACCATTGTCATACCTATATCTTTAAAAATCTAAATCGGTGATAGTATGAAATCCATATAAATTTCGGATTATCTCTTTAATTTAGAAGGGTCGAGGATTTCGAATTCTTTGAATTTACATTTTCTAATAGTTATTTTATCAAAACTTCATCAAGGCCCGTTCCTTTTCAAAATTCTCCTAATTAAAAGGGAAGCTTAATAGGTGATGAAACTAGAAAATTAGAACTCGTAATTTTGTGTTGAGCACAATGTTGAGAATGCTTAAGGAGAGATTTTAAAATACTGGTATCTTTTCTATATATGTCAAATTCTAACATGTTTTCAATATTTCTAATTATTAATGTATTTAAAAATGGTAGTTGTCGATAGTTTTCAGCTTCATTTGTGAATTTAACTGACGCGAAACGACTGTTTAATTTAGAAACAAATTTTTCAATATCCGTGTCTTTTGTATCAAACAATACAAAAAATATCATCCATATCCACATACCTACGCCAAACCCTGGGAAAATACTCAAATTCTCCTTTTGCTTCTATTTAGAATCTGTCCATGAAGAGATTAACAATGAATGGTGACAATGAGTTACCCATTGTTGTGTCTTCATGTTGTTCGAAAGAACTCTCATTGAATCCAAAGCAATTATATTTCATGCAAAATTTATTGAGTTGAATATATTATTATACCACATCCTGACTGAGATTGTTTGATTCGAGTAACTTCCCCAAGGTAGTTCAAAATCTGTGGTATTGGAACACTTGGAAACAAAGAAGATCAAAATTTCACCCGGTTGCAACTAGATATTATTCATTTTATTAATGAAATCATTGAAATTAATCTCAAAGAAACTAGGTAGTGCAATGAGTAAACTTTCGAACTCCTCTATTAACAATTTTGATAGGTGGTAAGTTGACTTTCTTGGTTCATTGTATCTTAGGCAAACGGTACGATCTAGGTACACTGGATTAGATACATGTAACCACCTATTTAAAGCTGGAGTAACACGGTTCTTACAAGATTTCAGTACATTTCTGACTTCAGTAATAATTTTTGGTAATGTAAGAAAGTTGTTTAGAAAGACCATTACTAATCAGTTTGTCTACCCTCTCATAATAGCCCACTTTATCTAAAATAACAACCTTATTACCCTTATCAACTTTTATGTAAAAGCAATTTTTTTGTTTGATAATAACGTTTTAAACATTCAACTATTTGACGTTTGCTTTTGTGAAAATTGGTGCCTATTACGTCATTTAAGTACAGAAGTTCAGATGTTAGTGAATCGAATTTCATTTAAAAGAATTCATCTGTGGATTGATTGTTTAGATCTTATAACTTCTTGTTAACTACTTACTCACTTATTCTCTCTTATGTAAAATGATTCTCGAAATACATGGTAAGAGAATGTTGACCTAATTAAAGAAACGCGCCTTGTAAGAAAAATATAGCCTCAAAATATTTTTCCATAACATTCTGTATACCTATAAAGTAATAGTATATTTTATGCATGATATATCTGTATTGAGCTTTAATTTTAATTCAAACAGATAGAACATTTAATTTGTGGTATTTCTGAATTCTGATATTTATACTTTATTTACCAATAAAACAAGTTTTTTTTGTGGTTTAATGTATTTTCTTATTTGTCCAGACAAGTTAATAGAAGATCCCTGTCTCTACAGAAGAATTCAATTCTACTTTATAAAAAGAGTGTCTGCTAATAATCTAACTAATCAAAGTGTTTTCAATGTAATGTCTTTTATCTTTGAACAAATAACTCGTATTGATTAAGTATGTAAATATTTCTTAATGTATTTTAGAAAAAATAATCACATTATTGTATTATCTAGAGACATACCTTTTGTAGTATTATCACGAATTAGGTACCACATGATTTAAAAAATCCATTAAAACTAACAGCACAATGCTACTGATAGGCAAATGTATAAAAGCATTAAAATTCCATCGAAACTGACATTTACTTAAAAAAAATTGTTATCAAAGGCACCCAAAAATTACTAATATATACATCTGTTCTTATAAAAACTAAGCGAGACACGCCTGGAGAATGTTTGTTTAAGCCTTTTCTAATCTATTTTTTAAATTTCAAATGTATTGGGAATCATTTGCCCGAAAAAAATAATATTTGTATTATTTTTTATTACAATAAGCATCATGTAGGATGATTTAAAGTGACGTAAGCACGCCCTCGTCTCCAGGATTACCAACATAAAACTTTAAATCGCTGTTAAAGTGTTTCTATTGATGAGAACATAAAAATTTAATTAAATGATTCATCTTAAATATCATATGGATTTAATTCATAGAATTACAGGCAATACTAATTCGTATTTTTTTCATTAATACGAATATTTTATTTGGTGTCCCCCTGGAACCCATTGCAAGTTCATAAAAGTTTACAGGTATATTACTATGGAATTAGTTTACCCTCCATCAAAACGAAATTATAGACAAGTATCGATTTGGGAATTTACAAATCTATTAAATATTTAAAGGGATGTTTCAACCATTGGGACCCTTTGCAAATCAATAAAAATTTACAGATATATTACTAATAAGATAGTTTACCCTACATTATATCGAAATTATGGATATATAACTGGTTCGGAGGTTATACATTTTTTAAATGTTTTAGGGGTTATTTCAACCCCTGGGACCTTTCGTAAATCGATGAAAATTTAAAGGGATATTAACAACGAGTTAGTTTATTCTCCATCAAAGCGATATTATGGACAAATAATTGGTTAGGAAATTACAAATTTTTTAAATTTCAGAGGTTGTGTCAATCCCTGGGACTCTTTGCAAGTCGACGAAAATTTCCAGGTATATTACCAACGAGTTAGTTTACCGTCCATTAAAACGATATTATGGACAAATAACTGTTTGGGATATTACAATTTTTTTTAGTATTTAAATGGTTGTTTCAACCCCCCAGACCCTTTGCAAGTCGATAAAAATTTACAGGTATATTGCTAACGAGTTAGTTTACCCCCCATCGAAACAAAATTATCGATAAATAACTGGTTGGGAATTTACAAATTTTTAAAATATTTAAATGGTTGTTTCAAGCTCTGCAAGTCGATGAAAATTTACATGTACATTACTAAAGGGTTAATTTACCCCACATCAAAACAATAGAATGGACAATTGACTGATTTGGGATTTAACAAATTTTTAAACGTTTAAAGGGTTGCTATAACCCCTGGGATCCTTTGCAAGCCGATGAAATTTACAGGTACATTATTATCGAGTTAGTTTACATCATCAAGACGGAATTATGGATAAATAACTGGTTAGAAACTTTAAAAAAATTTTAATGTTTAAAGGGGGTTTAACACCTGGGAATCTTTGCAAGTCGATGAAAATTCACAGGTATATTACTAACGAGTTAGTAGTGGTTGGGAGATTAAAAATTATTTAAATATTTAAAGGGTCGTTTCAACCCCTGGGACCCTTTGCAAGTCGATGAAAATTTACAGGTACATTATTAACGAATTGGTTTACCCCCCATCAAAACTATGTTATTTACAAATAGCTGGTTGAGAAGTTAAAAATTTTTTGAATGTTTAAATTGTTGTTAAACCCCTGGGACCCTTTGCAATTTGATGAAACTTTATAGGTATATTACTAATGAGTTAGTTTATCTTCCATCAAAATGGGATTATGGACAAATAGTTGGTTGAGATTTTACATATTTTTTAATCGTTTAAAGGGTTGTTTTAACCCCTGGGACCTTTTGCAATCAATTAAAGTTTACAAGTACATTATTAACGAGTTAGTCGAAACAAAATTATGTATTAATAACTGGTTGGAAATTACAACTATTTTAAATGTTTAAAGGATTGTATCAACCCCTGGGACCCTTTGCAAGTAGATGAAAATCTAAAAGAAATCACCAACGAGGTAGATTACCTTCAATCAAAACAGAATTATGGACAAATAACTGGTTAGGAAGTAACAATTTTTTTTTTAATATGAAATACACATTATACCTCTCATAAAGTGAAATGTTCGATGATCATCTATTGTTCTGGTTATTAACGTCAACATTATTGAAAACAAATTAAATAAAACTTTCATTAGGGATGCCTTCTTTGAAATTATCGATAGCTGAACTCTCAAAATTTAGACATTCTGAATGCAATACAGAGACGCCCAAAGTTGAAAGGGAATCTATTAAATTTTTGTAGCGTATCTTCTATATGAAATAGTTCTTAGAACAAACATCACTGGTAATATGTAAGACCCAACCTAAAGAAACGATAACATTTTCTATTGTAGCTACTTTTGTTTCATATGATGATAAGTTTTTCTTATCTTTTAGGACAATTTCAGCAAAAAACATTTTTAGGGATTTGAATTTTCAAATGCTCAACAGTGTGATGAGAATATCACATTTTCTGCTCTCGCTCAAACTTAATATGTTAGCTAGATACCAACCGGAAGTGATATACTATGTTTGTGGCATAATGTTTATTAACTCTAATCTAAGTTATTATAAATATTTTCTGTAACTACATCATCTGCGCCTCAAGAATCTGTCCCCGGAGTCTTGTCAGCGATTTACTGCAATATGTTTTAAACGATAACTTTACATACAATACAAAAATCATTGACTCAAGCTAAGAACAAACAAGAGGCCTAGGTCGGATCTTTGAGGTCCTCTATAATTTATGAATTAATGAGGATGGTATACCGTTAATTTGATGTCCGTTTTTATACATATAGATTAAATATAATTTTATTGTTTTAATAAATATTTTCCAAGTAGTATACTTTGCTTAACGCCTTCGAACGCCCTTTTAAAATCACAATACGCGCAACCTTCATAGTCATCTGTATATAACTTTTGAAGAATTCATTCAAGGGACAATATTGACAAAACTATGAGAACAACTGTATTAATGCAGGTTCCTCATAATCATCCTGTATATATTTTTTGAGGAATTCATGCATGGGAAAATGTTGATACTTTAAGCAAAACCTTATTAATACAGGCAGGTATTGAAAACATCTAGATATTATGGTCGGTTTAATTAATCCAGGTACAAATTCTAATGTATTATTTCACATAAAAAATTTGCTATCCGCAATATGGTTTTAAATTGACAAAAACGCACCGGAGTACACTAATCCATGGGACTAAACTTAACCGCCCTAACTGGAAATTTAATCATTTGGGACGGATTACTCACATTTTACGCTAGATAAAACTTTAAATGAAGTTCGGCATAGACCAACACCTTTATTAAAAGCCTTAGAAACTTATTTTTGATCTATCTACCATCAAATCTGCTTCCGCTACTGTAAAAAAGGATCTCTTTTCGATAGAAAGGCAAATTATGCTATTTTATAGGATGAAAACATGTACTATATTGTCAACATTTATGACTTTTTTTTGTCTTGAAAGATTTCTACCAAATAATTTTATTTGAAAAATTGTTTACATAAAATTTGTGAATATTATTGCTGTTTTAAATGTAGATAATTAAGTATACTTAATGAATCTGTAGAGTCGAGCAAAAATAAAAATATCCATTTTTGGAGTTTCCTAGGAATATTTCCAAAAGTACTATCTGGATCACTTTTTATGAAAAGCAGATTGCTCTGGAAATATCGAAAGGCAGCCTTGTCAGAATCCCCCACAAGAACATAAAATTCCATCCCTACAAATGCCAAATGTCGTAGCACATTATTGAGGTACCGAAGCAAGATTAAGATTCTGTCAGAAATTTTGATTGTTGTAAAGGATAATCGACAAGAAATACACAATCTGTTAATGACCAATGAGGCCAATTTTCATTTGGAGGGCACTCTTAGGAAGCTGTGTTTATATATTAGTAAGATGAGATCCTTGCAATATTTTCATAGCCTAAGTTTGTTGTTGTTTTAGTGTCGTGTCATTTGGGATCACCGGGGAGGAAAATCTATAATTTAACATAATAAAGAGTTTATTTTAAGTTATAAAAATATTGTTGTAACATCAAAATAAGTACTCTATTATGGATAATAAGCAGATTTATGTAGAATATTTTTTGTAGAATATTATAGAAAGAGACTTAACTAGTTCTAGAACTTATGGAATTTATTATCCAAGTTATTGACAGGCTTTTCAATGGAGTGATGGTTTATTTTGTTGCCTAAATCTGTAACAGATTTCGTTTTCCCAATTTCATTATCAATGGAAATAATCTACAAGAATCAGTTTTTTATAATTATCTTTACCGCTCTGCATAACGAAACCGAAGCGTCTTTGGCCCTTGTGCAGGGAAGCTTTCTTTCTTATTTTGTTGAGAGAAATTAGCTGCAGAGATTTTCTTATTTATTTCGGAAGAACCTCTACTTACAATTTGTTTGTGCCCATAAAATATTAGCCGAAATATTTCAGATAAAAAGGGAATGATATATAACTACAGCTGCTTGTCTTTTCAAGATTTTTTAGACGACAAATACATCAATAACTGATGCTTCCTTTCTTTTAGCCCCTTTATCGCTATATTCAGTTAAATATAACTAAAAGATTTTTTTTATAATTTTGAAGGCATGTTATAAGGTTCATGATATATAGACGTGTGGTAATATTCTTGAAAATTTATCATATAAACCATTAACAGAATCTAATTACTTCTCGTTGAGTAAAATATGTCCTTTAGTGTTGATATATACCATATACATAGGAAATTAAGCTGACATGATAAGTGTAGAGTGGTAAACTAATTATAATATCTAGGGTCATAGCTGATTAAATTTTCATAATATCTAATAAATGTGAGAAGTGGATCACTATTATAATGAAAATAAATAAATGCATTAAAATACACAACTATATACTCATAACTTCAAATCATTAAGGAATTCATGCCCGCTTACCTATACCATATAATTTTATAACTTATTTAATATTATATATTCCTATGTAAATTAGATATGGTTTTATAAATTGATATAAAAACTTTTATCGCATACAGATACTATATTCACAGGGTATTCGAAAAATAAGTGACACAAATTCAGAAGCTAATTATACTCATAAAAAATACAGTTTTTACAAACCTATCTCAATAAACCATTCAATTACATTTTAGTGAAATAAGAAACATAAATAAAAATAAGTGATTTTAATAGTACTTCAGTTGTTAAAGTACCTAGTCCTCAAAAATAGGAATTATACATTTTTACCTATAATTAGGCTATATTATATAAATAATTTATATAAGATCGAACGTGCTAGCCGGTCCGGTTATGCTTTTATTCCTTTGGAGTTGTAAAGTGGACAATGGTTGAACTGCGCCAATTAGATAGAGATACCTGCAAGATGATAAATATCCACAGAAGTATTCATCATAGATTGTCTGTTTCTCGTGTTTACCTCCCAGATCAATCAGGGGCTGAGGATTCTTGAGCCTTGAGGATATGCATGGTATTCTAAGGTAGGTAATTATAGTTTGAGATGATTTTTAAAGACATATTCCTATATTTGTATTTGCTTAATAATACAACATATTATTTATTTAAGATGCAGAGGACATTGTGACTTTTACACAAATAGAACCTATGGAGAATGTAAACAGAATGATCCTGAAGGAAAAAGTGTTATCTCACAGGTTTGGATGTCAGAAGGAAACGTGCGAAAAAGGAAAATTTTTACCCAGAAAAAGTGCAATAAAAAGGGAGCAAAAAATACTTCTAAGTAACAGCGACAGTGCTGTGTGGTAGTAGTTATGGGGATAATTGAGACCGGACTTCACCCACCAAAGCCTTCCTTTTCAGTGGGCCCATGTAGGTCTCCGTGCAGTGGCCTCTTTTCTAGTTATGGCTCCGTGTGGCCCCCTTTTCCTCGGGGACTTCTTTCCTATATGGCACAAAATGCCCCTTTTTACGCGGGGACCTTACTTTCAAGTAGGTCTACACTATAGGGGCCAACGTAAATCTGTCTACATGATGGGATCCCCCCTGTTAGAATTTTACACAAAAGACAATGCGATCACAATAAGGATGGATGCAAATAAGACAATTTTTTTCCCATAATAATTTTTGGATTTTCATGTTCAGTTTGAAGTTTCCGATATATTACGTATAATTTTATTTATTTTTAAGTTTCATGCGACAGGAAATTCTGTATCGGCATCGGCAGCACGACGATAAACCCTGGTGTTTTTATAAAAACATAGAAGCACTGGGTCTATCGACCTGGCTAATAATCGTCTTTTTAAGGCTTAAACTGATATCCAAGGGATTTATTGTGATCTGTCAAGATTATGTCACCAAAACCTTGGTATACACGACAGTACGGGTGCTATATTATCATCCAAAACACATATATGTGATAGACCAGACACCTGCTTTACTTCTCCGGAGATATTGATTTCACTGTCGAGTACGAGAAATGTCGTATTTATTGAAATTACTCATTCCCGAGAATCAGGATAATCCAAGACAATAAGCTTAATATAGTCCTCCTCGACCATCTCACCAAAGCAATGTCATCAAATTCTTGGCCCCTGGAGAAGAAAAAGTGGACCAAATATCTCCGGTATGAATTCCAAGTGGGTCAAATACAGAATGATTGATATATGATTGACGTACTATAATGGCACTGAATAAAGATGTGACATATGGAGGAATATTTGGTGTATTAATTACCTATCTTATCAGTAATAAAGCATTCAAAATTCTCAGCTTTTTCTCAAAACATTTCAACTCTGGCAACTTGCTTATGGGCATTCTATTAATATTTTAAAGATTATTGCGATTTCCAGTCCTAAGTAGTTACGATTTTAGGCGAAAGTTAAAACGTTTGTCACAGTAATTTTAATAAATTAAATTTTATTTTAAAAAACTTGTAGATTTTATCAATAACTAAATAATGAAAAAATATGTATATATATTTTTACCTTCAGGATATTCTGTAGACAGATTTGGTCAACCCCAAAATATTGTAAAAAAAGAACCATCTGCTACTTATACTTAATCCTTTAATGTACATGACGTCTCATATGAAGCAGAAACCAGGCTTTAAGTGAATAGTCTCAACCGCCTTCAGCTAAGAGTCGGCGGTGGTACAGTCAACATTCCTTTCGGTTGTCCAGGCAACACAAATACACTTTCTGAATAACCTTAAAAAGCTGATAACCAGTGAGTTCATATAGAGTAAAATGTAAAAGTGAAGTCCTTTATCTCTCCTGTTAAAAACACTCATATAGAGCTCTTATTTTGTGACGCTGTCAACTTTACTTGATAAAAATCAGTCGAGACGCTACTTCAAGTTATCCCTTTGAAATTTTAAAAAGGAAGTCATTGTCCTGTCTATAATAATATTTAATATCCTCCAACCTCAGGGTTACAATAAAACTTTTATTTATTTATAAAAACGTCTTTCTTTAATTAATATTTTTGTCATTCTTTTAAAATAGTGAGGAAATGGTGGATATTTAGTAGAATATAAAAACAGTACTTATTTAAAATAAATTAGATATCCTTTTGTTGGTAAAAGTTTAAAATAAGGAATGAAATATAACAGCGCTAAAAGTTTTTTGCTATTACTTATTGTCTAACATTTACAAAAACTGATAATAGATAAGTATGACATATGTCTCTTTAAACAATTATTTTCCCGGCTATTTGCCAAACGATTAAACTTGGATTATAAAAAAGATAATATGCACATTATGTTCAGTACGACTCAAAATGTTATTTTTAATTTTATCTACTCTGTTCAGTAAAACCAAAAACAAATAAAACAAAAGTACTCACCACTTCAACAATCACTTCAAAATTTATTCTAACCCTGCGTGGAATATCCGTTGTATAATTTCAATTATTCTGTTCTATGAGGCCATTAATATTGTGTAATGTATCTTTAAGATACATAACGATTGCGTTGGTAAATTATGATAAAAGCACTGTACTGGGACGTGGACCTTATCACCCAGCTGTTGCCTCGCTATTGGTCAATGTCACGTGTTTATTTTATTCAGGGCTGGAATCGAGTTCGTTGTTATTGTGAATTAGCGGTTTCGTGAGATAATCATTGTTATTCATTATTATTTTGTAAATTAATCAAATAAGTGAAAACATGGATTATTATCAAATAACTTATTGATGTGTGTTCAGTCAATTTTTACTTTCTTATACATAATATAAGAAAATATGGTAATCGTGTTTTTTTTTCGATCTCGAGATTTTGATTGATATAAATATTTTAAACCCTGAATCCATTCTGATTATTTTTCGAATGATTTCTGTCGGTGCGTGTGTGTGGATGTGTGTGTGTGTTCATGGATGTGTATGTGTGTGTGTGTATCCGCGATAACTCAAAAAATACTAATGGGAAAATTCCCAAATTTGGCAATTAAGATTTCCTACAAACATTTTACAACGTATAAAAGTATAAGAAAGTCATGTGCTGGCGATATTTATTCATAGAAATTTTGATAATTAATTTGTATTCAAAATATGGCACATGAAATATGCCCTTCCCCATTTTATTGTTGATTCTAAAAATATTTTATAGTTGTATAAGAGGCCATCTTATTTTGGAGTTTGATATGTTTTAAATTTGAGCTCAAATATAAAATTTAACCAAAAATGCACAGGTTAATCAAACATATTTTTCGTAAATGGCACACCTTATATATTTTTTAATACGTTGACAGAGCTCAAAATAAAAATTCAAATTACAGTATATGTTCAAACTGATGTCTGTTATGTTCGATACATAAATTACACCTCTTCGTAACACTCCGAACTGAATTATAAACATGAGGATTTGAAATGGAATTCACACAGTCTATAAAATTTTGTTTGAGTTCATTTATGTCGGTACTGGTTTTCTTGTATAATTTGTCTTTAGTGTGGCCCCAAGAGAAAAAATTCAGTGGCGTTAAGTCAGGTAATCTAGGTGGTCACCTCACTGTACACTGGTAGAAATTAACAATTTAAAGTCAAAATGAAACATAGCTTCAGATTTAACATGATATATTGCGTTTAGTATTTTAAGTCACATTTAATAATATTTTTATCTACGCATTGTTTATAATACAGGGTGAGACAAAAATCTCAATGTACAAAATATTTTAAGAACTATCAGAAATCTCATTCAAATTTTCATGTACTAATTGTGCAGATTGCTCGTCAAGAGTAGACTGCAACAATTGGCATTTAACTTCATTATCAAGAGCCTTAATATTATATGATTGACCAAGATTGGTCCGAGAAACAGAAGATATTAGGGAATCTGAGGAAAATAAAAGAGTATTTAATAAGTATGTCATTGTTTGCACTCGAGAAAAATATGTAACTAATATATTTGCTTCAAAAATAAGGCAGATAGCTACTACCAAATGAATAGTCAAATTTTATAATAATTCAAGCGAGATATCTATCATTTACGTTCTCAAATAACAATTTCTATGTAGATTAATAAAATTACAAATAAAATGAAATTAAAATTAAATAAAAAAAAAGGAAATATATAATATCTATAAAATGTTATCATATTTTTAGTAGTACTTTCTCTAGTTATGAAGTAAATTACAGCTATATATATTTGAAAATGCTTCAATGGGCCCTGTCAAATTATCGAAAAATGCACAATGTGAAATTTAAAGAAAATATATCTTTTTGATCATCCTGTATATTTTTACTTAAATTTTAAATTTGAGTTCAAATTTAAAATCTACGAAAAAGTTCCATAAACACCATTAGAAAATGTTTTTAGAATTAACGACAAAAATGAGAGGGACATTTTATGTGATTTACCCTGTACTTACAAAATAAAATAGAATAAACTATGTTTACGATGACTTTTTTCTTTTTTTATTGAATACTGCTGCATTAAGTACCCCTACTATGAATGGCATCAATTTATTCACTTGGCATTTTTGAATATTGTACTGTTAATGTTTTTATTAGAATAATACTCGGCAGTAAATGGGGCCATAAATTACACTTAATACACGTAGAGTCGACCGTACGAATATTCTGTAGAGGGCACCTGCTCCTTGTATACCAAGATGGGGAAAAGAGCCAAGCAATTAAATATACTTAGAGTTGAAATATTAAAAAAAAATTTTTTTTGGTGGTGAATGTAATTCTATGTCGTTTTCAGTTTTTCAATTTTCATATTTTGAAACTTTGAAAAATTGTAGAAAAAAATCTAATTTCTTTTTTCAAAAAATCCCACACAGTGACCCAGATTGAACTGTTATCTATATGTCCTACAAATTTCATATTCATATTTTCTCTAATAACGTCACAGTTATCTGGCTACACATTCATGTTTTTCACGGTCGCAGACGGAACTCTTAATTATTAATATTTTAACACCTTTTTGTAATATTGTCTAATGTACGTTAAATTATGTTTATTTTATATGTATGTATGTATGTATCTGTATGTTGCACTGTATTTATGTATGCGCATATGCGTATATGTACATCTTGTATGTTGATGTACTTTTTATAATAGTTTAAAAAAAATTTCTACTTTGTAATCTTTTCTGCCTATTCTGTAATTGGCTCCTTGGACCTATTGAATAGTGTATTAAATAAATAAATACATAGATATTTATTACATTAAGATTACTGAAATTCGCAGTTACTTTCGAGACTTTCAAAAGACCATACTGAAGAAGCATTAGATGCGCGTGTCTGTGGATGTTTTAAAGTTTTGAAGTGATTATCGAACTTGTGAGTACTTTTGTTTTATTTATTTTTGGTTTTACTGAACAGAGTAGTTAGAATTAAAAATAACATTATTGAGTCAGTTGTACTGAACATAATGTGCATATTATCTTTTTTATAATCCAAGTTTCAGCGTTTGGCAAATAGCCTGGAACATAATTGTTTAAGAAGATATATGTCTTACTTATCTGTGATAAGTTTTTGTAAAAGTTAGAAAACAAAAATTAGCAAAAAATATTTAACGTTATTATATTTTATTTCATTTCATTATTTATTAACATTAAGAAGAATTTTGTTTAAAATGTGTTCAATTATCTCCAAGCATCAATTTAAAGCTACTAGCTATACAAAGTAGTAGATATTGTAAATTTGTAAGATATTATACGGTGAGAGCCAACTGCGTATTAAAATTTTCAAACTGCGGTAAATAGGTAAAGTGGTAAAAGATATCTATGATGTGTTTTAATAATAAAGTAAGCTTAAAAGATTGATGCAGACGGACTCTTTCTTCCCAATCTAGTACAACTTTGTTGTTTGTTAATATTTGCCATTTAGGCATAAAACTTATTAGTCTACCGGCGTAGTCTCTCACCTTATCTATTGGCGAGAGGCTGTCCGTGGCTTACTGTACTAGTTGTTGCTTTGGATCTTTTCTCTTTTCCGTGTTGTCAATATATGCATATACTGACTTCCACATTTAGTTTTGAAGAACGTAATGGGGTTCAATTTTCTGGATTTGGTATTTTTCCTAAATATCTGTTTTTTATTCTTTTGTCATGCCTTTTTTTTAGGTAAGTATTCCATCCTCCGGCAGATCTTCCAGTTTATTTGGATTTACTGATAGATCGAATCCTAACAAGGCGACATATTCTTTAGCGGTGCTAACAGTAATTTCTGTCCCTTCCAAACTTTCCGACCGCTCCCTCTCTTTTTCCTCCATATTTCATCCTCCATATCCACTAGAGAGGAAGAGTAAATGTTAAGATCGTTCAACAGTATAATATGTGGACCGAGATTTCTGTAACGCTGATTATATTTAATCTCCCTGTATTGAATATATTAGAAGTCAGTAACACTGGTTACTTCTTTGTTTCAACATTGTAAAGTAGTTAAATGTATATCTCTGGACTAAATTAGTTAGGAAAAAAATGTGTGTCGAGATTTCTGTAACACAGAGTGTAATTATTGAGGAGTACAAGCGAAGAAAAATTTATAGTTTAGTTTCAATATATCCCAAAGTGAAATCATATTCTCTTCAACAAAGAATATTTTGTGTCGAGAAATCTCGTTCGGTAATTCAAATTTAAAGCTGTTTTCGACGTCCGTCAGTTTAATGTTCAAAATTGTCTTACATGATTTACCATAAAAATGGGTTGAAAAGTGGCATCAAGCGGATCAGTCAGTATGTGACGGAAA
This sequence comes from Rhamnusium bicolor, assembly GCA_029963845.1. Taxonomy (NCBI): domain Eukaryota; kingdom Metazoa; phylum Arthropoda; class Insecta; order Coleoptera; family Cerambycidae; genus Rhamnusium; species Rhamnusium bicolor. The sequence continues at coordinate 144,586 of JANEYF010001519.1, read as the reverse complement.
ACAAACGGGGGCTCCTAAATCGGCTGTTGAAAATCAAGAATGGATGAGACTAGCTATATTATTCGAGGTTTGGACTGTTCTATACAATAGCATGCACCAATACGGAATATATCAAGCACAAGTGTCCGGTAAATGCTACATAAAATGAAATTCCACCCTACTAAATGGCTCTTGTCTAAAAATTAGTCGAAAATGATAAACTTGCTCGTCTTCAGTTTTGAACGTGTTTCTTAAGGGAATATGTTGATATTGTGGAATGTCTATGAGTAATGAGCGCAATTTTACTTAAATGGTGACGTTAACAGGCAAAATTTTCGTTACTAGGCTATGGAAAACCATGCAAAATTCACTAAAGACCACCATAGGCACAAGAATTATTGGATCTTACTTCTGTTACTGTAACTTCTGCAGTATACACAAATATGTTACGAAATTTCTTTAGGCCAGAACGTGATTAATTGCCTGAATATTGATGCCAACAACAAGACGACGTTACAAGTCATACGGCAAGAATTTGCATGAAAATTCTGCGAAAACTTTTCCAGTGTCGATTAATTTCCAAGGGGCAAAGATTTGCCATGGCCAGCGAGATTACCCGATCTAACTATACCCGATTTTCTCTTTGGGATTACTTCAAGCACAGTGTATATTAAAATATGTAAAGAACTTTTGATGACCTTAAAGGAATACAGAAGGTGAAATTTGCATAATACCGAAGCACATGTCGCATAATGTAATGGATAATTTTGTACACGTTTGGAAGAGTACGTTGTTGAAAGAGGAGGTCATTTGCTACATACCATTTTCATTAATAAAACTCCCATCCTATTTATATGTTACTATGTTATAATTTCTATTTTATTATGAATTAAGTAATATTTGTGCACCTTACAATTTTTCCTAAAATCTGAACCACTTAGAGATAATTTTACTTCGTCTCCTCTCATGACAGAAAGCAAAAAAAATCTGTGCTTGTGTGTGTGTGTGTGTGTATAAGAAAAAGCTCTCAAATTTGGTACACGTTCTGCAGACTAAACGAAAATGATGAAATCATTGATGAATAAAATATGTCTCCTGAAAAAAGATTTAAGGAACCCCTAATTTTCCTTATTTTTAACTTTGCAAAAAAAATCTTGATAAAAGGTTATATAAAACCAATAAAATATACACATAATCTAAATGTTTAAATAAAGCAGTAAATTCTTAAAGAAAAAGGAACTGGAAGAAATAGCTTTGAATCTTAGCCTAGGGATGCAGATGAACCCATTGTCTCTTGACGATTTTGGTGAAGCCGACGGGGATATTTCTGATGCTGAGCATAACGTTCATAATTCAAAATCTGAAGCAGAAATTTCACAAGGTAAACCTGAATATTCATTAACTCTGAAACAATAATTGAAGCATAACAACCTGAAACAACTTTTTATTGAGCTCAGAAAGCTGTCTGTATTCAAGTAATGCCCTATTATTTTCGGAATGCCCTGTATAAATCGTAAGTAGCCACTAAATAATTTTCTTTTTATTATTTGAAATGTATAACACGACACGTATGTTCACCTGTAATATAAGGTGTGTAATTACTTTCATGTACATCCGCGCACATCCCAACTTGTGATTAACATTAAAAAGACCGATCCAATAATAAACACAGACCTCAATTACTCTGTGGAAAGTATTTTTAAAATTACCTCAATTAATTTAATTACAATTAATTAACGTTATGTGTGCAAGATATATTTTCCGTAATTAACAGAAAATTTCATACTTGCTTACAGAGATCGAGATAAAAATCTAATTGCATGAACATTCCCCGCGAATTAAACAGCAATGTATGCATAAATAAAATATTCATAATACGTTTAATTTTTCTTTTTGTTTTAGTATTAGGTTTATTAGAGTTACTCACGCAAATGTAATCATGAAACATTTTATTTGTAAGTAGATAGTAAGAAAATTATATTAGGTACATCAAATAGATGGTTTCAGTTAATGAAAATTACTTACCGGAACCACGTTTCAACTCATCAATGTTTCCGTATACTAAGTGCCATTATTGCTTAAATTCTAATGGTAATATTAATTATTATTATTGTCGTAACGGAACACTTTATTAAGAAATACTGTTTTTCTTTATTTGTTTCTACTTTATTTACATTTATCACTTAATAATAATTATCATAATTTATGCAATATGTTTAATAGTTAATTGGTATTAATAGCAGGTAATAATTACTGCATGCATTAAAGTATGTTTGGAATTACGGAGATCAAAATAAAGGGCTACATGGAAATAGTGAAGGAATTTTGAAACTAGGGGTTATTGTAGCATAAATTTTGCGATCTTGTGTCGTGATCTGATCATCATTGTCACCACATTGAAACGGCTGACCTGAAGAACAATTTTTCTTCTACAGCAAATATTGTCGCCTTATCAAAAGCTGCTAAGTTCATTTGGACGTAGCAATTCTTAAATAAAATACTGAAAAAATAATACTATATTGAAATAAAGCTACGTATTCATTTGAACATATTATTATTTGCGCGCACGAATGATACGCGCGTAAATACATTCGCTTACTAAAATTACAAAAATAAAATAAAACCTTTGTTTGTGCGCGGAAATCTTTGCTCAAGTCGTGTGTGTAAATTAATTATAAGTCGTTTGACAGAAGGGAATATCTGAAAGGAATATAACAATTAGAATTAGAATTAGAAGATGTTGAATCAAAGTATACGCAAATATAAAATACAAAAATAATCATTATATACAGCAAAAAACATGAGATACAAAAATTATAAGAAATAAATATACAGGGTGGGGCAATAGTGCGTACGACTTCGATATGATTTGTAGAAGGAGGCCACAAAGAGGTTTCAAAAAAATGTTCTGATATACATGGCATTTCATTTAAAAAAATTTTACTTGACCCTGTAGAATCATCTTGGCTCACCCTGTATATTCGAAAATAATTTCCTGTTGTAGACTATTTTGTCTAGTTTATTTATGTTTTTAAATTAAGTTTCTAGCTATCATAGAAGTCGACATATCGAAGTCGGACGCACTATTTCCCCACCCTGTATATGTATATACACGTATGCACACGTACTCGCATACAGACACATATATACACATACTATACATACACATATACATATACATAAACACATATTGTGTGTATATACATATGTGTATATGCGCATGTACATACATCCATACACATACTTACACACATTAAATAATAGTTAATAATTGTATATAATTTACACATTTAAAGAAAGTAGAAGAAAAATTTAAAAAAATTTATATTTATTTATGCACACACAGGCATACATTTATGGATCCGAAATATTATTTGATCTCAGTAAAATCAGACTTTTGTCATAAGTGTAGCTACACTTATAATTCTTATAAATAAATTGTATGTAACTAAAGAAGAATAAATGAAAAATACTTTTAATTGTCAATTAAAAGATGCATATCTTTTCTTAATATATTTTTTATATAATTACGCATTTTTTTTTAATTATATATAGTTTGACACGTACATTATTGTTTAAAGAATTATACAGGATGTCTCATCAGGAATTGCATCGTACGATATAGTGAAAAGTACGCACCAGAAAATTTAGAAAATTTGGAAAATTACTAATGGCAATGTGGTCAATCCAACTAAAATAATTACAAGAACCTGGCACTTCCTGTTATACTGGAACGATGCCAACTTGCTTATTTTAAATGGAATACCCTACATATCTTAGGGTCTTCAAAAAAGAGCATAAAGTTCTGAGTCAAAAACATGTAGGATACCCTAGTCTAAACCCAGCCGTATCAGATATTTGACATTAAAAAAAAATTGGGTGTAATGATTTACAATAACTTTTATAACTTTCTTCGTGTAAAAGATACTCATTTGCTTTTTGGCATGCAGAAAGACCATAAGGTAAGCTACGCTTTACAGTTTAAAGACATTCAATAATAGTATAACAAGTCTTAATGTAGAAAATTTTGTAAAATTTGGCTCGCTTCGAAGTATTTGCAATATCTTTAATAAATAAATAGCTTTCCTTTATGGGAAGCAATTCGAAAAGGTTTGGTGACAAAGCGGAAAGTGAGATTGATGCAGAAAAATTCCAAAAAATACAGAATAAAAAAATTCGAGATTGTATGTATTTGAGCTCAATTCAAACTTTTTTTCAGAAAAGAAACATAAGTTGAACTAATCTAGACCCCCTGTTGATACTATATTAAAATCTTGATTATATGATATGAAGAAGTAAAATGGTAAAAAGTTACTATAAAGAAGGAATACTAAATAAGATTTACAGGACAACGGACAAAAGTCCCGATTTGCGTTAAATTAAACTTGCAAGTCTTGTTTGGTAGCTAGGATCATTTGTCAATTCCTCACTAGACATAGACCGGTTTCGAACTTGTTATGTTCTCGTCAATATGTCATAAGTAATGGAAAAGACAAATAATAATAGCAAACCGGGCTAGATTAAAAAAGACTAAGCAAGACAGACATAGTGAGGGATAAGTGTATCCCTCTGGTGGTCAGTGCTACTACCCGTCAAACATTACTGATGTCTTAATGACTGACAGCGACCTGCAAAGCAAGTATGAAGAGCTGCGACCGCTAACCCCGGTGGGCTAAACTATATACTGAATAAGATTTATAGGAAACAACTACTCAATGGACAAAATCCCCGACCTGCGTTGAACTAAACCTACAAGTCTTGAAAAACGTAATGAGAATATTATCGCGAAGTTTTTTTAATAAGTAGAAAAAACCCTTTTATGATGTTTTTATTTCTGTGAAGGAGGCTTGAAATGCCATGAGAAGAAAATTGCAGGCGTCTTTTTGATAACACCTTTGGAATTTGTTTGACGAGGTGAAGAAGGAACACATTGTCTAACACACTTTTTTAAAGAAGCAGTTATCAATGATAACTACCCCACTGACAGATTAGAATATAACGGCATTTTTTCAAAAACTGCACAAAGAGGAGCTAAGCCACATTCTACAAGTAAATGGTTTATTGAAAATAGAGAGAATCTTAATTTGAGGGGCTTTCGCTCAATAATTATTATCCACTTTAGTTAATTCTGTACAGTATGAGATTTTTTCTGTGGAATAGATTTTTTTTTTCAAAAAAAACTGAACAAATCTTTTGCAAAAGCATTACGAATTAATTTCACATTTGATATGGATTTATTTGCATTTGCCTAAAATGCAAGGATTTGTACTGTTTGCTTCCTTATGCTTGTGGATTTATTCTCTCAGAGTAGCAGAAGATGGAATATAATGGAACACACCACACGTCTTAATCGTTGTCTAGGGATATCAACAAATATCGCATAACAGGTTTCTACAATGGAACCACATATACCACAAACACTATTTACATTACCACATACAAGTTGGCGCAATGTGTAAAAGATACAAAAAAAAAAATGTCGGTGGCCTGCATTAATTCAGGATTTATTTCTTTTTGCATGATTAATATTGTCGCATGCATATCTCCTACAAGAATTTGTTGCTTTTTACTACACTTGACAAGCCTAATGAAGAAATAACACATGGATTTGTCACTCCTCGATTGAAAACAGAAACTTGAACATCTTGTTTAACAACGCTTCGTTTATTCTTGGTTAAAACTTCGAACGAAATGTTAGAGACATGACCCATTACTATACTCCATTCCCTTCATATGATCAGATAAGAAATTGTTTACCTGGGCTCGCAGAGCGATCCTTTGTCGACCTTCGGTCGTGTATAATTCTCTAGCATAACTATACTCTAATTATAATGCGCGGTGCATTATAATTAGGGTTGGCAGAAATGTGCGGCGGAACATAGGCGTATGCATCATAATAAGCGTAATAAATGAAATTAACTAGTAACAAAAGCAATAAACTATTACAATTTATATCAATGTATGCACAAATTATCCTCTTAACTAGCTTAATGAACTAGCTTGATTATCAAAAACTGGAAAAGATCTGTGAAAACTTTGCAGCATTAGGTATATTTCTATGGTTGTCTCAGTGAGTGATGTCCACTGTGGTGAAAAAATATGCTGATATTTTGAAAACTACCGTTCCGCATCTATTGATGTAATGCAGGCCTACTTAAAATAGACTTTGAACGCACTTAACGGATCTGGGATTGCACCATTAGTACCACCACAAATTTGTCTTAATAAGGTAAAACCAGTGCTTTAACACACGTGCGAACTTTTCTCTAACGGGCTCATTTTTTTGCGTCACTTATAGAGTGTAGTAGTCGATTTACTTCATCCACTATTTGCAGTGACTCCGCTAACAACAACGCACTGTTTTGTAAGTTTTTAATAGCTGCAACTTCGTCAAGGTTGATTTGTAGTATCACAGTTTTTATTTGTTGTAAATATTCATCATAAGAAAAAGCTGCCTTCAACCATGTTCTCAACGTGTAAGAATCGGCTGTGGTGGTTCGGGAATACCGAGACACATGTTGTAAAATGCGCGAAGACGTTTGGGAGATTTAAGGAACACTTTTTTTGTACTTGCTGTAAATGCATCTACCTCTGGAAAACCTTGTCGAATAGTTTCTGCCAAAAGATGTAAAGCATGCACTTTACATGTAACATGTACCAACCTACAACCGTGTTTTTGAAGAGAACGGCCTACTAAACGCATTGTGGCAGCACGATCTTTCACAAACACCAACACTTGACTTGCTGACAGATCAAATTTTTCCAACGTCTCCAACACCACACGCGTAATTGTTTTGCCACTACTCAGTTAATCTTTTGCTAGCTAGTAATAGTGTAAATGTCGATTTAGGAGTATCCAGTGCACGTACTATAACATTTACAGTAGAATTTTTTTATGAGCTGTCGTCTCGTCAACACATAACCACAGCCGTGCATCTTTTTAATACACATTTGATCTTATTTACAATGTCTTTGCGTACAGTTGGTACATAGTTACGCAACGTTGCGCGAGTTGGTAACGTCATCTGGGGACTGTATTTATTTCAGAACTCTCGAAATTGTTGTTTATTGAGTATGTGCAGCGGAAAATCACAGACAACCAGTATTAACAGTAAATCGAACATAAACTGTGTTTTCGAAGGCAAGCAATTTTTTTAGTTTTATGCTACACAGTATTTACGTGACGTCTACAATCATATTTATCTTAGCACATCAGGTCTGTCTCGCACACCTTACAAATTATTGTAGGACCATTATAGAATAAATCCGGGAATTCACTGATAAATTTATCCAATTTGTCAGCATATGGCCGTTTTTTACCATTGCGCATGTCTGACATATTTTTTTATTAAATTAATATCAACAATAAAATACAACAAATAAAATTATCAACAACATAAAATACAACAGAGATGAATAAATTGGAAACACGGAATTGGAAACGTGGAAACACTACGACATACAACAATGGATTAATCTCGTGGATCGTTTCAATTTGACCGCCAGCTGGTCATTGCCTCACACTGTTGCACCACTGAATAGCCGCACGACTTGCCAACTCTATGATTTATAATTTATTAATACACAAAATATATTTATATAGTACCGCGCGCCTATGCTACAATTTTTTATATACTCATATTGGATGAATGAACTATACCGAATGCAATTCTCAGCTCTTTTAAGGTAAAAACGGATTTGTTCATTTTGCGTAAAAACTCCTAATTTGAATCCTGTGAAGTAGGTGTCACTTTCTGGTAAATTATTCTATTCTTAAGCTTATATCCGTTTAGCTTTTACCACAAACCTATTTTCAAAAGAGGAGGAAACATTAAGACGAACCGGATGTTGCTGACATCAAATCCCCACGGGAATAAATCAAGATAAGTGGATAGTTAAAAAATTCTTTAGTTGTAATAAATGCAATTAACATTTTCAAAAAATAAAGTATTTCATTCTACAACTGAATATCTATGACTCGCAAGCCATATCAGAAGCTCAGCAGCAATTCAAGAATCCAAAAGTAGAGGCGAATATATACACATAATACATGACAATTATACCATATAAATGAACAGTAAATGCAAACTAGAAAATGGGTAATTATCAAAAGCAGAGTCGCTAAACAGTTTTGAAAATTTACATTGTGTAATTTTCCTCTCTCAAGAATTGCCCGTCTGTCGTCAAGAAATTCAACAAGTGGCGAATTTTGCAGACAGTTTATTAAGGAAGTACATGTACAGAGCCTCCATAAAAATGATCGTAAACCACGCGATTAATTGGTACCTTCTAACTTGTGATTTTGTCTTTCATATTACGGTAGAACCCGAAGAAGACTTTTGCACATACATACGTATGTGTCTAAGGAATAGTTTTCAATCATCATTTGCTGACGGGACGACTCGACGAGGCTGTTAAAGGTAACTAATTAGTCACGTGGTGTACGACCATTTATGAAGATTATTAAAAGTGTCGGATATCTTGTCTTAAATGGTAAATAAATCGAAACATACTATTTTAGTTGAAAACATTTGAAATATCATAAGAACTCATCTAGTTTACGTCAACAATAGATAGCGTTTTACAATTTATCACCACATTTATCTGATTAATAAACGCTTATTTACAGGCAATAAAGAGTAATGAACGATTATTACAAGGAGATGGCATATTTATTTGTGAAAATAAGACATATTTCTGTTTACAAATTCTAGAGCTATTTATTTAAATTACGGTACCTAACTTCGCCAAATAGTTTTTTTTAGCAAAATTGATATTTACGACGCAAAGGAGAGCAGAGAATAATCTCTGCTCTCCTTTATACCCATGAGACCAATTGAGGAAAGAAAACTGTATGTATAAATCAACATTTAGTACTGTAATGACATCACTAATACAAATGTGTTCTAAAGAAAAATATTAATATAGTTACGTAATTATTATTATTATGTTTTGGAGTTTTGTGAAAACCACGGTTAAGAGTCCTTTAATTTATAAACTAAAAAGAATATTATATTGCAATGCAACAAAGTAGTTGTATCAGCTTTTCAAACTCGCGCTTTCTGCAACGTTTATTTTTAACGATTCTAGTCGTTTATGTCTAAGATTGTGTTTTTAGAACATTTTTAGCGTCGACAATAATAAAAATAGAACAGGGGGTTTCAATGGTGGTATTATAGTGTGTTTGTTATCTGTGAAGAGCCCTGGGTGCTCTGCTCGGGACTATTAAGACGTCTAGTTTATGTCGTTACTGCAGTGGAGAACACTTAAATTTACGATGTTTGTAGTTAAGTGGTGTCAAAAAAGTGCTCTGGGAATGCCGCTCACCGCCCTTTATAATCTGATACAGCAGTTAAACATTAAGTAGAAAAATAGAAATGCAACTTAATTTTATCCTGGAATTACTGTAAAATGGATCCCGGCAATTGAACTGCTACGCCTGAAGAATTACTTTTTAGTTTATTTTTTACAGTAAAATACCTGCACATTAAACTTACTTTGTAACCACTACAATCTTAACTGGACCATCACTGTGCATTTACGCCAAATATTCTGCTAAATAATTGAAGTTACCTTTCATTTTTCATATTATAATATCAAATGATGTGGCATAGTCTAATTTGTCCACCCATCTAAGGTGTTTGTTTGTTTATGTATTTTTTATTCAGACAAAAAATCTCACGAAATAGTTTTGAATAAGATCGGTTCATCGATTGAATCGGCATATCGAATCTAACCAGCCGCAGCCAGCCAGCCTGTCGATTCGAATAGAATCGGCATATCGAATTTAAAGTAAAATCTAAATAATGTTTGAAAATAGAAAAGATCTTCCATTAAAAAAACATTACTTTGTGTATTAAAACTTTTTCAACACACCCTTTACATAGGAAGATGTTTTTAAAATCTGTGCTTCGTGAAGATGTACAGTGCATTTTAATAAAAACTATTTTTTATTCAGACAATAAATCTCACTCAAATAGTCTTGAATAGGATCGGTTCATCGATTTAATCAGCATATCGAATCTAATCAGCCTGTCGATTCGAATAGAATCGGCACATCGAATTTAAATAAAATCTAAGTAGTGTTTGAAAACAGAAAAGATCTTCCATTAGAAAAACATTACTTTGTGTATTAAAATTTTTCAACGCACCCTTTACATAGGAAGATGTTTTTAAAATCTGTGCTTCATGAAGATATACAGTACATTTCAATTGATTTTTGCAAAAAACGCAAAAACACGTCAAAAATAGAAAAGAGGGGGACATATTTTCTTATAAATAGACCTAAGATGAGTTCCATCTCCTCACCCCTAGCATCACTCCTACATTTTTTTTTAATGGAACACCCCATATTTTTCGGATAATTAATTTCTTTTCGAAGAGCTCATTACAAAAATGTATAGTTTGTGAGTTCTAAAGTGAATATTTTAATATTTAGTAATAAACGATTCAATACCAAAAATCACTTTATTAGGTGTTCAAGCTTACTTCCATTAACCTCCATGCTATGGTGCAGTCGCGTTTCAAACGACTCTCTAACATTACGAAACATTTGTGGCGTTAAGTGTTGACATTCTTGAACAATCCTTTGTCGTAATCATTTAGCCAGTCTGGTTGAGTAGCATAGACTTTCGTCTTCAAACACCCCCACAAAAAAGTCTAAAGGAATCAAATCTGGTGACCTAGGTAGCCACTCCATCATCAGAGCTGTTCAACCTATCTAACGACTAGGGAATGTATCATTAAGAAATTGGCGGAGAGTCACAGCAAAATGTGGGGGTGCTCCATCTTGTTGAAATGCAAGGAGATTTTCAGAAAAAGTCTCATCGTTTTCTACTATTTAGGTAATTTGTGGATCAACTGCATCTCTAAGTAATTCCAAATAAGACTCACTATTTAAGTTTCCCTCAATAAAAAAGGATCCAACAGTATGATCTCCTAATATACCACACCAAACGTTCAATTTTTGAAGTCTTTGAGTATGAAATTCGCGCCTTACATGTGGATCACTCTCAGCGCAATATATGCAATTGTGTCCATTGATAGAAAATGTACATTCATCGGAGAAACAAATGTTGTAAAAAAAATTTGAAGTGTCAATTAAACTTCCATTCATTACTTCACAAAACTCGAGACGACGACGGTCAAGATCATCCTCGTCCAATACCTGTACTAATTTTATTTTGTATGGATTAAATTTTTGTTTATGTAAAATTCTAAAAACACTGCTGCATGAAACAACTGTTGCTCTAGATAATTGTGACAAAGATTGCTGATCCTCTAAAGCAATGGTATTCAACCTTTTTTTGACGCGTACCCCATAGCTGTTTTTGTTCGTTATGCGTACCCCTATATTCTCGAACACCAAATAGTAGATAAACACATTCTGTATTTATCAATATGGTTTATTAAAAGGTAATATGATATTTAACAAAAAGTATAATATTTAAATATTAGATATATAACAAAACATAAATTGTTAACAAACAAAAATTAAAACTAACATTTCTAATAAAAAATTAAAATGAAAATAGAAAGAACTTTTCTCGTCAGAATATTACGAGTATCTAATGAGATATTTGCGGTTGTTTCATATCGCATTTTTTTTTGTACGTGGATGGTTTTTTGTTAGAGCAAGAATTAAAGGAGGTTCTGCATTTAGCTGGTTTCTATATTTGTTTTTTATTATTGAGTATCACGAGAAACCTTGTTCACATAGATAAGTGCTATTGAAAATAAGCAGCTCATTAATAGCAATGCCAGAAATATCTTTGAAGTCCTTGCGACATTCGAACCAAAATGTATTTTAATTTTCTTGATTAAATGTCGCTTTTAAACTCGCATTATTATTTATTTTTATCATATCCTCATTAAACTGCATACTTAATTCACAATTTTCAATATTGGCATTAAAGGGGTTTATGATCCACTCATTATTGTTATTTTCAACATATTTTATGTTTCTGGAAAATAATGTACAAATTTTTCTTCCAAAGAAGCCAAATGACTATGGAGTATAGATTTTAAATTTCTACTTATAAGGTAGCCTTCAGTTCTGTTAAACAAGAAAAGGTAGTTAAATTATTTGAAGCCAAACTGTTTTTTCCATAAAGAAAGTTTTTTGTAAAATGCCTTTATCTTTTGAGTCGAATTTAAAATATTATCATCAAATCCCTGTCACTGTAGATAAGTTAATTTAATTTTCCAAAAATATCCGCTAAATATGCAAGCTTACATATATTATCTGCTACAAAATAAGTTCAAAGCTGTGAGTGAGAATCTTTCAAAAAACGTTTCACCTCATCTTTTAGCACAAATAAGTGTCTTAATACTTTTCCACGTGAGAGCCATCTAATTTCGATGTGCAGGAGTAGACCAGTATAGGTCGAACACAGTTCTTCACAAAGCGTTTTAAATAAGCGGGAGTTTAAAGCTCGTGATTTGATGAAATTTGCAATTTTGACATATTTTTCAACAGTTTCGTGTAGCTCTGGACTCATTGTTTTCGAAGCTAATGCTTCACGATGCAGCTTGCAGTGCATCCATTTGATATGTGGATTAATTTGATTTAGTCGAGCTTTGAGCCCAGTTAGGACTGCAGCTCCATCAGTGCATACATTCTTGCACCACATCCAGTTTAAGCTACATTCTTCAACAATAAATGAATTTAACGAATTAAAAATCTCCTCTACTCTTGTTTTGCCGGGTAAGCTTTTGCAAGCCAATGTTTCAGGCTTTATTCCATATTCTTGCGAGAAATATTTTACATATATTATCATTTGAGCCTCATTTGCAACATCGGTGCTCTCGTCCAGTTGAAGAGAAAAACGATAGTCAGTTTTTATCTCTTGTAGCAATTGTTCACTAACATCTTGCGCCATTTCTTGTATTCTTCTTTCAGTGGTAGTGTCTGAGTAAGGTATTGTTTTAATTGCTTGTACAGCTTTACTGTCAAACATTTTATTTGCGATTATTATTGAACCAGGAATGATAAGCCTTTCAATGCTAGTATATAGTTTCATTTCCTTAGCAGTTAGTAATGCAAGCTCATACGAGATTTCAAGAGCGGTTGCTGAAGAGTTTGAAAATTTTAGCAGTAAACTTGTACATGCGTTTAAATTGTCCGCTTTTCGTTTAAAATTTCGACTGATTTTCCTTTTAATACCGCATGATTTGTATCAAAGTGTCGCTTGAGTAAAAAAGGTTGCATGCAATTATTTAAAAGCGTCTGATTACAGATCACACAAACAGGCAGAGGAGGAATAGCATTATTTGAAATAAAGCCGTATTCCAAATATGAATCTTGATAAAAACGATATTTAGGTTTTAATTTAGTCTGTTCCATACCCTTTCCTTGCTCAGTTACAGAACTACTTTTACTACTACTCGTATTTTCAGAAGCTGATGATCAATACATACTACTAGTGATTTCCATTGCCAAGAGGTTGTTAGTGTTTTTCAAACGATCTGCATCATTTATTTTTTGTTTTCTAGGCATTTTTATGACGAATTGGTTCATTTCTTTTCCTAGAAGCAAAGTGTACATACAGTAACTAAACTACTAAAAAATAAAGTACTTACCACAATCAGAATATAAACTAAATTAAATGTCTAATACTGCGAACTACGTTACATGTGGATTTTACATAGCTATTTATTAATTTAAACAGCCAGCACAACGGCAGACATAATATAGTCAAAACACTGGAAGGAACTGACAAACCAAGCAGTGACTTATAGTTTGCAGTGAGGGATGATTGCGGAAGGCTGCAACGTTTCGTAAGAGGCAAAGACGCGTTGAAGCTGATTCTTTGAAACGTTGCCACGTGTTTGAAAATTTCGTATTGTTGTTCACCTTGAAGTATCCCCGCTAAAGACTCTGCGTACCCCTAGGGGTACACATACCCTCGGTTGAATACCACTGCTATCTAAAGTAACTGCTCCTAAAACTGTAACTTCCATAGCTTCGTCATTAACCACTCGTGTTGAATTACCAACTGATCTAGTTTCCATAAATGTCTGCGTCAATTCAATTACGTACTTATGTGTTGCATTTTTTCCGGGTGGGTAGTAATAAAAATTGTAGCAGCAGCTCTTGCCGAATTACTGTTTTCGTAGTAGAAACCTACAATTTAAATTCTTTCTTGTAAGGTGTACACCATTTTAAAAATAATTATAATAATAAAGATAAATAGTTAATAAACTATGCAGTAATCTACATTACATTCATTTAAAGAATTCACTTATTAAAGAATCTTAAAGAAATACGCCTTAGTCATAAAAAGCTTCTAAACAAATTCTTCTTCTCTACCTATTCTGTTATTAAATTTCGTATGGGTAATTAAAAAAAAAATGTAGGCGTGGCTCTGGGTGTGAGGAGCTGGAACTAATCCTAGAACTATTTATAAGAAAATGTGTCCCCCTCTTTTCTCTTTTTGAGATATTTTTGTGTTTTTTACAAAAATCAATATATCCAAATTTATTTTGGGTGGATAATTTTCATTGAAATGTACTGTATGTTAGGTAGGTATGTTAGGTTTCTTGTGAGTAGGTCCCTCTGGACCCTCCACTGCGGCCTTCAGCAGGCCTGTTGTGGCTCACACCTAATAAGTTCAGTCTTTTAACAAGACTGATAACTTTATTGGGTGAGAATGTGTCCAGATGCTCTGGCAGTAGTTGCCCTTTGCCAAATATTGAGAATCGGATCCTCTCCACAGCGGGACAGGTACATAGGATGTGGTCTGCTTTCTCATCATCTTTAGGCATAAACGGCACTCGGCGTTTTCCGCTAGACCGAGTTTATGTAGATGGTAGTTTAGTCAGCACGGCGGCGGTGCCCGGTATATAGGCCTGTTAGAGTTTTCAGGTTTACTGTTTAACTTTATAAGTTTCTTAGCTCTTGATTTCAAATGGTATTTTATAAACGCCTTTGAATAAAGGCGTTTATAAAATGCACTTATAATCAGTGCCTATTATTTTTTGTTCATTTTATATAGCCAGTAATAATAGGTATATTTATTTCCTGTCAATTCACTAATTAATTTCATGTTACAAAATACAGAAATCTACAACACTTGAATGAAAACCCTGGTTAACTGGGAATCTACGTTGTTCAGTATTACCAGAGACTATGCTTACGAGTAGGTATTACATGACTTACCATTACTACTACTAGTTAAATAGATAAGTAAACCTATGTGCCATCTAGTAAAGACTAGCTACAATTAGAATTCTTTAAGTGTGAAAGTTA
This sequence comes from Rhamnusium bicolor, assembly GCA_029963845.1. NCBI lineage: Eukaryota > Metazoa > Arthropoda > Insecta > Coleoptera > Cerambycidae > Rhamnusium > Rhamnusium bicolor. Next base: position 129,357 of record JANEYF010001519.1, on the reverse strand, counting down.
GTGGCAGTGAATGCACAACGGACAACGATCTATTACTTGTAAAACCGGTTTCAGAGAACCACGTAGTGTTGCTGAGAATATCTCCTATTACCGACTCGATTCGATCCGATTTATGATAAATGATTCGATTAATCAATTCGGATCGAAATTTTTTTGCGAATCGAACATCAATTCAGTATTTCTCGATTTGCACAAATCTAGTCCTAAGGATGTGATTAAATATTGGCGAAACGTCTACTAGTTGAATTTTGTTTCCTTTCGTGACCTAATCCTACTAACCGAGAAATATCTAAATCTTAGGACTGGGACATATCGGGTTGAAGAACTCACAATTTCTCAGTGACATTTATTTACATGCTTTTATTTTTCACTATATAGAATGTGTATTGAATTATTAGATATGCGTCTTTTAAATGACAACGTTACAATTTAAACCAGAGGCAGACAAGCCGTCGCACGTCAGCGTTAGCATTAGAGCAGACAATTCATTTTCAATCTAGCTATCGTGCGATCAACTGTGCACACGGCACGCGATACGATGACAATTTTCAGTCTTCCTTCAATGTGGGTACAATGTCTAATGCTTTAATACACATACTGTATTAACGTATTCTGTTGGAAAGTTATATTAGATTATAATATGTAAAATATTATATAAAGAATATGTAAAAGGAAGTAGCATTAGACAATCAACAGTGAACCGGATTGGATTTCCATTATGACGAATTTCAGCCATTGCTTGGAGCACCATAAAGATATTTTGTTTCCACCAATTGTATTTTCATGCATCCATTAATTATGTGTACGAGTAGATATGAATCTTCATGTATAAGTTAATTGTGAGTTAACGTATGCTTTAAAATTTTGCCCTCCCTAAAATAGTATTTATTGAGGAATTAAAAACAATACAAAGTAAGGGCCTAAGTGAATTCCGTCAAAGACTACCTCAAACCTACCTTCAAAGATACTTGTTTTAATTTTATGGAATTTTTGTGAGACTATTTCCCTCACATTATAAAAACCAATGAAATAGCAAGATTTTGAAAATTTGGACCAATAAGAACAAAGTTTCAGCGAAAATTGCATTCCAAGTAAAAAATTTTACATAAAATTAGAGCGAAATTTGCACTAAGGGGGGGGGGGGGGGGAATTGGGGGGATATTTGGATTAATTGGGCGGGGGGGGGGGGGGGGGGGGGGGGGGGGGGGGGGGGGGGGGGGGGGGGGGGGGGGGGGGGGGGGGGGGGGGGAAAGGGCGGGGGGGGGGGGGGGGGGGGGGGGGGGGGGGGGGGGGGGGGGGGGGGGGGGGGGGGGGGGGGGGGGGGGGGGGGGGGGGGGGGGGGGGGGGGGGGGGGGGGGGGGGGGGTTGGGGGGGGGGGGGGGGGGGGGGGGGGGGGGGGGGGGGGGGGGTGTTTTTGGTTTTTTTTGGGGGGGGGGGGGGGGGGGGGGGGGGGGGGGGGGGGGGGGGGGGGGGAGGGGGGGAGGGGGGAAGGGGGAGGGGGGGGGGGGGGGGGGGAGAGGGGGGGGGGGGGGGGGAGGGAGAAGAAGGGGGGGGGGGGGGGGGGGGGGGGGGGGGGGGGGGGGGGAAAAGCTTCGGGGGGTGGGGGTGGTTTGGGGGGGGGGGGGGGGGGGGGGGGGGGGGGGGGGGGGGGGGGGGGGGGGGGGGGGGGGGGGGGGGGGGGGGGGGGGGGGGGGGGAAGAGGAGGGTTTGGGGGGGGGGGGGGAAAAGGGGGGGAGGGGGGGGGGGGGGGGGGGGGGGGGGGGGGGGGGGGGGGGGGGGGGAGGGGGGGGGGGGGGGGGGGGGGGGGGGGGGGGGGGGGGGGGGGGGAAGGGGGGGGGGGGGGGGGGGGGAAGGGGAGGGGGGGGGGGGGGGAGAAGGGGGGGGGGGGGGGGGGGGGGGGGGGGGGGGGGGGGGGGGGGGGGGAGGGGGAAGGGGGGGGGAGAGGGGGGGGGGGGGGGGGGGGGGGGAAGAGGGGGGGGGGGGGGGGGGGGGGGAAGGGGGGGGGGGGAAGAGAGGGGGAGAGGGGAGGGGGGGGGGGGGGGGGGGAGGGGGGGGAGGAGGAAAATGGGGGGGGGGGGGGGGGGGGGGGGGGGGGGGGGGGGGGGGGGGGGGGGGGGGAGAGGGGGGGGGGGGGGGGGGGGGGGGGGGGGGGGGGGGGGGGGGGGGGGGGGGGGGGGGGGGGGGGGGGGGGGGGGGGGGGGGGGGGGGAGGGGGGGGGGGGGGGGGGGGAAGGGGGGGGGAGGGGGGGGGGGAGGGGGGGGGGGGGGGGGGGGGGGGGGGGGGGGGGGGAAGGGGGGGGGGGGGGAGGGGGGGGGGGGGGGGGGAGGGGGGGGGGGGGGAAGAGGGGGGGGGGGGGGGGGGGGGGGGGGGGGGGGGGGGGGGGGGGGGGGGGGGGGGGGGGGGGGGGGGGGGGGGGGGGGGGGGAGGGGGGGGGGGGGGGGGGGGAAGGGGGGGGGGGGAGGGGGAAAAAGAGGGGGGGGGGGGGGGGGGGGGGGGGGGGGGGGGGGGGGGGGGGGGGGGGGGGGGGGGGGGGGGGGGGGGGGGGGGGGGGGGGGGGGGGGGGGGGGGGGAAGAAGAGGGGGGGGGGGGGGGGGGGGGGGGGGGGGGGGGGGGGGGGGGGGGGGGGGGGGGGGGGGAAGAGGGGGGGGAGGAGGGGGGGGGGGGGGAGGGGGGGGGGGGGGGGGGGGGGGGGGGGAAGGGAGGGGGGGGGAGGAGAGAGAAAAAAAAAGAAGGAAAGGGAGAGAGAAGGGGGGGGGGGAAAGGGGGGGGGGGGGAGGGGGGGGGGGGGGGGGGGAGGGGAAAGGGGGAAAGGGGGGGGGGGGGGGGGGGGGGGGGGGGGGGGGAAGGAGGAGGGAGGGGAGGGGAGGGAAGGAAAAAAGAGGGGGGGGGGGGAAAAAGAGGGGGGAAAAGGGGGGGGGGGGGGAAGAGAGAAGGAGGAGAGAAGGGGGGGGGAGGGGGGGGGGGGGGGGGGGGGGGGGGGAAGGAAGAGGGGAGGGGGGGGGGGGGGGGGGGGGGGGGGGGGAGGGGGGGGGGGGGGGGGGGAGGGGGGGGGGGAGGGGGGAAGGGGGGGGGGGGGGGGGAGGGGGGGGAGGGGGGGGGGGGGGGGGGGGGGGGAGGGGGGGAAGGGGGGGAGGGGGGGGGGGGGGGGGAAAGGGGGGGGGGGGGGGGGGGAAGGGGAGAGAGGGGGGGGGGGGGGGGGGGGGGGGGGGGGGGGGGGGGGGGGGGGGGGGAGGGGGGGGGGGGGGGGGGGGGGGGGAAGGGGGGGGGGGGGGGGGGGAAGGGGGGGAAGAAAGAGAGAGAAGGGGGGGGGGGGGGGGGGGGGGGGGGGGAGAAAGGGGGGGGGAGGGGGGGGGAGGGGGGGGGAGGGGGGGAGAGGAGGGGGGGGGGGGGGGGGGGGGGGGGGGGGGGGGGGGGGGGGGGGGGGGGGGGGGGGGGAGGGGGGGGGAGGGGGGAGAAAAAGGGGAGAGAGAAGGGGGGGGAAAAAAGGAGAAGAGGGAGAAGGGGGGGAAAGGGGGGAGGGGGGAGGGGAAGGGGAAAGAAAAGAAAAAGAAAAGAAAAAAAAGGAGGGAAAAAAAAAAAAAAGGGGGGGGGGGGGGGGGGGGAGGAAAGGGGGGGGAAAAAAAAAGGGGGAAAAAAAAAAAAGAAAGAGGAAAAAAAAAAAGAAAAAGGGGAAAAGAGAAAAAAGGGGGAGGGGGGGGAGGGGGGAAGGGGGGGGGGGGGGGGGGGGGGGGAGGGGAGAGGAGGAAAGAGGGGGGGGGGGAGGGGGAAGAAGGAAAAAAAAGGGAAAAGGAGGGGAGGGGGAAGGGGGGGGGGGGAAGGGAAAAGAAGGGGGGGAAAGGGGGGAGGGAAAAAAAAGGGGAGAAAAAGAGAAAAAAAAAAAAAAAAGGGGGGGGGGAGGAAAAGAGAAAGGGGAGAGGAAAAAAAAAAGAGAGGAGAGGGGGGGGAAGAGGGAAAAAGGGGGAAAAAAAAAAAAGAGAAGAAAAAAAAAAAGGGGGGAAAAAAAAAAAGAAGGGAAAAAAAGAGAAAAGAAAAGGGAAAGAGGGAAAAAGGGAAAAAAAAAAGAGGGGGGGGGAAAAAAAAAAGGGGGGAAGAGGGGGGGGAAAAAAAAGGGGAAAGGGGGGGGGGGGGAGGGGGGGGGGGAAAAAAGGAAAAGGGGGGGGGAGAGAGGGGGGGGGGGGGGAGAGGGGGGGGGGAGAAGAAAAAGGGGGGGGGGGGGGGGGGGGGGGAGAGGGGGGGGGGGGGAAGGAAGAAGGGAGAGGAAAAAGGGGGGGAAAAAGGGGAAAAAAAGGGAGAAAGGAGGGAGAAGAAGAGGGGGGGGGAGGGGGGGGGGGGGGGGAAGAGGGGGGGGGGGGAAGGG
>JANEYF010001519.1:117500-120000 GCA_029963845.1 Rhamnusium bicolor | reverse complement strand
AAAAGAAGAAAAAAAAGAATATTAAAAAAAAAAGGAAAAAAAAGATGGTATTTTAAAGAGACAAATATTCCAAAAAATATTTTCTTTGAGGGAGAAAGGGAATTTGGGGGAGTGTTGAAAAAAAAAAAGAAAAAAAAAAAAAAAAAAAATAGATAAAGAAAAAAAGAAAAAGAAAAAAAAAAAAAAGAGGGAAAAAAAAAAAAAACCAAAAAAAAAAAGAGACCGACAAAAGGAAAAAAAGAAATCCCCCACCCACAAAAAACACCCTATAAAAAAAAGGGGGGAACGGGAGGGGTGTTGGGGGGTTGGTGTTTTTTTGTGGTTGTGTCCGGGGGGGGGGGGTTTTTGAACGGAACATAAGCTTGAAAGGAGGGAAAAAGGGAGGGGGGGGGGGAGGGAAAAAAAAGGAAAAAAAAAAAAAAAAAAAAAAAAAAAAGAAGGGGAAAAAAAAAAGAGAAAGGGGGAAAAAAAAAAAAGGGAGAAAAAAAGGAAGAAAAAAAAAAGGGGGGGGGGGGAAAGGGGGGGGGGAAAAAAGGAAAAGGAAAAAACGGGCCACACGGGGGGGGGGGGGGGGGGGGGGGGGGGGGGGGGGGGGGGGGGGGGGGGGGGGGGGGGGGGGGGGACAGGGGGGGAGAAAAAGGGGGCCGAGGGGGGAAAGGGAAGAGAAGGGGGGGGGGGGGAAAAGGGGGAAGGGGGGAGGGGGGGAGGGGGGCCAACAAAAAAAAACACCGGGGGAACGAACCGGGGGGAAGGGGGGGGGGGGGGGGAAGGGGGGGGGGGGGAAAAAAAAAAAAGGAAAGGAAGGGGGGGGGGGGGGAAAAAAGGAAAGAGAAAGGAAGGGGGGGGAATAAAAAAAAGGGGGAAAAAGGGGGGAATTAAAAAGAAAAAAGGGGGGGGGGGAAAGGGGGGGAAAGGGGGAAAAAAAAAGGGAAAAAAAAGGGGGGGGGAGGGAGGAGGAAAAAAAGAGGGGAAAAAAAGGAAAGAAAGGAGGGGAAGGGGGGCCACAACAAAAAAAAAAAGGGGGGGAAGAATGAGGAAGGTTTAGGAAAAAAAAAAAGAAGGGGAAAAGGGGGAAAGAAAAAAAAAAGAGGAAAAAGGAGGGGGAGGGGGGGGGGGGGCACAGAAGAGGGGAAAAAAAGGAAAAGAGGGGGGGGGGCGAGGGGCGGCCCCGGGGGGGGGGGGGGGGGATTGGGGGGGGGGAGGAGGAGGGGGGCGGACCGGGGGGACAGAAAGGGGGGGGGAAAAGGGGGGGGAAAAAAAAAAAGAAAGGGAAAAAAAAAAGGAGGGGAAGGAAAAAAAATAGGGAAGAGAAGGAAAGAAGAGGGAGGGAAAAAACCGAGGGAGAGGAAGGGGGGGGGGGCACAAGAAAAGAGGGGGAGGAGAGGGGGAGAGGGAAAGGAAGGACCCCGCAGGGGGGGGCGGGGGGGCGGGGGGGGGGGGGGGGGGGGGGGCCCCGGGGGGGGGGGGGAAGGGGGAGGGAAAAGGAAGAGGGGGGGGGGGGGGGGCCAAACGAACGGGGGGCGGCGGCAACCGGGGGGAGGGGAAAAGAAAAGGGGGGGGGGGGGGGGGAAGGAAGGGGGGGGGAAAGGGGGAAGAGGGAAGGAAGGGGGGAAGAGGGGGTGGGATTTGGGGGGGGAGAGAGATTGGGGAGAAGATTGGGGGGGGGGGGGGGGGGGGGGAGGGGGGGGGGGGGGGGGAAGAAGAAAGGAGGGAAAAAAAAAAGAAGGGGGGGGGGGGGAAAGAGAGGAGGGAGAGGAGGAAGGGGGGGGGGAAAGAAAAAAAAAGGGAAAAAAAGGGGGGACGGAGGGGGGGGGAAAGGGAAATCCGCCACGAGGAAAAAAAGGGGAGAAAAAAGGGGGGGGAAGGGGGGGGGGGGGGGGGGGGGGGGGGGGGGGGGGGGGGAGAGGGGGGGGGGGGGGGGGGGGGGGGGGAACACCACCCGCCGGGGGGGGGAAAAAAAAGGGGGGGGGGGGGGAAAGGGGGGAGAAAGGAAAAAAAAAAAAAAGGGGGGGGGGAGAGGGGGGGAGGGGGGGGGGGGGAGGGAGGGGGGAAAGGGGGGGGGGCCCGGGGAGGAGGGGGGAAGGAGAAGGGAAGAAGGGGGGAGAATGGGGGGGGGGGGGGGGGGGAAGGGGGGGGGGGAAAAGGGGGAGGGGGGGAGGGGGAAAGGAAGGGGAAAAAGAAGGGGGGGGGGGAGGAAAAGAGGGGGGGGGGGGGGGGGGGGGGGGGGAGGAAAAGGAAAAAAAAGAAGGGGAGAGGGGGGGGGGGGGGGGGGGGGGGAGGAAAAGGAAGAAGGGAATGGGGGGGGGGGGGCCCACCCCACGGGGGGGGGGAAGGCGGCAAGGGCACCGCAACGGGGGGGGAGGGGGGGGGGAGGGGGGGGGGGGGGGGGGGGGGGGGAAGGGAAGGGGGGGGGGGGGAGGGGAAATGAGGGGGGGGGGGGGGGGGGGGAGGGGGGAGGGGGGTGGAAATGGGGGGGGGAAGGGGGGGGGGGGGGGGGGGG
>JANEYF010001519.1:0-110000 GCA_029963845.1 Rhamnusium bicolor | reverse complement strand
TAAGTCAACAGTATTGTAATCATATGCATAGGAATGCGGTATGTTCAGTTTAAAATAACTAATTTTCAACGTATTTTCGGTTTATATGAGAAACCATATAATTTTTGCCAAATATTTGCACCTATTTGCGGAACATCCGTTGAATAATAAATACAATAATTAGAAATAAAATATGAACAACTTTTTGCAACTTTATGAAGTTTGCTCTGCGATTTTCAGTGTCCTTAGGACGCCTTGAATAAAGTATGCTTAGTTAATTGATTTGAAGTACAATTAAAATGGCTACATAATTAATGACTTAACTCGCGATGGCTCATTGAAGATAATTTCTTGTATTAACAATATACTTTAATTGAGCTATTATATAGTTCGCAGAACGTCATTTAATTTATTATTTACTTTCGTTTTAAAATGTAAAGAATTTTTAATTTTCTTCGTAACTGTCTCAAGCTTATTACTTATTAAAGAATTTAATTTAGCACATAATTATCATTTAAACTTCTTATTGAAACGGATTCATTAAGGACCAGTTAACAAAACGTTTGCAATAATTAATAAACTTGAGATTAAAAGGTTTTTTAAAACACATTTTATTCATTAGGAAATTTATTAAATTTCGTGAGTGTAAAAGGTGTATTCATTATAATTAAAATATTACATATAAATTTGAATGATTGATTCTAAAATTTTCTGTAATGTAGTCCTCTCACTATGTAATCCAGTTCCCTTTTTGGGTAATTCACAATCACATTTAAATCAAAATAAATACTTTTGGAATGTAAATCCCTAATTTTTGTTTGAAGGTCTTAAACCAGTCAATCAAATAGACGTTAGTCTTTTGAGGCCTTGCAAAGTTAGTAAAGCTTATAGATCAGCAAAATTCGAATTCGAAAGTAATTTTATCCACTTTGGACCATTCTGTAATACAAATCAACAACAAAAAAAATCCGATACGTATTTTTCTTAGATTATTTATGAATATTAGAATAATTTCTGGTAGGTCACGCACACTAGATTGAAAATTAAAATTGGCTGCAACAATTTCAAAATTGCGGAAAGAGTCATGAAATTTGAACAGTCATATGCAGAATGACCTCTAGATTCTAAAAATGCAAACATATACAGGGTATCCTATTTAAAAATCAAGAGATGAGTTCACTTGCGGTGAAACCGGAAGTGGTAGAAACTTAATAGATTGACAAAAAAAATGTCGTTTTGGCAACATGTGATACATGCCAAGTTTTATCTCGACTCATCAACAAATACCGCTTTGAATTATTTGGGGATCAGAACTTCCTCACCGTAATAAATCTCGATGTATGGTGAAGTTTGTAATAAAAGTAATTTTTGACGTTTCAAAAAAGTCACATTGGTGGAATCACTAATTTTTTTTTTTGAAAAAGTAATTTTTGACGTTTCAAAAAAGTCGCATTGATGGAATGTCACTAATATTTTTTTTTGACATTTCAAATTGACGTTTCAAAAAAGTCACATTGGTGGAATGACACTAATATTTTAAGATTTGAAATATCAAAAAAAAAAAAAAAAAATTTGACATCAAATTAACGTTTCAAAAATGTCACTAATATATTTTTTGACATTTCAAATTTTAAGAACCGATTTTGCTCATCAAAAAACTCAATCTCTTCATTAACCTCTAGAATGTGTGTGTACCAAAATTTGAAAGTTTTATCTCAAAAACTGTAGCTGCTATCACGAACCACACAGACAGACAGACAGACACACAGACAGAACATTTTTTCTCTGAAATTTTGTGTATCGTCATAATTCGTCGAAATTCGTCCAGAAATGCAATAAAAATTTTCAACATTTTTTCACGAATACACACCTTCCTCACTTTGAGAGGTGAGGAAGTAATAATGAAATGGCGGACGGAAAGTGATCTCGTTGACACCCGTATAATTGAAATCACGAAAGAATACGTGAATACGTTATTAAATTATGACATGGTCCATTGCAAACTGTATGTAATAATATTCCGGTAAACAACATATCGCAAAATTAAATAAAGCAGCTGCTTTAACGATGAAAATCTTATTTGTAAAAGGATATTCCTTTTTTGTAAAAGAAATTGCTTTCCAATCCCTCAAATCGTTCAAATATTACATCCTTAAATCACACACGGCACAAGTTATTACAAACATTTCAATTCAGCCACCATTATTAATAAAATAACAATAAATATTCATATTTTCGGGCGGCAACGTATTTCAATTTATTTCCAAATATTATTTCTTTGCGTTACACATGGTTGAAGTTATATTAAATATTTCAATGCAGCGTTCCTCTATTGACGAAATAACTTTACAGCGGACAAAAAAACATTACTGAACAATGGACTACAAAACAAACACAGACACCAGCATCTCTTGTTTGTGTCGGCATATTTTGTATTTACAAAATCCTGTCTGATTATATAAAACAGAGTATTGATTTTTTTGTACTAAGCCGCATATTACGGTAGACTGATTGTGGCAAATATTTTTAGAGGGTATAATGAAATAATAGAAATGGCCCACCCCTAGAATCTTCTCTCAGACAAAATTACAAGCGTATATAATCCTGTTAAGCAACCAGTTGGAAAATGTAGTTTTTGAAATAATGCAAGCTCCTTTTGTATAGTTTAGGCTTCGCAAATTACAAGTTAACATTAGATGTCAAGTATTTTTATGTACTAAATGCAATTTTTTAGCATCTGTTCCAAAACTTGGGGTGAATATTTAGAATACGAATTGAAATTGATCAAAATCTTTCGTATATCATTTATATCAGTCATAGGATTCATATTGTTCAAATATCGTACTGGCACTTCGTATGCCGTTTTAAAATATTAAGTGTAGAGTGAAAACACACACATACAAGACCTTTTCTTTTATCTAATTTAAGTTTATTTATCATTAAAGATGGGGAGGTAGCAATAAATTAAAGACGACGCACGTTTACATAGTTATATTAAATTGTACAGATCTAATGTCTAATTTATGTGGTGTGTTTTATGTTTTTAATGCCCAAAAAATTTTAAATGATCATATATTCTTATGCATCTTGTAAATATAAAATGCAAAAACGATAGAACTTCCTACATTTTACAACTTGCCATGTGGACAGATTATTTTAGAATCAAAATTACATTTCATAAGAACGTAATTTTATATTTTGCTGGAATGAAGATATTGAAAATTACGTTCTTATGAAATGTAATTTTGATTTTAAAATAATCTGTCCACATGGCAATGAAGTTGTAAAATGTTGGAAGTTCTGTCGTTTTTGCATAAATTTATATTTACAAGATTTATGGGCAAAAATTGGGTTAAGTGTATGGTGGATTGCCTAGTGACTCCGGAGCGCTCTTATAAGCAATGCCATTAATTTTGAAAATAACAAAAAAATTAAGTTCACCATCCTGCCCAAAAAGCCTATAATGCTGTCTTTATTATTTATTTCTTCTTATTATTTAAGTCGGTTAAAAAGTAATTAAAAGTTATAAACAGTTAACAAATTCCAGTTTTTATGGTCATCTGGTACATCAAGTTTATGCAATGATTCTAATGTTCAGAAAAATTCGTTTTTTTTAGATTTTTTAATGCTTTAACTTAATTTTAAACGTATGTACGTACATTTTATGTGAGATTAACCTATCTAGTTTTATTGAGATAAAATTACACTTTACTGATGTAAAAGCCCATAACAAACAACATGTATTTTGAAGGAAAATGCTAGGGTCTTCTTATTACATCATTTCAAAGTCAAAACAATATCAGAGTACCACGAATTTTAACATTAATTGTATTATAAAGAGATAACTTCGCTAAAAAAATACTTTAATGTGTGAGAATGGGAACATTCTGAAACGGTAGTCGCGTTACTGCCTGTATATTAGCCAGAATGGAATGGTATACATTATGCAATGATGAAAATTGACTCACTGGAATATACATTGTACTGTATTATTTACTCTTATAATAATGTTTATACTGTGAAAATAAACATAATTGGCAATGCTGTTGACTTTTTATGCCTGAAAAGCAGTGGCGGCTGGTCAGGGGAGGCAGGGGAGGCTGCACCTCTTCTACAATTTTGGGAGAAGCAGAATATATCCAAACTAATATTTTTCACAAGTAGAAATTTCTACTTAGGTATATCTCAATTCTCAATGCGGCCACAGAACAGTTAAAAGGCTAGCGTCCATCCAACCCCCATTTCAATACATTGCTTGTGACCTTGAATTATTGGCGCGTATCAGCAACCATTCTGGATCTGTTAATTATGCCAGCTAGCCTCTAACACCCCATCTCTTTCTAGCGCATGTACACTTCAGTTGAGCGTTGATCCCCTCTCTCACAAGAGAATGAACAGTTATAGAACAAGGACAGTGGCAATTTGTGGTCTCGTGGGAGAACATAAACATACATAAAATATTTAACAGGTGTGGTAAAAAAATGAGTGCTCTAGGTGAAAATATTCCCAACGACATGTCTTATTCTACAGACGTGGTGGATTATCTTTTGTTAAATGCATTCAGTTCTCTTAGTTATGATCAAAAGGTAAAAATAAAAAAAAATGGTCAGACCTATACCGTCAATGCCGTCATTAGTTTTCACAAGTGGTAAACAAAACAGAGGGTTTAGTGATAGCAATTATCAAAAAATCGAGTGGTTAACGGCATCAATCGTTAGAAACAAATTATGTTATTGTAAATGTTTGTTATTTACTAATGAATGATCAATCCTCAATTTAGTGCAGGGCCGGGTTTAATAATTTGCAATATTGTTGCGAGATTTAGGAAGACATGAAAAATCTCATGAGCATATTTCATCTTGCACTAAATTCGAAATGTTGAGTAAGCAAAATATTGTAAGTTTCTTGGATTCTGCGCATAAAAGAGAACTAGTAAATTTTAATGAAAAAGTCCGTGAAAATAGGGTAATATTAAAGAGATTAATTGATGCCGTTATATATTTATTTTCCCAAGAAAATTCTTTTCGAGAACATGACGAAAAACGCGATTCATATAATAAAGGAAATTTCAAAGAACTAATAGATTTTTTAAAAACGTATGATCCAAAATTAGAAAACTGTTTGAATAACGCCACTGTTTTTTCCGGGATGTCTAAATCAATTCAAAATGACATAACTGAGAGTATTAGCTTCATTATTAAAAGCAAAATTTATGAAGAACTACATAATTGCGAATTTTTCTCATGGCAAATTTGTAAAACAACTGACATTACTTGTAAAACTCAACTTTCCGTAATTTTTAGATACGTAATGCACGGTGACGTTGTTGAAAGGTTTGTTGGGTTTTTTATGTGAATAGTGAAAGAAACGTGGACAGTTTATTTAAATTATTAATCGACGATATTGGTAAATTTGATTTAAAAAATAAATTAGTTGCACAAACCTATGACGGCGCTGCGGTTATGTCAGGACATCTTAATGGACTCCAAACTAAAATAAAAGATAATACTCCTCAAGCTTACTTCACTCACACGCACACAAATTAAATTTGGTCTTAAGTAAAGCCTGTAACGGAATTAAAGATTTTAGAATATTGTTTCCAAATATTACTGGTTTTTCGTCATTTTTTCAAAATCTACTAAAAGATCTGATATTTTAAATAGAATTATGGAACAGAATTCCGAATAATGCTCTTCCTCGTTGGAATTTTTCATCTAGAGTTGTTTTCACTGTTGACACATACAGGAAAAACTTATTGACGTTTTTAATTTTTTTTTCGGAAAGTGAAGACTTTTTAAATGACGATCAGACTTACGGATTAAAATCGTTATTCATGGATAAAAACTTCATATATTTTTTAAAGGTTTTTAAAATGAGTTTTGAGCAAACTGATGTTGTTTTCCAAATTTTACAGAATAAATTAACTGATATAACATATTCTAAAAATAGATCTAATTCACTTATATCTACATTAAAAGAATTTCGCAATAACGAAATACACTGGATTGATTATGTGGTAGGTTCCTTGTGAAATATCTTGAAAATAATTATTTTGAAGAAAAACACTGCTTTTAAATGTTTCAAAAATGTATTTCGATACACTACATATGTTTCGGCTTGTTAGGTCTTTCTCAAGAGCATTACAAATGAATACTCAGTATTCATATCATTAACACTTAGTATTCATCTGTAATGCTGAGCAACTCTTATGTTCGTCATCTACACCTACATTTATTATTTGTCCGAACATTATAGCAAAATACTTAGCCCAGTTGGAGCCAGTTACCAATAGTCTGCAGGGAAAATCTATGAATTTGTTAGATGTTCAAAAACATATTGATAATTTGCTGCAGATATTTGAAAACAATAGGAAAGATGCAAATGAATGTTTTCGGAGTATTTTCACAAGATCCGTTGAATTTGGAACAGAAATTGAGCGACCCCGCATAGCAAGACGTCAGATAAATAGACCTAATATCCACACGGCTTCTGCAGAAGAATACTTCAGAATTTCTTTTTCATTCCATATATGGACTCTTTAATATCTTCCCTGAATACCCGATTCTCTGAAGATATAAGAACAGCCTTTTTGATATCGTGTTTACACCCTAAACATTTGAAAGAGAACAATGACATGGGCCTCATAGTGAAAAATATCTCTGAAACCTATAATATTGAAAACCTTGAAGAGGAATCATCGACTTGGATCCAGACTGGGACCAGTGCAGACTCAATGATGAAGATGTAAATATGGAATTCCACGATTTACTGAAGAAATGTGAATTCTTTCCCGCGATATCTCAGGCCATAAAAATATTTCTATCCATGCCCCCCACCACCTGTACCATTGAAAGATCCTTTAGTACACTGAGGAGAATGAAAACGTGGCTCAGATCTACCATTGAGGAAACTAGGCTAACGGGATTATGTCTTCTGAGTGTCCACAGATAAACTGTCATGGAAGTCAAATTGATAATTGCTGAGGAAGCAATCGATATCTTTGGCAAAGACAATAAAAGGAGACTGCGTTTCTTATTATCAGAATGAAATCCTAGAAAGTTTGTGATATTAGTTCCTAGGTTCCTTTTTTTCAAATGTGATTTGTAAGGTTGATTTTTCATTTTGTTTTTGAGTTTGTTTTATAATTTTAAGAATGGCCTTTTCATTTTATATACCGAGTTTGTGATATTAGTTCCTATGTTTCTTTTTTTTTTAAATGTGATTTGTAATGTTAATTTTTTATTTTGTTTTAGAGTTTGTTTTATAATTTTAAGAATGACTTTTTTATTTTATATACCTACCTAAATATTTCCTTAAATATAATTCGTGATTCTAGGTGTAAACCTTATGTTTTCAACATTTTGTTCTCTTTCCGCCCCCCTCCCTGAATTTCTTCCTGGCTCCCATGCCACAAACCGGATTGTGATGCAATAACTATTCGAATATATTTAACAGAATAAGGCATATTTCTACCTCAAATCCAATGACACATACGAGTTACACCTAGATGACCCAAAGCTTTGTGCAAATCATTCAAGATATTACTGACATGTCTTGTTATTGCTGAACATCTTGAAAAGCAACTTTATTATCTTTTCCAGGTCGATAATCAATAGCATATTTATAGTAAGCTAGCCCTAAACGCTATCTCATGATTATTTAATTTTTTATTTTTCCATTGAGTTTTGTATTGAACATAAATGAAACTGATCGTTGATCCGTAATAAGATTAAAATACCTGCTACTAAGATAATGGCTCCATTTACGTAAATCTTCTACGATAGCGTATGCTCCTTTTTGAATTGCGGAATGTCTTTGTTCAGTTTTCTGAAGTATCTATTTCTATGGTAAACATTATCATCAATGGATGTTACAATTGAACTCGTAATATCTGATTTTAAACTTTCGAAACCTGACCATTTATCAGTGGCTAAGGAAAAAATTTTGTACACTGAACCAAAAAAGGTTAGTTCTTTTGAGAAGTCCGAAATCCGTTTAGAGCAATGAGCAAACATGACAATTGTTCCACGTAAAGAGATCATATTATTCGGTAGAAGAAGTTCTTGTAGAGGTCTAAGCCTTTCTGAATTTGATTTTATTATTCGTTTAGTTATCGTATATCCTAGAAAATTGATATAGTTTGCAGAGAAATTACATTTTTCTTCAAATCGTATCAGCAGCATTCATAAAATTTCGCAAATTTTGGTTATGTTCAGTTTGGTTTTTACCAGACACAATAACATCGTCTACATAAGCAAATATATCCTTCACATTTTCATTTTTAAGTATATTATCAATCATTTCTTGAAAACAGGCTGCTCCATTAGTGACATCGGAGGCTATTATGCAGTACAAAATATGTGTAGGTTCCTAATGTTGTAATAAAGTTACAGATTCTTTATTAATTTACTGAACAACCTATTAACACTTTTTTAAAGCTGTTAAATGAAATGACGTAGTTATTATGACGTATGTTAGTATGTGAAAATGTCGTGCTAGACAGTGTTGATGAAAGTGATATCTTGGTAGCAATTGGCCATCGCAAATGTGGTAAGGCAATAGGTCACGATAATGTACCCGCCTACATCTTGAAAGGTTGTAAAGATGTTTTAGCTGCACCACTATGTTATTTATTCAATCTATCTCTCAAAACAAATACTTTCCCTGATGTATTAAAAAGAATCTAGAATATGTCCGGTGCACAAATCAGGTCCCAAAGATAAAATCTGTAACTATCGACCTATTGCGATACTAACAAATATTTCAAAAATCTTTGAATCTATACTTTATAAGCACATATATAACGCAGTTAAAAATAAAATTACTTCAAGGCAATATGGGTTTTAACAGCAAAAGTCGACATGTGGGAATCTAATTAACTTTGTTCAAAACTCTTCTGAAGCCTTGTCAAGAAACCATCAGGTAGACGTAATCTACACAGATTTTGCTAAGGTTTTGATAAGGTTGACCATCAAGTTGTTGTATCCAAATTAGCTTGTTTTTGCTTTTCTACTGCTCTTATAAAATTAATATCTTCAAACTTGAGCAATCGTAAGCAATATGTCTCTGTGAACAATTACAAATCTCCTGAATTTCTTGCAATTTTTGGGGTTCCCCAAGGGTCTAATTTTGGGACCCTTGCTCTTCCTAATGTTCATCAATGATATAGTTGATTGCATACATGATTGCAAGATTTTACTGTTTGCAGATGACATGAAGTTATTCAAAGAAATATCAAATATTGATGACTGTTGCACACTTCAAGTAAATGTAAATAACATATACCAATGGTCAATTACTAATAAACTTCTATTTAATGTAAGTAAGTGTAAAATTATGACTTTTGCTTACATAAAACATCCTTTAATTTCAATTATGCAATGAATAATGAATTATTGCAACGTGTGACTGATACCATTAACCTGGGTGTCAAATTTGACACAAAACTGAGCTTTAATGATCATATCATGGATATAATTAATTAATCATATCGTAACCTTGGTTTTGTTTTGCGAAACAGCAAGCAATTTAGAAATCAAAGAGCGTTATTAATACTCTATAATAGTTTCGTCAGATCAAAACTTGAGTACTGCCGCATGGTCTGGAATCCGCATTATATTAAGTACATTAAAGCGATTGAAAATATTCAAAAGAAATTTATAAAACTGTGGGTTCATACTAACAGGACACTACTCTAGCAATAGTGAATACTTGCTGAATCTGAAACAATATAACCTACTCTCTCTGGCTAACAGACGTATTGTGTCAAATATCTTTTACATTTGTAAAATTGTAAATTCTAAAATATCTTATGAGTGGCTACTTAGCTCGAATAATTTTTGTATACCTGTACAAAAAACACGATTTAACAGAACATTTACTTATACCACTCCTAGGCAGAAGTATCATGTCAATTCACCTGTAAACTCAATGTGTACTGCTTTTAATTTACACAAAGACTGTTGTGCTATTTTTAGTGATTCGCTGACCACATTAAGATATAATATTATGGAGGACATAAGGAATAATTTACCTATTTGATTTAGCTATTCTTTGTTTTGTATTTCCTGTCATTTTTTTTTTTTTAGATTAAGCTAATTAGGTTTAAGCATTTTTCCTCATCCTCAGTTTAATGTGAGGAAAATATGTCTTTTTTTTGTTCTTAATTGTGTTGTTTTTAATTAGTTTTAGTTTAGGTTTAGTTTCTTCTTCTATTTTTATTCTATTTACATTATCGATTACAGTTATAATAGTGTATATTTCCTATACTGCAATCTGTAAATGGATGTTATATCTGTAGATTGTAAATAAAGTAAATAAATAAAGTAAATAAATAAAGTAAATAAATAAATTATTGATTTAAGGCTACTTTGTGAACCAAATATCTATCGCATCACACTTCTAAAGGAAAAAGAATGCACTTTTATAATGCTTACGACATAATTTATTTAAAACATTTTTTATAAGTATTGTTTAAGAAATTGTCTCCCTAAGAGTGGCGACTTGTTGGGGATGCAGTGCCTCAACTTTGAAGAAGTACCTAAAACTTATAATTTTAAAAAAAGCATGTTTTGAAAACATGAATAGAGAAGTATTTGACAAGTGAAGATGTTTAGATTTCACAAAAAAATATCGGACAAATGTAAGTATAGTTTTTAGTTAGTGTGAACTTTACCAGAGCTGTTTTTAAAATACCTCGCATGATCATAATAATAATAATAATAATAATAATATGTCTGTACAGAATTACAAACTTTGTACAAAAATATTAAGTTGGTTGGGCATAGGCGACGACGCTACGTTTAGCTTCAATCAGCCACTTTTACACTTAACTTCTTTTAACGTGTTAACTATAGTTCTAATTAATCATAAGTAACAAATTTTCAAAATCTTTCTATATTTCAAACTTTCCACAAGTATCATAAGAAATATTTAAATAACAAGACCGGAAAGTCATACCTTTGATGCACTAGTGGGAATATTTCTGCTGCTCCAGTAAGGACACTTTTCGAATGTGCCAATATTTTCTGCAACTGTAAATAATTTAAGAATAAAATAATAATAAACGTAAACCATACATTATTTCCATCCTATGTTTTTAATCCCTCTATGTAAACAGAACACCCTGTATTTAACACTAAGTTAAATATTATTATTCTTTCTAGTTCCTCATAGTTAAAGAACCAATTGCACTTCTACAAAGCATTCTTAAAGTCATAACATGAATATTTATAGGTGAATGGTTACTTTCCTTCTTTTTTGCAAAACTATATAAGGGCCACGCTGTACAGGATTATGTTTGGACGTGTGTATATCACGCTAGAATACACCCTTTATGTCCAGAGAAAGGACGACCTTTTGTTGTAAGCGGTCTGGCCTTCTGGATATTATATCCGTGTGACAGTGTGTTGGCTGATTTATTTCCAAATATGATATACCTTTCTATAGCAATATTAAAGCGCTTTGCTCTACCACTGTCGACATCACATCGCCAGTATATTCGATTGGTTGCCTGTCAATCTACACATTGTGTTAGTATATATTGGAAGAAAGCATTTTTATCACCAGGATCGGTGTTTACAGACACTGCTAGTATCATAATTGAATTTATTCATAAGCAAACTGTAATACAATTACGATATATAAAAAAAATCAAAGAGTAAATATCTGTAATGCTTCATTGAGATATGCGACCCTAGATGCAGAAAGGAACAGATACTACTTCACGAATAAATAAACGTCATGCTAGTTGGGTCACACCAGCTATAAAACAGCTTATGAGAGATCGCAGTAAAGCCCTTACTAAATATAATGTATCTAATAGTACAAATGACTTGATTTATTATAAACTAATACGAAATATGACAGTTAGTGCTATCAGACGAGAAAATGCTGCTTATTTAGCTTATTTCTATAGTGTTTCAAATAAACTGTTTTGGAAAGTTTTAAAAAATATTAATATGATAACGAAGTATGTAAATTATATTTCACCATTTCTAAATGATTCCAAAAAATAAGCAACTACTTCTCTTCTATGTTTGCTCCAACCAATAATTGTTCTGAATCTGCAAATGCATTTTTGACAAATAAATATGATGACTCAATATCCTTTAATTTCAGGTTAGCTACTGTAGATGAAATAACTAAAATAATTTCCAATTTAAGCTCCAATGCTAGTGGCTACGACGAGGTAAATGCTAAAGTGTTAAAGCTCTGTTCCCCTATGATTTGCTGGAAAAACGATACTTTCCTGATCAATGGAAATTGTCATTAATTAGACCAATACCTAAATTAAAAAATCACCAACAATATTCTGATCTTAGACCAATTACCAATATACCAACAGTATCAAAAGTACTTGAGAAATTCACACAAACACAAATCTATGACTATTGCTATATTAGCCCTTACATCTAATATCTATACTGCTCTAGAAAAAGGTACACCATGTCTATGCACATTTATCAATCTTGCAAAGCATTTGACACTCTCAGCCATTCCTTACTCTTACAATCACTGGAAGATATTGGAGTAAGAACAAATTGCTTAAAACTATTCCAAGAGTTACATATCTAATAGACACCAATGTGTGAGGGTGGGAGATGTTTGCAGTGACAAACAAACAATAGAATACGGTGTACCACAAGGCACCGTTCTAGGGCCAATACTATTCTCTATCTACATTAACGATTTATTTACTTTAACGAGCAAAGGATATATTATTGGCTTTGCAGATGATACCGCTATCTTCTATAAAGCTGACACTTGGGAGGAACTGCAAAATTTAGTAGAAAACGATTTAGCTAATATCAAAAACTGGTTTGAACACAAATTATTAACTGTTAACTTAGATAAAACTACCTACATACCCTTCAGTTGCAATGGATCAAATCAACCAATTTATAATTCTATAAACTTCGAAACTCAAGGAAACGTCTGTAGCATACTACCTGAAACAAAAGTAAAATACATAGGATTGATCATCGATAAACATTTACGGTGGGATTTACACATAAAATACATTATAAAAAAACTTCAGGCAATCCTATACAAATTTAGGCATTTAGGTAAAATTCTAGACAAAATTAATTTAAAAACAATATACCATGCACTAGTTGAAAGCCATCTAAATTACGGTATCGTAGCTTGGAGGGCGGCTGCCAAAAACCATATAAAATCACTTGAAATTCTGCAAAAACGGTTTCTAAAACTCATGCTAAATAAAGAAAGAACTTACCCTACAGAGTCCGTCTACATCGATACGAAAATCTTTGATATAAGACAACTATTTTATTATAACAGCAATGTGAATTGTCATTGAAATAAAAAATTTAGAGAATATTTCCATGAATATAATACACGAACGAAAAATCAATATGTTCCACCACTCATGTCAAAAACAATTGGCGAAAAATCATATGCATTTCAAGCACCTAGGTTAACGCTATTCCTGATGTAGTAAAGAATGTAAATATAATATGTAAATTCAATTTTGAATGTAAATGAAAACATCAATAATCTTATGACTGGTACTCAGAGTAAAATTAATTCATTTGTTTCTAAGTTTGAAAATGAAAAATTAATACTAAATGGCGATAAAACTGTGTTTATTCATTTTACTCCTAGATTAATATATCACTACGAGAGTTATTTACTTAAAATTCAAGGTAAATCTTTAGAGCAAGTCACTTCCACAAAATTCTTAGGTATACAAATAGACAGTGCTCTGAATTGGGATACGCATATTACACTGTTATGTAAAAAACTATCTCCAGTCTGTTTTGCGCTCTACAGACTGAGAAATATTACACATAGAACTGTTGTACTGTCTTATTACGCCCATTTTTATTCAAAAGTCTCATATGGTATTATGTTTTGGGGCTCGTCCCATCATTTTGAGAGAGTATTTAAATTACAAAAAAAAAAAACAGTTACAAATACAGAAGGGGTCAGTATACGAACTTCCTGTAAAACTTATTTTATAGAGTTACAATTGTTACCGTTAGCTTGCATTTATATTATTAAAGTAGTTGTATTTGTAAAATCAAATATAAATACTTTTTTAAGAAACAATTATCACCATGATTATAATACTCGCGGATAAAACAATTTATTGACACCTAACCATTATTTGTCACTTTATGAGAAAAGCCCCACATATGTTGGAGCAAAACTATATAATAAGCTTCCTACACACATTAAAGAAATCAATAACATCAAACATTTTAAGAGAGATGTAAAAAAATTGTTGCTCAATCATATGTTTTATACTGTAGATGAGTTTATACAATATTCTTTTGAATGATAATATGTATTTTAAGTAAATTCATTTAAATTATTAATTTTAGAATTTGCTGTAAACGATATTTTAGATTTTTATTTTGTTTAACTTAATTTTAAGATACTTTTAGACTACAGCTTTGTAAACTTGACTGACGATACCGATACCTTCATGTATGTTGGTCTGATGGTGAATAAATTTATTATTATTATTATTATTATTGTTTATTATTATTTTTAGGCCCGGACCGGCCCCGCACCGCCTGACCTAACATTTATCCCATCGGTCATTCTCATACGGAGGATGCTAGGTCGGCACCGGACCGGCTGTCCGGTAAGGGACATATACTCTGTTCACTTTAATTGTAAAATAAATATTTTTGAATTTGAAAAAAAAAGCACTAGGGAGATTATAAATGAAAATTCTATTTAAAAGTGAAAACTTTTAAATTTGTATAATGAAAAATGAGTGCATACTAAAAAATTCAACCAGTGTGGTCGTTAAATTTACTAACCGCAATAATAAGGATAATAAATGATATTTAAATCAAGAGCTAATATTCAACAATATGATCAAATTTCCATATCAGTGTAAGTAGTGTAATAAACCTACATATTCTTTGTTTAATATCCATTGACTGCATGGAATATATTAATTATTATTGTCTATGTGATTTCAAATTAATATTTCAAATATATATGTACATAAACTAGTAACGCTCGGAAAATTACTAGTAATTTATTATCACAATTAATGACATTTTAATTGATTACTGTTTTATTAACTTTATTAGGTGGTCGGTAATAATGCAAAGGTACCTACAATGTTTTTAATCATTTACCTTTTATGGACGTATAATAAAATATTAATCTTCTATCCTGTCAATGTCAGTAGTTTGGTGTTTATACTTTCTTACTTATGGCAGACTGTGTATGACTAAAAAAGTAGCTTTTTTAATTATATAATTACATCTAGGTTTTCTTTTGCGTCTTTTAATTATCAAAAGTAATGAATTGATTCTTTAAAAGTTATACCAGCAATTAATTTTTTTATGATGACTATTTTAGCAATTGTACAGGTGTATTGAGCCACAGAGAGCAATTTAGTGTATGTCGGTCATAAAACATAAATTGTTACAAAATTCTACCTACTAGAGAATATAAATTTAATGACACTCCACTCTAACACAAATATCTCAAAACCGACGGGACAGAGAAAATTAAAATATCATGTCTAGTCTGTGTCAGTTGTAAATCACTCAATAAAATTTGAATGACTTATGATATATAGTTTTGACTATGTGTCAATGTATACAAAGTATCTCCTAAGTATTGTAAAATGCTTGAAATGGTGATCACTATAGTGAATTTATGGTGAAAATATAAGCATGTGTCTTAAAGGGGTGGGGCGTTAAATATTTCGATTTATTTTAAATTTTATCTGTATGTTCTAAAATTGAAGGTGATATTTTTTAGGGGATTATGAATCCTCTTCTCCTCCTAACAATTTTTGTAGTACGTTCAGTGATGTAAAATTGTATTTAATTTGATAAATTACCAATTTTCTTATCGTAATTAATGGTTAACTGCCAATTTTTTTACCGTAAATTACGGGATTAATTAACGTAAATTAAAAAATAAATTACCGTAATTAATTTTCGCCATTTTCATGCCTTGAGTGCAATGATTGAGTGAACATATCCACTACTCTTACACCAACATGCTGAACGGGCCCCATAATGTATTATTATTTTGTATTTCTATAGTCAATTTAATTGATGGTTTTTTAGTTATGAGTAAAAAAATTATTCATCATTTTAGTGCAGAAGTTTATTTAACAAATTTTTTTAAATAATTTATGGGACGGTGACTTAATACCCAAACGAGAAAAAGGTGTGAGGACAAATTATTATCTTGTTTGATCTAAGTCACAGTACAACCAGTAAATTATTTCTCCTTATTGCAAGGCCTCGCCGCCGGGAATCTTCAAGAGCAGTTAAATTGACCCATTGCGTTATAATGTAAAGCATCAGTGTAGTAGTGTCCGTTAGAGCGGCGTGTATGTTTTCAGCGAAATAAAAAATAACTCGTGGTGTAAGTGCATTACGCTTAATTGGTTTACTGTGACAATTGTATGCATTTTATTTTATTTTAAAATGTGGAACGATAAGAAAAAAGGGGGAGTGGTTTGTTCATGTAAAGGGTGTACAAATAAAAGTTATTCTAGTAATGAAAAGTTTTATTCATTTCCTCGTGATGTCGAAAGCTAAGTGAACAACTGTTATATTATTGCAATCATAGAACATTGAATTTAGTATAGGAGTTAGGTATTGTTTTGCAAAAACAAGAACCACTAATGAAATAATTTTAAGAATATAAATTGAAAGTATAAATAAAATACGAAATAGAATAAAAAAAATTAAATCTTTAGTTCTGTATTCGTCTAATTGTAATTAGACGAATGCTCTTCTGCATCTATTTTGAATAATTTTTAAAGATATTACAGAATAAATTTTAAAATCTGTGTATGTTGTAGACAAACTACAAATTAGTCAATTTATAAAAAGTTCAGTCAGTTTTAAATGATTATTGGTGCTTTCATTTTGTAAATTCATATTATTTAATTCAATACTGATAATATCTGCCAGGTGGCGACGGGTTGTTATTAGATTTATACAAGGCAATTAATTTTAACAAATCGTATCTTGGGGTTCTATTATTTGCGGACCATTTACAGGGTGAAAGAGTTAAATAACGTTAAAGCATATACAGGGTGTCCCATAATTAAATACCTTCATTCAAGGGGGTAATAGGACAATAAAACATAAGTTGAGTTTTGTATATATGCCTTAAGTCAGTTCATAAGGGAGCTACAATCCTTTAAAGGAGGTAAGTACAACATAGTTATTTGATTTGCCAATAAATTTGAAACGTCTTAAGTTGTAAAAATTAAATTTGGACCATGATAATTTTATAATGTTACATATTTTGCTAAATTTTGATCTACATATCATGATTTGTTGGAGTAATTACAAAGGGGGTGGGGGTGAATTTTCGCCATAACTTTTTTTTTATTTTTCACACATTTATAGCGGAAAGAAACGCTAGTCTTAAAAACTGATTAAAAAAAGGTCCTCTTACTAAATGTCGGTATAAGCTATCGTTTCAAAGGTATTTTTATTTAAATATTGCAATGGAGGATTGGTATACGATAACACAGGCCTGCATGGTTTTAGGGGTCTACAAATTTTTTACATTTTTAGAGTAAGTAATACAGTATATAATAGCGTGATAAAGTTATTAAAAATTCGTCATGTCCTCAAGACATTGTAAAAACAGCGCCGATGTGTTTTATTACATTTGTGGTTCATATACAGTTAAAAAAAGACAAAGAAATATTACGGAATTCGTGAAAAGAAGCTATCATGCGTACTTTGGTGTAAAGCTTGGAGACCAAGACAAAACATGGGCGCCACACAGAGCTTGTCATACATGTGTTGAATCGTTACGGAAGTGGACTCAAAATAAAAAGAAATCCTCACCTTTCAGCATACCAATGGTATGGCGGGAACCCAGTAATCATGCAGAAGATTGTTACTTTTGCTTGTGTGACGTAAATGACTTTAATACTAAAAATAAGAAAAAAATATTTTATCCGAACCTTCCATCAGCAATAAGGCCAGTAGCGCATGGGCCAGATGTACCTGTACCTGCTGTACCAGAGAATTATACTCTTTTATCGTCCGATTCTGATTCGCAATTAGAAATTGGAGATTCGGATGAAGACTTTTCATTACAAAGTACTCAGCCTCAGCTTTTTACTCAGAATGAACTAAACGATTTAATTCATGACTTAGGACTTTCAAAAGAGTCTGATGAACTTTTGGGATCTAGACTGAGTGAAAAGAATTTACTTCTTCCAGGAACGACATTCTCATGGTATAGAAAACGTGAAACTGAATTTTTAGAATACTTTGATCAAGAGGGATCCCTTGTTTACTGCCATGATGTTCCAGGATTGGTTAGCAAGTTAGGAGCATCCATTTATCAACCAAATGACTGGAGGTTGTTCATAGACTCATCTAAAAGGAGTTTAAAGGGTGTATTGTTGCATAATGGTAATATATACGCATCAGTCCCGGTTGCACACTCTGTTTGTTTAAAAGGAAGATATGAAGATTTGAAACTCCTACTTGAAAAGGTGAAATATGCAGACCACAACTGGATGTTATGTGGAGATTTTAAAATCTTAGGTATGCTCTTAGGCCAACAGTCTGGCTATACTAAAATGCCCTGTTTCTTATGCGAATGGGACAGTAGAGCACGAGGTAAACATTGGCAAAAGAAAGAATGGCCACGTAGAATTAATTTGGTACCTGGTTCAAAAATTATTGACAAGAAAGTTTGGTCGATCCGAAAAAAGTTCTTCTGCCTCCGTTACACATTAAGTTGAGGCTAATGAAGCAATTTGTTAAAGCTCTCGACAAAAACTGTAACTGCTTCAAAGTTTCCTAGTTTATCAGAAGCCAAGCTTAAGGAAGGTATTTTTGTTGGGCCACAAATTAGAGAGTTAATGAAAGACAGAGTGTTTGACTCAACAATGAATGAGAAAGAAAAGGCTGCATGGGTTGGCCTCAAAAATGTAGTTTAAAAGTTCTTAGGTAATAACAGAGATCCTGATTTCAAGAATATAGTCAACGATATGTTAGAAAATTATAAAACATTGGGGTGCGATATGAGTTTGAAACTTCATGTTCTTCATTCCCATCTTGACTATTTTTCAGAAAATCTGGGGGCGGTGAATGAAGAACAAGGTGAAAGGTTTCACCAGGACATTAAACAGATGGAGATGAGATATCAAGGAAGATGGAACGTCGCCATAATGGCTGACTATTGTTGGTGTTTAAAGAGAGAATCTTCTGAAGGTGAAACTTCACATAAACTGGCTTCAATTAAGCGTTCATTTGAAAGTAAAAGATACCGTTTTCATTCGCAAAGAGACATGTAAAAATGTAAAACTTTTTTGTAATATTACTTTCTTGTAAGTACTTGTAAATTTTGATTTAAATTTTGTAATTAAAAATGAGAAATATTTTACTGTAATGCATTATTTTAATACATTTTATTAGAAAACCGTTCATATATATTTACTTTGTGAAAAAACCTTGCGTGATAGAGCAAAATGCAAGTCATTTTTGGATTCGGCATGAAACAGTCATACAGAATTACATTAAAATATAGAAACCCCCCACCATAAGTTTTATTTTGCAGGCCTGTGTAATCGATAGGTAACTACATACTTCTACAAAAATAATTCCGCACTTTTATTTATAAATTGATTTAAGGCAAATGTTTATATACAAAACAACTTATCTTTTATAGATCTATTACCCTCTTGAATAGAGGCACTTAATTATGAGACACCCTGTATATAAATTGTTTGAAATCCTTAAATTTATGTTGACCATCCGTTAAGTGGTTTGCATTTTTAATAAGTGCTATTCTCTTCAATTACGATTGTTTCTTCTTCGATAGCAAAATACCTTTGTTAGAACACCCTGTATACACCATATAATACGTATAGAACGATAAACTATACACGATTTTTATAAATATACGTATTTTTTTTTAATTAATTTAGAAAAAACAAGCAAATATGTTTCTTATGTCTTGTATAATTTTGTAAAAATATCCCTAGACTTTTTTTTGTGAGTGCATATTAGCGAAATAATAAATAAATTTAAAATTAACATTTATTGCAGTAGTTACGGAAAATTTTATTCATATTTCCTCGTGAAAAAACTTACATTAGTCTTAGTCTTAAATTTATTAATAGAAATTTTAAAACTGCAAACAAAACACAAAATTAGTAATTTGGAATTATCAATAACTCATTTGTTTTTTATTTATACCTAGCTATTCTATTTGGTAACCTAAGAAATGTTTAGCATTCCTTATTCAATTATTAATAATAAAATATTATACCTATTGTGTATTTTATTTCATTTATCTAGATAATCAACAGATTTCTTAGTTTAACCATATAAAATGTTAAAAAATGAAATATATACACCTGGCTGCACATACTTTAAAAACCCGTGGTCTCTTTCCTAACTAATAATTATTTATTTTATTAATTAATCAACAACGATAAATTTGCTTCGTACACCCATGGTATCCTTGTAAAATATTACGACTGTGACGCAACTACCTGCATTCGAAGTCCCAGACCGCTCAGTGCAATTATGAATGAAATGTAGCTGAAATAATCTAGTGGCTATACTGTAATCTAAGATTTGCTTTAAAAATTGCAGATATTTATTATTCTTTAATGGCGGAAAAAACATTTTTTTGCTTGTCAATAAATGCCTAGTCTTGTTGCCAACTTTAAACACTTGTTAAAATGTTCTCAGAACAAACTTTTCTTATCAACACACATTTGTGTATGTCATACCGTTCAAATATAAGCTAAATAAATATACCAAACAATTTTGAAATTTATTTATCTAGATTTAATTATATTATAACAATGGGCCTTTTCACAGATTTTTTTTTATTGCTTTATGTGATAGTGTTTTATAAAAAAAACTTGCCGTATTTTTTTTATTTTTTTTTTGAGCACGATTTCTATCGAAAAAAAAAACAAAAGTGCGGAAATAAATCGCGCGCTTTTACGTGACGTCACGCAACCCACCCTAGTGACGTCAAAGGGACTACGACCTTTAACATGACACATCGGTGTATTGCAAAGTTTGTTCTCTGCTTTTTGACAGTTGACGTCGAAATTGATTTTGACAGTCGTTTCTTTTCAGTTTGGATTATTGTGTGTGGAACATGTTTAAAAAGTGCTTTGTACCAACATGTACAAATAACAACATGAATTGTCCAATCAAAATTTTCGTTTACGTTCCACCAGATGAAAATAGACGAAAACCATGGTTTAAAATAACCAAAGTTGAGAAGCAGCTGACGAAAACCAGGAACATTTACTGTTGTGAAGATCATTTTGATGTAAGAAAAGTAGTTGTATTTAGAAATTGATGCTAAATTATTGAAATTTTACAGTTAAAAGAAGATTCAGATTCGCATAAGCAACTGCGTTGTCACTGGACGATGCTCTTGTTGACCAGGAAATTATTAGACATTAGTAAGTATAATTGAAATAGGAAAAAATATTGTAACAACAATTGCATGTTAAAATAATGGTAGTTCCATTATATTTATAAAAAAATTACACGAAAATATGATTACTAATGACTTATCGTTTTGATTTAATATTCCTGACTTCTGCTGATAAATAATCCAAATTTGACATGTAAAACTCGTCCACCATAATAAAGTCAACTTTCGGCAGATTTTCTGCATTTTCTTTAGAAAATCCTGGCTCCATTTTCTTCCAGTAATATGCAGAAACAAAGCAAAACACGATTCGTAAATGAACACACAGAACATAACCACAAAACTAACCGTAAACAATGTAAAATGTGTCAGATGTGGTGTGACGTTAGTAGTATTAGGCGTTCTGGCAAATGCTACCAACATGATTCCGGTTTGTGTGACGTCACTCAGCTTCAAGGTCAAATGAGTGTTCAAATTGCCATAATAAATGTTTATTTTTTTATTAAACAATGGGAGACTTATATTTCAAACAGAGTTGCACAAGATGAATATCTATCAGTTAGCGTTCAAATAAACATATTTGTTTTGAGATTTCAGAAGTAGTGAAAAGGCCCATTCACATTAAAGGCTTTCTTCAGAAGTAATAAAAAAGTTTAAGACATCGAAATGATAAATAAATAAATAACAGTATTATTTATTATATAGAACCGTTGCCTCAAATAAACTTGTCATATTTGGAAATATGTACTATTTCAGCTGTATATTATTTTACTTTAATTCGAAATGTGTAGGAGTAGGTGTGAAAATAAATTAATTTATACCGTTATGCATTTTTGATTTGGCATATACTTATAGCATTTACGAGCACTTATCTTAAAAGAAATATTTTATAGCTTTCTGTATCCAAAGGCTAACTCATAAATAATTTTTATAACATGTAAAATTCAAAGCTCTATCGTTAATGTAATAAAATTATTTTAAATTCATTTTGATCACGCTAATAAATTTAAAAAATATATTATATAAACTTAATATCTGCTCTCCATGCACGTGATAAATATTATTAAATTTTTTATAGGCATTTAAAATTCATAATGATGTAGTGAAATTTTTCCCAGGATTATCGCTCGATAGACGGTCCTCATCAGTAGGAAATTATATATTATCTTAAGGCGTATTTTGTCGAAGTGATTTAAGTAACCAAACTGAT
This sequence comes from Rhamnusium bicolor, assembly GCA_029963845.1. Classification (NCBI taxonomy): domain Eukaryota; kingdom Metazoa; phylum Arthropoda; class Insecta; order Coleoptera; family Cerambycidae; genus Rhamnusium; species Rhamnusium bicolor. Next base: position 87,412 of record JANEYF010001519.1, on the reverse strand, counting down.
GATCTTGGTAACAATTACTTTGGCCAATGTTTTTTCGAAATGATATCAGTCAATTTATAACTGAGGAAATACAGTATGTAGCAGTTTAATCACTTGAAATATAACGATTCATTGTTGACAAGCTTTATTTATTTTTTTGATTCGAAAAAATTTTCCATCTACCTAAAATACATAAATTTAAGTCAACAAACTCCTGAATTGTGTAAAATTGTTTTAGAAATGACACAAATAAATATTTTAACATATGTTTTACAGAGTGGAATGAAAAATAATATTAACTAAAAAAATTTTTTTTGCTAATTTATTATTTACTAACTTTTACAAATCTTATCACAGATAAGTATAACATATATCTTTTTAAACAATTATTTTCCCGGCTATTTGCCAAAACGCTGAAACTTGGATTACAAAAAAGATAATATGCACATTATGTTCAGTACAACTGACTCAATAATGTTACTTTTAATTTCAACTATTCTGTCTAGTAAAACCAAAAATAAATGAAACACAAGATACTCACCAGTTGACACTCACTTTAAAAAACTTTAAAATATCTACCGACACGTGTTTCTGCTTGCATTGCATCATCAGGGTAGCCAGCACATTTAAAGAATCCAAAGTAAGAAAACTCAAAATTCAATCCTGCGATCATGAACTAGTCACTACGGATACTGTTATGTAATGAAGTGGATTATATTACTAAGGCTAAATGAGTTCTTTATACCTAAATCTGAGCAGGATTGCTCCCTCCACATTTGCACAACAACTAATTATTATGAAATCAGTGGTAAATGAAACTGCATAAAATAAATACCATTACGGGTATTGTACTTACCTCGTGATGAAGGAAGAAAAAATAGCGGATGGATGTAACTTCTTCCATCGGCCGGTGTAACGTGAGAAAAATAATCGATAACGATATCGGTAACTATAAGCATGTATATGTATATGCAACGCACTCGTCCAGGACGTACTCGTTTCTGTCTCTTCACTTAGTCTTTTTTCACACACCAAAAAATGTCTATCCAAAAAAGGAACAGGAGATGGAGAGGGGAAAAAAGGAACTTTATTTAAAGCAGAGCAAAGCCTCTCTTAAGCCCGATTTACATTATGGTAAAATGAATACCATTTAAGTGATAAATGAATTTACAAGGGTAGAAAATACAACAGCTTAAAACTAAAATAACAAAAGTAAATATAACGAAACAATTTGTAAGGGCGGAACAGATACCATTTATGTTATTTCAAGTACTTCACAACAGAAGATTGAAAGATTTCATTATTAGCAGCCAATGCTCATATAGTGCTATGCGGATTTCTTGCAATTGCAACAACATATGTAATTGCGTACTTCTCCAGGCACGTTTTGGTGGTTCGTATATCGCTCCTTGTATGTGTCCTTTCAGAAAATATATTTTGCTAATGTGGAGAACACTATGGGTCCTGATCGGGATATTTAATTTTAAGTAAAACACTGACTTCTTCTTGTGTACGCTTCCTGTCATCATATTCCCTCACAACCAAAAGTTCAATTCTTTGTTCTTCTGTCAAGTAACAAATCACTTTTCACTAGATCAGTGGCAATAAACAAACAACAATTATGCACTGCCAAATTGACTTCTAAGCAAACTGTCAACTTGTGATTCATTTGTTTCAAATAAATTGATTAAAGCTATGAAAGCTATCTCAATTTTGTCTCTTCACTTTTTCATAAATCTTGTTTTACTTTTCTATCTACTGATAGAGAAAGTATTGGTGTTGTGAGAAAACGAAATTCCAGATTATGATGAAAGCGAACGTTTTGAGACCTTAAAATAAAAAAACATTCGAATAGGCATACCGTCTGTGTGTATGTATGTCACAGATGATCTGCTATGACCTCATTTTCTCAAACACGCGTCTCAGCGTGGAAATCTGAAACTTTGCATATAATATCTGTGACGTCCATGGATGAATCCTATTAAAAGTCATATCCTATTTACGTCATATCAAAAAATGTTTCAAATAAAAATTGAAAATAACCCTTAAAAAGTTCTCTTAAGATTAACCGTAACTGAGAAAAAATTTAAAATTAATTTCTTTCAATTAAAAAAATAATTTCGGTGTCGGCAATACATTCTCATCTTATCCAATTTTAAATGAATGAAAATAAATTATTTTATTTCGCTTTACTTCGTTTGTCTCATTTTTCTCATGTTTCGTTTGTCTCATTTGCTTCATTTGTCTCATTTACCTCATTTGCCTCTTGTCTCGTGTGTCGTTTATCTCATTTGGTTCATTTGTCTCATTTATCTCATATATTTCATTTGTCTCATTGATCTCATTTTTCTCTTATCTTATTTATATTATAGTTTTTTAATGTGTTCGAATTATGAATTTAATATTTATTATATAGTGTGTTTCAGAAAAGTAACTTTTCGTACAAATAAAATAAAAATGCATTTTATTTACAACAAAATAGTTATATACGCAACAAGACCGGAAAGTGATTCTTTACTGGGCGCGCTGGCAGTCGGCGCGGCGGGCCTAGTAAAGGCACTTCCCGCTCGGCTATACTTTTCGAGATATCGGGGCGCAAATTTAACTAGGTTTAGCTGATATGTTATATTTGTCTTATATTTTGGTATATTTTTCAACGAATATAGCAAATATTATAAATATGAATGTGTTGGAATGTGTAAAAGTATTCAAAGAATCCCAATGAATATTATTAAACTAAAAAAATTGTAAATAATTACTGCATTAGGTACTGAGAAAATGTAACATTTTTGCAATTCAAACTCCAAAATATCTCGAAAAGTATAGCTGAGAAAGAATTTTTAACTCGAAAATTGTATTCAGCAGGCAAAAACTGAGTTAGAAAAAAAAATTAGAAATCGGACGTTCTCTAATATACAGGGTTATTCATTATAAATTACCCACCCCTTATCATCGTTAATATTGCCTATAGAAAAAAAGGTTTTCGATAAAAGTTTTGTGGCTATGACTGAATTTTGTTAAAATGCTATCAAAAGTACAGTAGCTTGCAGATTTCAGGGGATACAAAAAAATAATATTTTTTTTAAATAGGATGCTATGTATGTTATTAAATTTTTGGAATGATCCTTTGTTCCTGATTTTAAAAATATACCATATGTTACCCTTGCCGTATATAGTTTTTGAGTTATTAAACATCGAATATCTTAGTTAAACTAGTTACTGTAAATATGGAAAAGTTAACATTATTAAAGTGAGCTATGAAAATGACAACTATTATGTTTCATAAGTGACATTTCTTTAATGAAATAGGTAATTAAAATGGTTTACAGTGAGGAAGAAAACGTCCAAATATTGACTTGTTATATACAAAATAACAAGAATAAACGTGCATCAAATAGAGCATATAGGGTGTTGTATCCAAATCGTCCAACACTATCAGAAAATATGTTCAAAAATATTTACCGAAAGGTGAATAATACCTCCAGTTTTAGTAAAAAAAGCGTATAATTCAAGCAAACTAGGAAGAACAGCTAGATATACTGCTTCATTTCGAAGGTAAGCCCATCCATGTTTATTCGCGAATATACTTTTTTTGAAACATTGTATTAATTTTTAGAAAATTCTGAATGTAGTATAAATAATGCAGTCGATCAATTAGTTAAAAGTTATTCCAAAATCCAACGTACTTTAAAAAATAACAAACAAGGCCATATAAAATTTTACCCGCACAAGTCTTAACAGAGTCTCATAAAAGGAAATGGCTAGACATTTGCCGCCAGATGATTCAAAAGTTGGATGAAGATCCCGATTTTCTTAATAAAATATTATGGACTGATGAATCATTCTTTTCTAAGGCAGGAGTTTTTAATAGGAAAAATTGAAGGTCGTATGAAAACAAGCACAACAGAAAAAGATTGGTAAAATAAATAAAAAAATCAGGAAAAAAACTGTTAGCGTTTGGTGTGGAATTTTCAGAAACAAAATTGTTGGGCCTATATTTTATGATTATACTTTAACTGGAGTTACCTATCTGAAAATAATTACACGAGATGCAGAAAATATTCTTTTTGTAGAATTTTCCGGAAGCCGAACTTGAAAATATGATTTGGATGCAGGATGGGGCAACTCCACATAGTATGGATAGGGGAATAATGGACCTATTAAATGGCCACCTAGCAGTCCCTATGGATTACTAAAAGACATTGTCAATAAGAATAATAATAATAGTATTCAAGTCATTAAAGAAAGGATTCGACTTGAAATAAACAATCTGAATGTAAATAATGAAGTACTTTCCGGTGCAATTATAAATATAAGAAGACGTTATCAATTATGCATTGACAATAATGGTGGACACATTGAACATCTTTCATGAGTTATCATTAATTTATATTTAAATTTCCTAAATAAATCTTTGTTATCTATATTGTATAAATATTTGGTTTTTTTCTTCCTCACTGTAAACCATTTTGATTATTTGTTTAAAGAAATGTCACTTATCAAACACAATAGTTGTCATTTTCATAGGTTACTTTAATAATGTTCTTTTCCACATTTACATTAACTAGTTTAACTAAGATATTCGACGTTTAATAACTCAAAAATGGTATATGGTAGGGGTAACATATGGTATATTTTTAAAATCAGGAACAAAGGATCATTCCAAAAATGTAATAATATACAGGGAATCCCATTTAAAAAATATATTAATTTTTTTGTATTCCCTGAAATCTGCACACCACTGTACTTTTGATAGCATTTTAACAAAACTCAGTCATAACCACACAACTTTTATTTAAAACTTTTTTTTCTGTAGGTAATAATAACGATGATAAGAGGTGGGTAATTTATAATGAATAACCATGTACAACATTACCTACCATACTTTTAATACTGTTTCGATTAATAGAAATTATCACACAAAAAAAAGTTCTTAATATGCCTGTATTTTTCAAATACACATAATTTCTGGCCTTTCTTATTAGGTGTTTTTCAATATTTGTGTCAAGGGCCTCCCCTTTACGGAGCTCCTTGATCACCTGATAAAAACCTTAAAACACAAACAAAAATACACATTTTCAAAATATAAATAAACGCATACAGTTGTAAGCCTTCAATCATCAATTAATTCTATACGGCATAGTTTAAAATTACACTGCGAGAGAATATATCAAAAAGGATTCTTAGTGAACAAACATCATGTGACATTTAGAAAGCTTTGAAACAGACGAGCAACATAAATATAAATGAAAAATAAAGAGGGACATAAAAGTTTTATCGCAATGAAGTTCATTAAATTTAATAAAGTAAATCTGGCCTCGTTTCAGAACCATTTTAAAAGAACATCTCTCAAAATGCGTATATTAAGCGTTGAAATATTTTTCAGGTTTCAGGTCTTATTCTTAATGAACTCTTTCAAAAGTTTAAATTGTAGGGAACGCAATGAACGCATTTTTCAGGCAACTTTTAACGTAATGTTACGTTTTCGAATTTTCTTAAAAGAAATATTTCAATTTATTTAAAAGTGTTTTAGTAATTACGTTCAGTGTGTTCGAAAGGAAACTTGGGGTAGCAGAGTTTTGTTATTAAAATTTTCTAAACTGTGGAGTTCTTAGAATTTATTTAATAGGAATGGTAACTTTGTAAACATTTATTGGTATTTTCTCATTTGCTCATTTTTCAGTTGCCTATTTGTGGTTCCACCTTCTTAAAAAAGGTGAATTGAATACTTTTTTCGTTTCAATGCTAAAAACATTTTTCTTGTGACAATTAATTTTTAACGTAATAATCTCATTGTATGAATCAATTTATCATTACTAATGTTTTGAATACAGTATACACAATACACAGATTCTTAATAATAGATAAACAAACCTGCATTGATCATCGTAAATAAACTATTAAAAGCGAAAAATCGTTCTTGAGTAAACATTTTTCCAGACATCTGGACAATCTGGCTCAAAATTGATTAGTATATTATTATAAGGGATACGATATAGCTGCAAATATGCAATATTTGATCTTGTGAAAACAATTTTTTTAGTCCAGGAATAACATTTTTACGAGATGTATTCCTCACACAGTTATCAGGTGTCCGAAAATGCTTGTTGAGGGAGCTACGACCATTTCAGGATGGCACCCAAAATCTGATTTTCATTTTTTATTTCAGAAACTGTTTTGAGCAAAACAATGACATTTGGTACAAGATGTACATTATTCATGGAGGAATCTAATGGTTTTTTCCAAAAGAAGAAGTCTGTAGCGAGCCATGGGCGTAGGAACCAAAGGAGGGTCGTCTCAAAGTTTGTCATATTAGTTCGGCTTAGAATTTTGCGATTTTTGAGCACAGGCATTAGACCCTTTAAAAAAAATTACGTAAAAATACTCTTCATAGAATAGAATAGAATAGAATAGAATAGAATAGAATAGAATAGAATAGAATAGAATAGAATAGAATAGAATAGAATAGAATAGAATAGAATAGAATAGAATAGAATAGAATAGAATAGAATAGAATCTCAAACACATGTATATAAGTACACAATAATTATCACCCCTACATATCATATTTTATATGGTAATGGTCATAGTACTAATAATGGGGAAATACTTACATACATGAAAAAATGCTTCTCGTAAATTAGTAGAAAAACTGTACAGAAACTAAACTTAACTTACTTAACTAAACTACCATATTGAATATATTATCTTTACAATTTGTTTGTAGTTTGTCAAACGTAAATTAAATTTTAAGATTCAAATTTTAAAATTACAAAGTAGTTTTAAAAAATTTCGTGACTGTAAAATGCGTGAGATGACAGAACAGTTTTTAATTCACGTTTGAATATGTTTAGATTTGTAATTGTTTGAATATGCTGTGATAAATGATTAAAGGTCTGTACCCCCATGTACAGACGACCCTTTCGGCTAACATTATAATTATAAAATGTAGGTAGATATGTATATTTATTTCTTGTATTGTATGTGTGGACTTGTGCTGGCGTTACTAAATTATATTTTCTTTTAAATATTGCCAAGGATAGGCTGTATATGTACAGGTTAGTTATAGTGAAGATTTGTAATAATTTAAAGAAATTTCGACATGAGTCGTACCTACTTGGGCCACATAGGGTACGTATGGTACGCTTTTGAATTAAAAATGTACCTACTGTTTACATTTGTTGAATTTCCCCAAAACTCAATCCCATATTGCAAGATGGAATAGAAGTACGCCTAGTATATTGTTTTAGCTGCATCAATACCGACACAATTTTTTATAATTCCTATGGCAAAAACTGCACTGGACAATTTATCACTGATTACATTTATGTGAAGTTTCCAATTCAGTTTTTTATCAATATGCAGACCCAGAAATTTCGTACTGCAAACGGGTTCGATGTTTCCATTATTGAGATCAATGTATTTTGCGGTATATTTCTGTTGGGTTGAAATAACATGTTGACAGTCTTTTCTAGATTAAATAATAATTTGTTAGATGTGAAACAGTCAGATATGTCGGTGATTTTCATTTGTGCTGTTATGATTAAATTATCGATATTTGAGTTGCTAAGTAAAATGCTTGAGTCATCTGCATATAGTGAAAATTGTACTAATGAATAAGTAAAAACTAGATCATTAATATATACTAGAAATATGTAATATTGCTTCCGGAATGGAACCCTGGGTTACTCCATATTTAGTATTCTCTGGATGGGAGTAATATTTTGTGCATGAAGTATTATTATGCAAGCAAAACTCTACTAATATTTGACGGTCTTCGAGGTAAGATTTAAACTAATTGTTTGCTATTGCTCTGATTCCATAGTAATCAATTCTATTTAATAATATAGAATAATTCACACAATCAAACGCCTTAGATAAGTCATAGAATATTCCAAGAGGCAGTTGTTTATCTTCTGTTACATTACTCATATTATCTAGAAGTTCAAACGTAGCATCTCATGTGCTGCAATTTTGGCGAAAAACATACTAAAAATTAGTAAGGATGTTTTTACTTTCTAAATAGCCTAAAAGTTGTTCTTTAACAACTACTTCTAGTATTTTTGAGGGTGCGCGTATGAGAGAAATAGGTCTGTAATTTCATATTAACGTTTTTTCATCTTTTTTTGTATAACGGCGTTACAATAGTGTATTTGAAACAATCTGGAAAAGTACCTGAAGTTAATGAAAGGTTGACTAAAAGCGTAGGAGGTTTTTTTAAGGTATCGCTATATTCTTTTACAATTACGATCGGTTTAAGTTTATGTATTATTCAAGTAGAATCAGAATCTATAACTGAAAAAAACTGAAATAAATTTAAAAAGTTTAAATTTATTTTATTCACATAATCCAATGATGAGTGATGATTAGTTAAATTTTTGACCAGCATTTATTAAATAATTTTGAAATTCGGAAGCAATAATGATTGGGTCTGATGTTGTTAATATTTACTTTTATATTTTTTGAAACCGAAATATTATTTCCTTTTATCCTATTATTTATAACGTCCCACGTGGCCTTTTTTCAGCATTTAATATTATATTGTTGGGATTGCTTAATGTTCGATTGGTGGTAGAGGGTCGTTGTTTTTCGTTTTTGTGTGTTTTTGTTTAAAGAAGTGGTGTAGTACTGATTGCGCTATATTCATTTTAACCTAATTTTGTCTGCTTATGAGGTTAGATATTTTATTAGAAGAAGAGTAACACGTATTTGATATTATGACCCATTTTGTTTTTAAATAAAAGTTAGACTTAAAATTAAATTATGTTTAATTCGTGATTGTTCGTTTTTTAGTATTTTATGTTTGTATAATGTTATTTATTTATTTGATAATTGCCATGAGATTATGGGCTTGAATTTCAATTAGTGCGTGTAATTTTAATAATTTGGTTAATTAGCATTTTACACATAAATTGTTGAGTGTGTTAAAACCTAAGATCTGATTGTAATATGTTTTGTAGACTCTGATGAAAAAAATTATAGTCCTAGAAACCGGTCAGTTGAAATAATTGTGTTTTATTTTTGTCCACTTCCCCACTATTCTTTGTTGATGATAAAAAAATTGTGTTTAGAAGCCCAGATATTAATTTATGTGCTTAATTGCCTAACTGTTAAAAATAACATTAGTCAAGTGTCCACTTTTTCTTAAATGCATTTTTTGTAATATTGAAAGAAAATTGTAACGCGAATATTTAAGTCAATAATTAAAATTTCTTCAAGAACAAAATCCTGAAGAGTGCCAGGATTCTTTACAAAGAGTCTGGCTCGCAAGAAAACAAAACAATTTATTTTAACACTGACAATACAAAAGATTATCTACACAAGGCACTCGCACTGCAACATACATACAATTAACTCACGTAGTAGAATATCCGCAGGATTTTATCCTGGAGCAAAATCTGATTTTCATTTTTATTTCAGAAACTGTTTTGAGCAAAACAATGACATTTGGTACAAGATGTACATTATTCATGGAGGAATCTAATGGTTTTTTCCAAAAGAAGAAGTCTGTATCGAGCCATGGGCGTGGGAATCAAAGGAAGGTCGTCTCAAAGTTTCTCATATTAGTTCGGATTAAAATTTTGCGATTTTTGAGCACAGGCATTAGACTCTTTAAAAAAAATTACGTAAAAAAATACTCTTTATATAATAGAATAGAATAGAATAGAATAGAATAGAATAGAATAGAATAGAATAGAATAGAATAGAATAGAATAGAATAGAATAGAATAGAATAGAATAGAATAGAATAGAATAGAATAGAATAGAATAGAATAGAATAGAATAGAATAGAATAGAATAGAATAGAATAGAATAGAATGGCTCGCAAGAAAACAAAACAATTTATTTTAACACTGACAATACAAAAGATTATCTACACAAGGCACCCGCACTGCAACATACATACAATTAACTCACGTAGTAGAATATCCGCAGGATTTTATCCTGGAGCAGGATAATGAAAAGACACAATATGGAAGTAAATGAACAAGGGTTGTATAATGGTCTATGAGAAAATCATAGCTCAAAGTTGATACATAAGTGGACTAAAGATATTTCTGGTAAGGCAAATCACTAAACTTTTTATAAGTTAATAAAATTAATATTTTTGAATATGCTATATGTAGTTGAAGGTATGGTAATATTTTGATGCATCTGTGCATGTTAGACTCTGCTTTATTCCTAATGCCCAAAGAAAACCCCATAAAACACTGGACGTCCCCAATGTCTTAAATTATGAGAAGCTGAAAAGCTTTTTCCTCTTTCTATAGGAACAAATTTTCACCAGATTGAAATAAAAGTACGATACATACAGATCAATAATCACTATTCTATTCTAAAGAGATATTGGTTACTTTATAACAGAATATTAAAGCAAACTCGTGTTCAGTATATCTTTTTTGAAAATGCTAGAAACGCTGCCTGTATATTAGTGTATTAGACATCCCATTAAAACTTTCCGTAAAATAATTTATTGTGATAAAGAAATCTTGACACTAATACATATTTGCAAGATATTGACGTTTAGGAAATTACTCTTGGATCTTAATGGAATACATAATGCTAACGTTTATTTTCTTGTCTCTATACACATATCATTTACTATGTCTCCAAGGATCGGTGGATGCCATTGATTCAAACGCGTAGTTAATGGCAGATCCACTATGAAACTTGTTAAAAGAGGCTCTAGAAAAGCCCAAAATATACAGTGCGGTCCATATAATAATAATAATAAAAGTCTTTATTGATAGTTTTCTTAGTACTTATTAATTATTATTATACAATAATTATAAATATACAATTTGGTAGAGTAGTAGTGCGGTGAAGTTTATCCAAAGGCCACTCTTACACTTAACAGCCTTTATTATTTAACTTAAAATAAACTAAAATTACCTATATTATCGACTAAAAGTGTTCCTATAGAGTAGGTGAAATAATGTAAGTTGATTTAAAACAAGAAAGGAAATCTTTTGTACTTATATTATATACATATACACACATATACATATACACACATATACATATATATATATATATATATATATATATATATATATATATATATATATATATATATATATATATATATATATATATATATATATATATATATATATATATATATATATATATATATATATATATATATATATATATATATATATATATATATATATATATGATATACACAATATCCATACATATACACACACATACACACAATATACATAATTAAATTACTAAAACAAAGGTGAAAGTTGAATAAAAGTAGTAGTTGATCAGATAGTAGTTTGTTTTTAACAATTTTCTAACAGAGACGTTTGTAAAATTTATGGCAGAAGAGTATGCATTAGATAATTTAACTTTATTATATGTAAAACACCGTCTGAATAAGGCAGTGCTGTGATGGAATCAATTTATTTTAAGCGTATTATGAACTTTTCGGAAAATCCTGAAACAGGTCGATTTTTAATTTGATATTGTCATTTTTTAGAATGAAAATAATACCCCCCACGTTTACCCTCTCTGAATTAAGACTACCCGTCAAAAATTTTAAATTAGGAATAGGGTAATGAGGCACCTCCTTTAGCAGTATAAAGTTTTTTAAATTTGGGACATTAATTACTGAAAAAAATCAGTTTTGAAACTGTAAAATTTTGCGAATGTCTTGTAAAGAAATAACACCATATAAAAACTTTCAGTGAGCTATGGAATAATTTTGTTTCCAATTACTGTCACTTTCTTCTAAGTTACTCACACGCATCAGTGTATTTAGTTAGTTTTTTTTTATTCAACTTTATCATGGATCATTTATCCGAAACTCAGAGAATAGATATTCTAATTATAATTGGAGGCGGTAATAAAACAAGAACTCAAAAGGAGGTTTATAAAATGTTTAATAATAAATACTCTGGTCAGCAATTATCACAGTCTACGGTTAGTAAAATAAAAAACAAATTTTGTCAAAATAGACATGTAAGAAATATTCAAAAACTAGGTAGAACTCTTCGATTTGATGAGAAAACAATTAGATGCACTTTTAGAGATTAAGGAAAATCCGTATAAACCAACTAGACAACTTGCTGCCGAAGATGATGCAAGTAAATCATCGACTCTGTGAGTTTTAAAGAAAGAAAAATACTATCCTTATAAAGTTAACTTGATTCAGGGGTTAATTGAGGATGATCCTGATCGAAGGCAAGAATTCTGTGAATTAATGATGAACAGAATGATAGCAGATTTGCAGTTTATAAACAAAATTGTTTTTCTGATGAAGCCACATTTCAATTAAGCGGTAAACCGTCAGAAATGTCGGTATTGGAGCACAGAAAATCCTCATTGGATAATGGAGTCTCACACACAATTTCTTGAAAAAGTTAACTTTTGGGCTGGTATTATTAATAATCAAATTATTGGCCCTTACTTTTTTGAAGGCACATTTAACGGTGACTTGTATTTAGATTTTTTGACGAACTTTTTAGTGCCTACATTAAGAACACTTTTTCCTGATTTTAACTCTCCAAATGAAATAGACAGGTCTATTTGGTACCCACAAAATGGAGCTCCACCGCATTATTCATATAGAGTGAGAAATTACTTAAAGGAAGTTTTCCCCTAACAGGTGAATTGGAAGACGTGGGAACTATTGAATTGTCACCTCGGCCTCCCGATTTGACCTCTCTTGATTACTTTTTATGGGGTTATTTAGAATCAAAAGTGTATGTTAATCGACCAGAGAATATTGCAGATTTTAAAAATAGGATAACTGAAGAAATTTACAAAATAAGCCCTAAGCATACAAAATGTCATCCGGAATTCAAAGATCGCCTTGCCTATTGTTAAGAGGCAACTGGTAGTTACTTTGAACATTTAATTTATTATAAAATAAATTGGAAATACATTTAAATAAATTGGGAATACATTCGTAACATTATGTAAGATTCTGCGCTTCATTTTATGTAAAGGGTTGAGGTGTGTACAATTTTGTATTAGAAACTTCAAAAACATCAACAGATCAGTTTTAATTTTCCTTCAAAACCAATAATTTAGCAAAAAATACCAAACTGAGTTTACAAGACACAAAATTTTACAGATTCAGATTTCAGATTTTCTCATTAATTGATGCCCCAAATTTAAAAAACTTTATACAGTTGAATAGAGGATCAAAATCCATTTTGACCGAGGTGCTACACGACCCCCTTCCTAATTTAAAATTTTCGGGAGGGTAGCCATAATTCAGAAAGGGTGAATGCAGGGGGTATTATCTTTATGCTGAAAAATAGCAATTTCAAATTAAAAATCGACCTGTTTCAGGATTTTTCCTGAAAGTTCATAATTACGTGTAAAATAAATTTATTCCATATGTATGGACCGCACTGTATGTATATTAATGCATAGAGTTTCAGGGTGGCAAATATTCCATTGTTAAATATAAATACGTACCTCATGAGGAAATAGTCTTACATAGTCAATATCTATCAAAATTAAATCCTTCCATTCTTATGAAACATAACAATATCAAATACTGCCAAGGGACTTCTGTGAATAAAATTTTGTGAATGAATATAATAGAATAGGATTTATTCTCTATCATATGTATAAAAGTACACAATTATCTTCACTCTTACAAGTTATCTTTATACGGTCAAAATAATAATAATTAGGAAATACTTCCATACATAAAAATGCTCCTTGTGAAGCAGTAGAGTAACTTTTATAGTTACTCTACTGCTGGTGGTTTATCCACCAGATTGTTTTGTGTTATGCATACCATGTCTTTGCAGATTTGTCAAACGTAAATTAAATTTTAAGATTAAAATTTTAAAATTACAAAGTAGTTTGAAAAAATTCCGTATCAGTGTAAATTACAAGTCAGAGAATATTTTTTAATTCACGTTCGAATATGTTTAGATTTGTAATTGTTTAAATATACTGTGGTAAGTGATTAAAATATGTACCCCTAAGTACAGAGGACCCTTTAGGCTAACATTATAATTATAAAATATATGTCTTTATTTCTTGTATTGTGTGTGTAGATTTGTGATGGTGATACTAAATTACATTTCCTTTTAAATATTACCAAGGATAAGCAATATATGTAGATGCAATCAGTTACACTGAAGGTTTGTAATAATTTAAAAGAATTGAGACGAGTCATATATACCTAAGCCACATAGTGTAAGGAAGGCAAGCTTTTGAATTTAAAATTTACTGTTTACATTTGTTGAATTTTCCCAAAACTCAATGCCATATTGCAAGATGGAATAGAAGTATGTGTAATGTATTGTCTTAGCCACATCAAATTGATGATTCCTGAACAATTTAAACAATAGTGATATTCTGGACATTAACTTTTATACCGGCGAGGTATGGTTTCCTCTGAGTGGTTATGTAAATAGTCACAATATTGATCCCGGCATTTTCTCAAAATGGGTCTCTAGGTGGCAGTTTTGCCGATTGTGAGACGAATTTACTTCACCTTCTTTGACCAAGACGTGAATGCAAATGTTTATATTCTGTTACACGATGATGAACTCACTCGAAGATATTTCTAACAGGAAAAAGCTATAACTCATACTGCACGTACAATAAATTTTGTACGAGAATTTTACGACAATAGAATAATGGATCAAAATTTATGGCAATCTCCTTCTCAACATACTGCTGTTCCCGATTTCTTCGGGATTCTTCACTTGAAAACCCGAATTTTTCGAAACAATCCAAAAAATCTTTAAAAATTACGTAATGCAATTTCTGAGGAAAAAATAATTAATCCAGCGGTATTGCATAATGTTTTGAACATTTGAAGAAACTAGTGAATTTTTGTTTCGAGCAATTGGTATGACTTATTTTTGTCTTTTTGTTATTAAATAAACATAAAAACTTTGGACTGTGTGGTAATCTTATTATATTATTTAATTCTTTGTTAACTGAGAGATTAATATGTGGAGTATAGGGTACTTAAGTCAATTTTATATTGTGCCAGCAGTGGTGTCACGCAAAGCTCAATCCTGGATCCTTTAATGTTCTTTGTTTTCGTTAATGATGTGGTTGAGTTGCTAGACTCTATAAAACTTATTTATATGCTGATGATTTGAAAGCTGTTAGAGTTATTCATAGAGAACATGATGGTCAAATATTACAATCAGTCCGTTTGGTGTTTTGCTAACAGATTCAGTCTCAATACTAAAAAAATGTCAGATGATGACTTTTTCTAGAACACGGGAGAAAATCACATATAACGGTAAACGATGTAATTCTAACAAGATCTCACCAGGTAAAGGACTTCCGAGTGATATTTGATTCGGAACTATCTTTTATCCCACATTATGATTACATTAATCGTAGTCTAAAGATGCTTGGTATTATTCCTGAAGTGGGTTGGAACTTTTGATGTGAAGATAACACTGACGTAGTTTTCATGAAACACCAAAACACTGGTGGTTTGGTGATAAAGAAAACATTGAGGAGGCGGGTGAGGAGTATGGAACAAAACAATTTGTTCCGTACGAATCCTTCCCTCCTCTTTCAAGAGCCACAACCTGTTGTAGATAATCCGCGACTGTAGAGAATGTCGAAACCTTCTGGAAGAGAATCTACGAAACGACGCGTCCATTCAATAGCGACACTCCATCAATTGCACACTTCGAGGCTCTGTGTCACTGACATCTTGAAGAGCCAGAAGAAGTGTGTCCGGCAATCAGTACGGAGGAAGTCCAACAAGCACTTGTTGGTACCAAGAACTTCGCTGTCCCGGACCCAGACGGCATTAACAACTGGTGGTGGAAGAAATTTCCTTCCACTCACCGCCGTCTGGCGCGAGTTTTCAACTCATGGTTGAACGAGGGGCAGCAGATTCCGGACTGGTTCATCGAGGAACGTACTGTGCTTATCCCCAAAAAGGGGGATCTTTCCGACCCGAGGAATTATAGGCCCATCACTTGCCTCAACTCTTGCTACAAGATATTTGCACGTATCTTGTATGCTAGGATACTGAGGTCTGTGGCTCCGGTCTTCCAGCAGATACATGAACACCGTGGTGCCAAGAAGGGCATGGCAGGTTGCAAGGACAGCCTGCTGATAGACCGCTGTATTACACAGGATTCTGTGCAATATAAGCAGAATCTATAGATGGCCTGGATTGATTACCGCAAGGCATTTGATACAACATCGCATGAGCTATTGTTGTACTTACTCGAATGTCTTGCGGTACCAGCACCACTAGTGAGATGCATAGAACAGCTGCTGCCGCTCTGGAAGACCCGCTTCACCATAACATCAGGTGTACAGCGGGTCACGACAGAGAAGGTGGTATTTAGGAGAGGGTGACTCCCTGAGTCCTCTCGTCTTCTGCATCTCACTGCTGCCGTTGTCTGTTGGGCTCCGCCAAACCCGCGGATATCAATGTGGACCACCCAGCGACCGGAGACATAAGGTCACCCATCTATTTTATATGGATGACCTTAAACTTTATGCCTCCGGAGAGCGCGAACTACAAAACGCTCTTAGGGTGGTCGAAGAATATACGCGGGCAATTGGTATGGAGTTCGGGTTGGACAAATGTGCAGTCGTCCACCTCAATAAAGGACGATGAGGGGAATTTCCTGAAGATGCGTAGCTCGCAGACGGAAGCATCCTAAGACATCTGGATGCCGGAGAGACCTATGTAGTAAATTCATCAATGAATTACTTGTAAAAAGTCTGCATGGCTTGAGTTAGGTGAGTGATATAATCCTATTAGTATATAATTAATATAATTTATTTGTAACATAATTACAAGAGTCAATACATTTTTTTCAACCGTAATCTTCTTTATTAGTCTAAAGGATAGTTCTTTTTTCAGATATAAAATAACTCCCCACGTATGAACACTATGTGTAACATATTTCATGATAATAGCATTCAATGTTTATTTCATTACTATGAATATCTTTGGTTATATGTGTTTCGGTCACACATACTATCAGATGTTTAACGGAATGTATTAATATTTCTACTTTATGTTTATTATGTAGTAAACCTTGTACATTTAGGGTTAAAATCTGATGCTCATCTGTTCCCCCCTGTATATACGTTTAAATGCTATTCATGTGAATAATTAATTTTATGCTTTAGGTTATTTAAAATGCGCTTGTAACAAGGACAATTATTGTCATATGCCTCATGATTGTCTTTTATATTTATATTGTATTCCTTTATCGCCTCCATACAATTTATACACTTCTTTTCTGCTAAATTACATCTATCGCTCTCATGTTCCGTGCCACACTTGTAACACGTAGAATTATTTTTACAATCTTTTGTAAAATGATTAACCTCAAACATCTATACCACCTGATTACAATCACAAAATCGTAAATTTTATCTCTTGACCAGCCTATGTTGATTCTTTCTTCTTCTGTCAATTTACCACATGTTTTTAGGTCAGTTTGTATAATTAATAATAATAATAATAGACTTTATTAGCATACTTTGCTATACAATCAATACAAGATTTACAACACTAATCAATGTAAAAAGGACAAAGTACTTAACTAAATACACATACATAACTTAATGTTTACAATTTTTACAATTATAATGAGAAGGTTCTAGGGTATTTATCATTTTTTATTTGTCTCATTACTTTTAAATGAAATCCTTCTTCTTTATTTATTTCATGGCTTCGTTCAATCATCATCTCGGTTAGTTTTTCGTTATCATCCTTATCATCCTCGTTATTTATCCCAATAATTTCACCGGCACACAAAAAAAAAGTTGTTTGTACATTTGACGCCACCTACCTCCCGACATGTATTTCGACCCGCTGAATCCGAATTTGAGGTCAGTTTGGACCGTACACCCTCAAATATCGAGTAAATTGAAAAACCGTAAAAAATAGCGAAAATTGGGTGTTTCAGTAATAAAAAAAATTTTGTGGATCTAAACCAAGCCTAATTTTTATGTATTTCGATCCGCTGAATACGAATCTAAAGTATATTTAGACCATAAGCTGTTTTAAATCTAAGTAAATTGTAAAAAACCCTCGAAAATTGCTAAAAATGGCAAGAAATTGTGATTATGTTGATGAAAAAAAATGTTCATTCTGTTTATACGTCATTTTTTATAGATTTTACAATTTTTCACATTTTCAGATTCTAAACTTGTATTTTATGCATAAAAAAATACAAGAAACATATTTAATCGTGTTTAATAGATTTTTTTTCAATTTTTTCAACTGCAATTTTTTGCTATTTTATCGTTTTTTTTGCGATTTTTTTGAGATTTTGAGGGATTAATGGGCCAAATATATTTCAGATTCGGATTCAGCAGATCAAATTACATAAAAAATCCTCTTCGATCCGGGTCCACAAAATTTTTTTCATCAACATAATCACAATTTTTTGCCATTTTTAGCAATTTTCGAGGGTTTTTTTACAATTTACTTAGATTTAAAACGGCTTATGGTCTAAATATACTTTAGATTCGTATTCAGCGGATCGAAATACATAAAAATTAGGCTTGGTTTAGATACACAAATTTTTTTTTTATTACCGAAACACCCAATTTTCGCTATTTTTTACGGTTTTTCAATTTACTCGATATTTGAGGGTGTACGGTCCAAACTGACTTCAAATTCGGATTCAGCGGGTCGAAATATATGTCGGGAGGTAGATGGCGTCAAATGTACAAACAACTTTTTTTTTGTGTGCCGGTGTTTTTAAACTTGGATATTTTTTTTAGTACTGGTATATAGGTCGCTAAATTACACAGACCGACACACATTTTGGTGCCTGTAATTTGTTAAGTGTTTTTGGGTAATTTTGGAATGCAGAATTCAAAAATACCGTCAGATTTGCTCCATTAGATCTTGTTTTTGAGATGCGGTATATCTGCCTTATTTTTTGAATCGATAAATAGATAATAAAATCATCTTGCATTTTATCAGACCAAAATTTATTATACTGTATCTCAAAAACTAGAGCTAACACGAACAAAAACCGCGATACACTTTTCGAATCAGCACATCAAAAATATTTCAAATCAGTACTTAGTTTTCCAAAACATAAAATTTTTTTGTGGACCTATTTATAAATTATAAACCTCATTTTAAAAAGTGTCTACTGATCTCGTCATATACTTTTATATTATTTGTTTATCATTCTCTTAGAATGATTAAATTAAATGAATTCAGCTGTCTTAGTCTCCAGTTACATAAATTATTTTAATTATAGATTCTTTTTTGGAAAATTGATGTACCTATTTTAAATAGTAATAATAACATTAATTCACTGTAAAATTTAAAACGTGGGTGTATGTACATGCGTGTACGTACGTATCAGTGCTTGTATGAGTATGTAAATAAATTCTCTATGAGTATAGAATAGATTATGTATATTATACATGTGTATATGCACCTAATTATTGGCGAATATACTCCAAATTCAGTGGTGTACTTCACAAGACAAGCTGTTCTGTGCTTAGGTGTCCTTATTATCACAGGTTGGCGTTAGGATAAAAATATGTATCCTCATTTTTGTATTATTATTTTTTTTGTCTACCAATTTTTCTTTTCCTCTGTATAAATTGTGCATTATATAATTCTGATTGTAATGTATGTATACTTGAATACTAATAAAAATAAATTGTTATATCACTTTATCTCTTTAAATGCAATTATGTAGTATGAGCATATCTATAGTGCATATAAATTTATGCACAGTTATGTCTGTTGGATTTAATAACCATTATTATTATTATTATTATTATAAAGATATTTGTTAGTTACACATTTTTTCCGTATTTCTTCCCCAACCTAACCTTATTTTAACTTCCAATCTGACAGAAATGAAATCACAGTATTAATAATCTAATCAAAGACATACGTTCAAAAATTCATAGGTGCTCTTGATTGTACGTTTTCTCAACATATTTAAAAGTCTAGAACGTGTTATGAGGGTACATTATTTGACCACCCTGTACTACACCTACTTTATCAGCATTTCTTCAAGTCAGTACTCCTAGAAAAATTTCACGTGTAAGTTAGATTAATACGCCTCATATGTGATCTTTTAAAATAAGCTTATCTGCTGGCATTATTCGCCTCGGTACAGCACAGCATCATTTCTTAGAGTATTCTATAATTTATGGTGATTGCGGTGGGTGGAACGAAGACGTGAAATATTAGAATGCGACGACACTAGGCGGAGTCTTGGTGCTCATTCAAAGTTTACGATACGATCAAGAATCGCGCTCATGGACAAATCGTAATTTAAACGATTTATTATTTTGCATGGGATGTCGCACATATTTCATATATTCAAGCAACTTAGCCGACGCCAACGCGAAGAGGTCGTAAGTTCAGACTGCTATATTGAAACGCACTTTATTATACCAAATGGGGAATATGCTAGTTTACTGCAAAGTATGCAGGGAATATCCAGGATAATAAATTATTGCCATTATTTTGCGTTAAAGATACAAATATTGTGTAAGTAAACGATCTATTCAGTACAAACTTATTTTATTACTTATTTATAAGGTATAATTTTATAAAAAATATTATTTGTACGTGGATACAACCTGAATACGTAAAATAAGTTGTCGCTATTAGCAAATAATAATCGACTAATGCAACAACAAAATTTTTGCCCTACTATTTCCTACATATTATAATATATCAATAAAGAAGATTCTGAAAATTTGGGCCATTAAAATAACTTTCTGCGAATATTGCATACTAAATGATAAGTTTACAATCACACAGCGAATATTACACTAGTTTGACAACTGAAACGTCAATTATAATTCAACAGAAATAAAATTAATTATTTGTAATGCTATAAATTAATAATTTTAAACCGCTTTGATTTTCTCTACATGTGTATAACTAGAATACGTTTAAATCTTTCAGTGTAATGGCTAATTTTAAGAAAAAAAGTTTATATAAATAAGTCACCAAAACTCTTCGTTTCGGAGATACGGAATGTTGAAATTTCCAAAAAAAAAATCGGATTTTTCTTATATTGTCATTATGAGTGCAGCCATTTAAAGCAAATTTGGCACGCAATACAAGTAGATAGGATACCTTAAGCGATTGTATTACCCTCTACAATTTATTAGTTGCTGATATGGGTAACTAATCAGTACCATAAATTTGATAAAAAAGTAGTAAAGCTCTGTATAAATTTTAAATCTTAACATCTTAAGATTACAGTCCCTGGCCAAATTATTAGACCCGCTTCGCTTTATTTGAAATTTTCGCCCTTTCTTCAATATACAGGATTATTTGATATATGTGGATAATGTGGTTAACTCATAAAAGCCAAAAACGCGTGTGCCTCGTTGATGCCAGATAAATTGTAAGAACGATATAATTTTTTTTTTAATTCAAAGTTCAAAGATTAGTGCACGTCAAAGAAACTATACAGTGTGACTGAAACAGCTCTCCTGGTTTACCTTTTTGAACGATCTGAGTATTTAAGGAGCCCTTTAAGTTTGTGGTGTTGATATTCTATGCTTAAAACGACCCTATCAATAAATGCTAACATCGACATATCCAAATTTTTTTAAGTTAAGAGCTTTCTTGAAGAGGAAGAACGATGGGTGAAAACCAAAGAATGCAAGTGTGTTTTCAAGAATGAAAATTAACAAATTTTTAAATGAGTCACCTGACGAGAAATATTTGTTTTCTTTTTAACAATAACGATTTACCAGTGTTCTTTCTATTTTTTTCTAAATTATTTTAGGTGGTTACAATGATTGGGGTCTCTGGAGCTTCCGCAAAGAGCTTAAGATGACTTTGAATGACATTCAAGACAAAAAAAGTTGTTATAATAATAAATATTCCTGACTCTAAGAATAAAACGCAACGAACATATACTATCGTCGATGATGAGATGGAGGATATTCATTTTCTTGATATATTTAGAAAATATAAGAATTTAAGACTCAAAATTGTTAACCAGGAACGTTTTTTTTTTAATATAAAAGGGTAAAATGCCTAAATCAAGTTGTAGATAGAAAGACGTTAGCAAAAGTGCCTTTTTAATTGCTCAATATCTTAAGTTGAAAAACCCTGAATGTTATACATGGCACTCATTTTGGAGAACCTCAGCAGCGTGGCTCGCTGCCACACATTAGGTTTAAAAAGCACGGAGGCTGGAAATCCAGCACCGTTGCCGAGAGCCACGTGTTTGCCTCTCTAACTAATAAAGTCAAAGTAGCTCGAAGAATCTTGTACAATAAAATAAATACAAATAAAAATATAGAAACTACATTATTTTCTATAAGTTTTGTTGCCGATGCAAAAATGTTACAAATTATGAAACTTCCACAAGTTATGTTGGCGATGCAAATAAAAATGTTACAAATTTTGAAAGTCATAATGATGCAAATATAAGTTTTAATTTAATAAAAAGGCAATATGCCTGCGTTAAATATTAGTGATGTTCAAATTGCAGATTTACGTTTAATATTAATTAGTTTATTATATTTAATTTGATGTTGAGTTTTGTGGTTTGATTTAAAAATAAATATCATTTAATTTCATCAATTTCATTATTATTTAACTACCTTATTACTTTACTTTTGTGCCATAGGACATAAAAGTATTTTTTTTCCTTTTTTGCCCATCGGCTGTATGTGACACTTTCATAACACTGACAGACGTCAAAAAATGCCACTTACAAAGCTAGTAGTATGAAAATCATTTCAACTATTGAAAAAATGTCGATTGTCAGCAGAGATGTTAAAAGTATCCATTGAAAAAGTTTCAAGTACCAATTAGTACCTAGTAAAGTATTTGGTACTTCAAATCCCTAGTACGTAATTTGAAATAAAGCAAAGTAATCAAACTACAAAATAGTAGTCAAATGTACTTGAAGTAAGTTGCAATACCAGATTTCAAATATCAGGAAATTTTAAACAACCTCAAACATTTGAAATATTTTATGTACTTTAACTATTTTAAGGTACTCTAAAGTATTTTATGTACTACCGGTCTTAATTGAGGAGTATAGGAAAATAAAATTTATTATCCTCTTTCATTTCCAGTTCAATTGAAAAACAAAACACGTCGACAAAACGATTTTAAAACTCTGAGAACAATTATTGCCACAAAATTACAATATTGTCACCTTTATTTACTTTGTTGCTTGGTTATTTGCATTTATTTTTAACTTTTCAAAATCAAATTCATACTTGTCAGTGTGACAATACGATTTTTATTTTTATGAAAACTTAACATATTGACAATTCTTATGGAATATTTGCAAGGTACCCGACATACATATATTTACCGTATATGCATTAATTAAGATTGGGCGTACTTAAAATTTTGTATACACTTCGGGCACAACCAGCGTTTATGACCCTTATCGTGTTAGATCCCTCCGCTAACATATCTGACACTATTTTTTACGCCGTGGGCCAAAAATTCCTTTTTAGGCCCTTGGTGCATAAATAACTATTAAACATTCTAAGGTATTTCAGTATTCTAAAAGTATTTCAAATACTATAAAAAATATCAGAAAATTGAAATAAAGCGGTTGAGTCAAATAATTTGGCCAGGGACTGTAGTCAATCAAGTACAGACAATAACTGTATCTTCAGTTTTTCTTGCTCCCTCATAGTTTCAGAGCAAAATTTTGTTATCAATTTATTCCAGCGTTATTGCTAGAGACCGCATCTCAGGTAGTGATTCCAGTTACGGACTTACGTACAACTCTCGTAAAACTAATAAAATGAGAATAAATATTATTAAACGCAGTGGTACACGTTTTTTTAGAAATTAATTAATAATCTTCACACATGTTATTTTATTGTATATTGCTAATTCCTTGCAAACCCTACTCGCAAAATTAATTGCAACATTGAAGAAACAAACACCATTTATTTATTTCATTACAATACTTGTTCGAAATGGCGACCTCCAGCGGCAATGCACATACGGCACATTAAGATATGTCTCTTTAATTTTCAGAATGCCTCCCCATTTTCTCGAATTGTTTCCTTCGCTTCGGCCCATTTTCTTTATAATTCTTGTAAAGAAGAATATTCTTTGTGGCCTTTATAGTGGCCTCAAATAAAAAGTCAACCGGATATAAATTCGGGGACCTTGAAGGTCAAGCTATCAGTCCTTCGCGCACAATCCACCTGCATGGAAAAAAATTGGTTCAAATGGCGTCTAACGTAGAGGGATTGGCTTCGTCATTTTGGAAAAACTTTCGCAGTCTCGTTCTCAAATTAACACCTTCTAAGAGAATAGGTACGTTATTTTCCAAAAAATTTAAATAGTTCTCACCATTCAACCTCACTGGTAATTCAAATGGCCCAATCAGTTGTTTGCCAAAGAGTCCTGTCCACAGGTTAACACTAAAAAAGGTGTTAAAAACTGTAACGGCGAATCAATTTCTGGTTTTCTATCGACCAACAATGATAACTATGCATATTAAAAATGCCATTTCTTATGAAACTAGATTCATCCGTCCAAAGAATATTATCAAAAAATTCGGGATTTTCTGCAGCCCTGCATTTCCTCGCAAAATTTAATCCATCTGTCATAATCAGTAGGCAGCAAATCTTGGACTTTTTTAATGTGGTATGGATGGTAACCGTCCCTGCGTAGGATGCGTTGTACCGATGGATGAGGAATGCCCGTGTGACGATATATTGTTCTCGTACTTGTAGAAGAGTTCCTTTTCGACTTCTTTCAGCAAGCTTACTATTCGATCTTACTATCTGCACTATTAATGCTGATACCCACAACAATTTATCTCACCTTTCGAATAATGTTTTAGATTAAAATTAAAAAATGGGATTTTCGCCTTTTACACTTTGCAGAAAATTTAAAATTTTCGATGTGAAGTCATGGGGCCAGCTGTGTAGAATTTGTTGGGTTGATTGCCAGTAAAGTGGAGAAGTTTTTAAGATGGTTACTAAAATGTATTTCTATCTTTTTATTTTTCGTTAGAGTTGAAGAATTAAGGAATAATTTTTGTTTTAATAAAATTTTAAGATTATTTCTGTTGTCCAAATAGTTTAGGTTCCAATAAAATAATTATATTATTTCTCAGAATGATAGGCCCACTATTGCACTACGTCATGATGCTAATACTAATAGTTAAACCAGAATTTCGAAATTTGTGAACAAAAACGGAGTTTAGCTAAAACTACAAATGCTACTAAATAACTAACAAATTTCGCATAACACATAGGGAGATCAAATCGATGCGTATTGAGGTCCTCTATCACCTTGCGCCGGTTGTTCCATCCTAAGTGAAGCACCCTGTATATAAAAATAAATGACCTGAACATTATTTATTTTTGTGTTGTGTTTATGAACTGAAATTAATTTTGTGACAAGGCCCATAGAAAGATGGCTGTTGATACTGAAGTTCTAACAATGATTGGAAGTTCTCAGGATAGTTAACATGATGATAGTTGCACATATATTTGCATTATTTACTTACAGGAAACATTAGTACTGGGAGTCACTTAAGGATATCCCTTTCAAGAAGGGGAGTATGTTTATATTATAAAATTCAAATACTTATCAAAAGAATTCTAGAATCCATGGTCATGGAGATTTGTTATATTATAAATTTATTTTATTGTGTCAGTGATTTTGTAAAGTATTACAAAAAATGAGGATTTATTAAACTTTCTTATCATAACATTTCAAGAGCTCAAAACAAATAATGGTCTGTTTTTTTACTAAATTTTGTTAAATAGAAACTCAGAAAATACGTGCTCTAAAAGACACTAAATTCTTAGATCTAAGAGAACATTGAGAAAAGGACGGACAGACCAGCTCTTTTAGAGGATAAGAAAATTATTGTGGTGGAAATGGTGGTAAATCCGATACAACCTACCTTATTATATATTTCCAGGCTCTGTCCAGAGAGTCTTTTAAAAGTAAATTTCATCCGTATAAGATGAAAATAGTGCATGATTGACGAAACATGACCAGACAGAAGAATGGAATTCTGTAGAATCATGACTGAAAGAATTGTTCGACATCCTGATTATCTGGAGAGCAGTTTCAGTGATGAATTCTCATTTTTGCCCAGTGAAGTGTGAACAAACAGAATGTAAGATATTGAAATGATCAGAATCCGCACTGGCATAAGAAAAGTCAAATACAATTTCCCCAGAAGATGAATGTTTGGGCAGGTATTCTGGGCGATCACATCATAGAACCACCTTTTTATTGAGGAAAACATTACTAACTTCTTATATCTATATGTTGAAGAATATCATCGAATCCTAAATAATCCATGCAATTCAAAATACTTCCCAAGAATTTCAAGGGATCGATATAATATTTCAGCAGGAAGGCACCATACCCATCCACATTATTTCAGGTGAGTCAAAATCACTTGTACGTTGATATGTGGATCGGATATCGTTCGCTAGATTTGAAAAGAAGGACTATTGTATTTGTCAAAGGATAATCAATCCGACACAAGGAAAACATTGCATAATGTGCGTCCTGAGATTTCCAATAAATTATTCTATTATTAGGAGGAACAAGGTTGTTATTTTCGACAAAATTTGTGATAATTGCTGCTCAAATATTTGTTGTTTCTTTCAGTAATTTTCATGGTTTAAATTATGATTATAATTCGCAAATTCTTAGTTTGTGATGTTAATACAAAGCAATTTCCCTCTTGTCAATAACTTATATCCAGGAGTAGATTATCCCAAAGTTTAACAAGCATCTGAAACATTATTTCATTAATAAATGTTAAAACTTATATTTGAAATGTCTCTTTCTGCAACTTTGCTAAGTAATTTTAAATTATAATACATACGTTCATGATACTAGCTACCCCATCTTCATACTCCATTATAGTGCTTAAGTGATTTTAACTTAATTGAAGACTTTGAACGTCTTATAGGATGAAAAGTTTGAATAGTTTAATTAAAATATTAGACAAATTTCCGAGCAGACTGTAAAAGATTAGACACAGGTCTTACTTGATAGAGCGTTGACAAAATTGTGAAGCACATTAACGTGATTTGAATTGCAGATTGTAATTACTTATGTCTAAAATTAATTTGAAACTGAAGAATATTAAAATAAATGAAACTGTGTCTTAAATATGATTTTAATTTAATAAAATGGTAGGTGATTAATGGAAAAAAGATCAAAGTATTAATGAATAGGCAATTTTTTAAGGGTACTACATTAAAAAGTGTGATAAAAAATAAATTAGTAATAAAATAGTAAAATAAATAAACAATTAATAATGATAATGTTAGCGCCAAGCAGACTATGTAACGGTCCAATTTTTTGGCCAAATCGAAAGCCCTATCTTTAATGAGTAAACCACTTGCGGTCGCAGTAAGTTAGTGTTTATTTAATTTAAAAATTTTATAATACGGCCCTGCGAGCTTAAATTACTATATTTGACAAGAGGCAAAGGTTGGATGCAATTCGAAAACACTCAATAAAAATGCATATGCCATATAATATGGGAAAATAAATATAATCTCTGATGTTGTTAAAAAGGGATTCTTGTATTTTTATGTGCATTATATAAATTTAAATCTGGAGTGTGGTAGAAACTAATCGCGCGTGACCTTGTCTGTTTTTGCGTAACCTGTAGCCCTGTAATTGGACAAATACACGGGAGTGCGCGGGGTGCGAAGGCCTAGCAACTAGGATGATCGAGGATCGAAGAGGGGTCCGCCTGGGTCGATGGTGGCGAGCGGATGTGTAGAGTTCGCCTAGAGCGTTGGTGGCGAGCGGACGTAGGTGTGTAGAGTCCGCCTGGAGCGGCGGTAGAGAGTGGATGGATAGAGTCCACCTGGAGCGATGGTGGCGAGCGGACGTATGTGTGTGCTGCCAAAGACAATTAGTGGCGGCGTATTAAGGAATATGTTATAGTACGTTTAGTTACCGCGGTGTATTTTGCCTTATGGAATGCGGTGTTTTGACCCAGTTATTTTATGGTGTTTTTTGGATCCAGTCAAGTAGTGCCTTTGCGAATCAAGCTAATCTGCTGCCCTACTTAGAAATGAAATGAAATGAAATGAAATGAAATGAAATGAAATGAAATGAAATGAAATTTATTAAGTAGGTCTGGCCTAATATACACAATATATAATAATAATGTCAAATTACATAATAGAATATAGTTGTTAGATATACATATACATAAATATATGTAAATCCATAACAAGATTTGATTTGATTTACTAAATGTGTATACACACATACATATATACATATATACACAGTCCTTGTATCATAGTCATAATACAAATATAGGGTCTACATAGTACATAAAAAATTCTATCACACCCATACCATCATAAGAAGTAAAAAGTATGAAGTGGAAAAAAAAATAATGTTATAGAAGTTGAAAATAGTTTCTATACAATAAATGTTATGCGCTTAATCTACCTTAGAGGGGTAATATAGTATACCGTTTCCAGTGAATAAGTGAAGAATTTGTCCACCGCTGAATCGGCTAGCCTCACCAGGTATTTCACTGTATTTAGTAAAGTGTGCGCCCCTTTCCATTAATACGTTCTCCTGGGCAATTACCGAATGTAAGTGCTTAACTTTATCTTGCAATTCCCTTTTGTGACAATTAATACCTTATGTTTATTGCGTGAACTTCAGTTTAAACTTTGTAGATTTATCGTATATACCGTGTGTTCATTTGACATTGATGTCTTATATTACATTATATGTGTTTTGTATCTTTACGTTTATGTGACAAATTATGTCTTACCTTGCCTTATGTATTGGATTAAGTACCTATATACCGTATGTTCATTAGACAAGGATGTCTTATATTGCCTTACCTTTATGTTTTGTATCTTTACGTTTATGTGACAAATTATGTCTTACGTTGCCTTATGTATTTGATTAAGTATATACCGTATGCTTATTGGACAATGATGTCTTATGTTGCTTGATGTATCTGTTGTACAGCAGCCTTTTTAGTATATACCGTATGTTCAGTTTACATTTATGCCTTACTTTGCCGTATGTATTTGTTTTGTACCTTTACGTTCATTGTCCAAAGTATGTCTTATGTTGCTTTATGTATTGTTTTTTTACAGTTATATTCATTTGACATTTGATGTATTATGTTGTTTGATTTGTTTTGTACCAAAGTAGTTACCAATTTTGTCTATTGGCTAACTGCAGTATTTGATTAACCCTAGACTTTTATTGTAGTTAATATTGTGCTTTTTTTGAGTACACCGACGTTTTGTTGGACATTAATTTTAATTACTGTGCATTCCATTTTTGTAACTGAATTTATATTAATTTTTTCCAGTTTTTATTGAATAGATATGTATTTTGTTTAATGTAGTTTTTTTGATTAATTACCTATTCTTGAACTATAAAAAACTGGTGGTGCCCAATTAAAACCCTGTATATATATATATATATATATATATATATATATATATATATATATATATATATATATATATATATATATATATATATATATATATATATATATATATATATATATATATATATATATATATATATATATATATATATATATATATATATATATATATATATAAACATCAAAGCAATCCAAACTAAATTGGTGGAAAGGTTAAAGCTCACCCCTGGGATATACAAATTTGGAGGATCTCTTGTTTGCTAGCTGGGTAATATTTAAAATAACTGGCTTGCTTTTTATAAAACTATATTTGAAAGTAAATATAAAAAAGGGAGTCGTTATAACTATAATATTACATGTCCAAGTGGTGATTCAGTAATAGTGTGCTCTGATTGGCATATTATAATATGTATCGCAAGTCAGAATAACCACGAGTCTTGTTCGGTATGGTCGTTATTATTTTATCTTTGTATTACGTATTTGTTTACGCTTTTAATATATAAAAGCCAACAAATAATAATAACAAAAATAACATATTGTCAAATATTTCTTAAAAACATTGTTTTCCAGATCAGTCGAAATTGTCTGCAGTAAAACCTATTCCTAAGTGTAATGAAGTAACTGACAAGAGGAGGGTCAGATGCTCAGGTCTCCGATTGGAACGAAATTTCGTGAGCTACAAATAAATAGGGCGCTCCCTTCAAGCGTTTCCGAGAAATATGCCTCTGAACATTCAGCGTTCAACTTATAGGGCCTTGAAATACTCAGTTATGAGAAATATCCATGGTCCCTTTGCTACGTTAAAAATAACTTGATCTGCTAATCGTTTAGGACCAAAAATGTTTAACTTGTTAGCTAAAAAATTAAAAGTAGTTGTTTAAAATTAGACTAAAAGAATTTTTGCTTGATAAGCGTTTATATTCTGTATCTAAATAATTTTGTACGACCTAGTTTATAAGTTTACGAATGAATATTCCTATACATGTATTGTTTTATAGAAAATAGAACAAAGAAAGGCAGTGTAAATTGCACCCAGTAAAATCTTACACATACATTATTTAGACCGCGGCGATTTTGGAGACATGCCAGAATCGAACTGTTGCGTTAGTAATATAACGCACGCACATTGCTTTAGAATTTATTTATTTTTAGAAATAAAATAAATCTTCAATTTTATTATACAACTGCATTTATAATTAGAGATGGAGTGGTAGCGATAAATGATGTCAATTCCAGGATTGCCTCTAGGTGATGTGTCACCGCGTAAATATGTTTATTGAAACATGACACAATTATTTAACTTATGGTTATTTTGGCGAGTTCGGTAACATCCAAAGATTATACGAAGAGGGTTGAAAGTATTGGTGAATGTAACAGTAACACACACATACATTTTTAACTAGCGATTACAAGAGTAAAAGTATATTGTGCAATTACAAGAGTAAAAGTATATAATGTTCCTTTGTTATTCTCTGGCACCTCTCATTATGATAATGATAATAGTGGGGAAGGCTGACGCCTGGCAAGTAGGTCACAGGCGGCCCCTTTTTACCAACCCCCAGCTGTCCCCTCGGCCATGCATTACTTTTGCTCCCTCGTCGAATCGATCTTCTAATGAAGGTCAGGATATCACACAGTGCGATGGAGCTCATCGTCTCTCTTATAAGTGCCTAGTGCCTCAGAGCCGGTGATACTATGCCTTAGACCCCCAAACACCTCACATGGATAGAGAAGTGAAAGGATGTTTCTTCATCACTCTCGTATCCCGGACATGTAGGGTCTTCCTCAATATCTATCAATGATTGATGTCTCCTAAATCTACAGTGGCCTGTCAGAACTTCGGTTATAAGATTCAGATTCTTACGACTCCGTCCCAGTAACTAGGCCGATCTCGACTTGTTCGGCCTCGTCACAAAATCTCGAGTTTGCCTACAGGGCCTATTCTTTCTCCAATGCTTCTTCCGTGTCTCATGGGCCCACTCATTGAGGGCCGTTGTGACCTGCCTTCTTGTAATGCCTAATATAGCCAATTCATCGGCCTTCTCGTTGCCAGGAACTCCGGTATGTCCTGGAATACACAGCAGTCTTACTTGTTTATGCCTGACAAGCATCTTCTAGGGCACCCACACACTCCTAAACGACAGCTGATCACGTCCTGGAGAAGCACACAGCTATTAGAGCAGCCTGGCTGTCTGAGCATATGTATACCATCTCTTCTGCCCCATTCCCTACCTCATGCTTCCATACCTGTCACCGCTAGGTTGGCGTAAACTTCTGCCTGGAATGCCGTAGTGTACGATATTAAAGGAAAACTCTCCTGCATTTCTCTGCCTTTCAGATATATTCTTACTCCGGAGAACGGTCCTGCGGCTACATGTCTGTGCAGCATACCAGAGAGTCTGAAGGAAAGTCAATTCTTTCTTCAATGTACTCTTTCCTGCTAGAATGAGTGAAAGAGAGTTTATTTCCTTTACAACCTTAGATGATATTTCGCTTCCCTCACCTTTAGGACAGAGATGGGGATTTCCCTCTCCGCCAGTCCAGCAGTTGCTGGGTGACCTTCGGCTCTACCTGAATATCGCCAGCTTCGAGAATCCCGCAGTCTCAAATAGGCCGCCACAGCCTTCCTCTTTATCCAGGAGGGAAGCATTGGCGGACCTAGCAGAACCTCCAGAGCAGCTGTTGGTGTCGTTCTCATTGCGCCAGTGATTCCTAAGCAAGCTAGACTTTGGAAATTTGTCTGCTTTAGAGATGTGGTCCCTCAGATCACAGATCCGCACTGGAGTTTTCGTTTAATGACCGCCGTGTACAGCAAATGTAATATCCGTGGGTTGAAGCCCCAGTTCCTACCAACCGCATGATGCAATTGCCAGAAGGTTGCAAACAACTTTTTAATGACTACAGCCCACACGATAATTTATAATGTAGGGTCACTTCTAGGTATTTGACCTCCTGCGCGAGCTCAAGAGGTTTACCATACCTGATTCGTGCCTTAAGATCCTCTATTCTTCTTCTCTTGGTGTAAAGATCATCTCAATCTTAGAGGGATTGACTCAGAGACCTGTTTCTCCACATTACCTTTCAATTAATCTACATGCTATCTGCATTCTGTTGCAAACGACGTTTAGAAATCGGCCGGTCACTAGGGCCAGTCCATCGTCCGCATATGCCTGCGCATAGAAACCTTCCGAAGTTAGGCGCTATAAGAGACCATACATTATTAGACACCATAGATGAGATGATAGGCAGCTGCCTTGTGGACAGCCGCCCCTCACCTCGACGTCCAATTGACAGTCTTCTAAAGCAGCACTAACCCGTCTCTCTTCCAGCGCAGATTTTACACGCATCAGACCAGTGCCTCTCATTAAAAATTCATTTTTATTGTGATAAGGACTGTTCAACGTCGACAGATATAATTGGCGCATACTTAAAATATGTAAACTTTTTCAGAGACTCAACATTTATGTCTTGTGTAGCTTGTGTAGAAAAGTCTACTTCTACCATTTAAAAGGTCATCTCAGATGTGACATCTGCCACCCAGCAGATCGTTACCCGGGGAAACTGGAAACAAAAAAAAATCTTTAAAAGGTCCAATAGATGTTAAATATGACATTGAAAAACTGTTACGCCACCAAGAAGTGTCCCCGGCATA
This sequence comes from Rhamnusium bicolor, assembly GCA_029963845.1. Taxonomy (NCBI): domain Eukaryota; kingdom Metazoa; phylum Arthropoda; class Insecta; order Coleoptera; family Cerambycidae; genus Rhamnusium; species Rhamnusium bicolor. Next base: position 54,415 of record JANEYF010001519.1, on the reverse strand, counting down.
ATCCCTACACAAATAACCTTATCATACATATTGCAACACTAAAAAACAATTCAGCTCCCGGTGAAGACGAAATAACCTCAATATTGTTAAAGAAAATATGTAAAAATATACTAAAACCACTGAAACATATAATTAATTTGTCATTTTCTACTTTTAAAATTCCTGTAGATTGGAAATCTTCTCTAGTTACTCCAGTGTTCAAAGCAGGCAATCCACATTTATTACAAGATAAGAGTAAGGGGTGGACCATTGAGATTGTTTGAAGACTATTTAGAGTGGAATGAAAAAATAATATTAACTGAAAAATTTTTTTTTTGTTAATTATTATTTACTAACTTTTACAAATCTTATCACAGATAAGTACAACAGAATGATTGAAATTAAAAATAACATTATTGAGTCAATTGTATTGAACATAATGTGCATATTATCTTTTTTGTAATCCAAGTTTCAACGTTTTGGCAAATAACCGGGAAAATAATTGTTTAAAAGGATATATGTTGTACTTATCTGTGATAAGATTTGTAAAAGTTAGTAAATAATAATTAACAAAAAAAAAAAAAAAAATTTCAGTTAATATTATTTTTTCATTCCACTCTATATTTTAACTTTTACCAAGAAGAGGAACTTAATTTGTTTTTAAATGAAGACTATTTAACAAATAGAATATAAAAAGTAAAATTAAATAAGTAGTGGGCCAATAATAGCAAATGCAGATCCACAGGGTACGGTACTGGGACCTATAGTCTTTCTTGTATATATTAATGAAATAGAAAATTTGCCCATAGACTGTAGTATCATCTCTTATGCTGATGATACTGCATTGTTATTTTATGCAAAACATGGTCAGATGTATACAGGAGAGCGGAGATAGGTCTCAGTATGGTACTAGACTGGTTATGTGTTAGCTTGTTAAATCTTAACACAACAAACACATATTTTATTACTTTTTCTGCCACAACTGTTGATCAACCTGAAAATAACACATTAAAAATACATGAACATCATTGTAATTTAAATAAAGGTACAACAAACAAAAATGAATGTAAGTGTTCAACAATAGATAAAGTACATAAAGTAAAGTAATTAGGAGTAATTATTGATCAACACTTGCGGTGGAACGAACATACTGATTACTTAACTACTAAAATAAGAAAGCTGTACTACAAGTTTTATCAGGTAAGAGACATTCTGAATAGAAAATTAATAAAAATATTATATACCGCTTTGATTGAGTCTATAATACGCTATTGTATTATTATCTGGGGAAGCCTGTACAATAACGATATAAGAAATCTGTCTGTTTGTCAAAACACCATTTTAAAAATAATTTTTAAAAAAGAACGTATGTATTCCACTGTAGATAATGATATACTAAATATTGAAAAGGTATACATCTGCTGTTGTCTAAATTATATAAAAAATATCTGTCAATTATGTCCAGTCGTCTTTCACAATCATCAAACAAGAAGTAACATCAATGAATTATTACAAATACCACTCTGTAACAGCTCTATTTGTCAAAGATTTATTATCTATCATGCACCAAAATTTTACAATATATTACCTCTCTCCATACGATGTTTATTATATAACCATAAAAAATTTAAAATAGAAACGAAAGACTACATTCTCAAAAACTGTGCTCCATTTTTGCAAGTATTAAACAATTGAAAAACAATATTAATCTCAATATTCTTTCTAGTTCTCCTTGTCGAATGTCAATAAAATAAAAACATTATTTAAAAGAATATGGTAACCCTGTTATAATACTCCTATTGACTATATATCTCTACGGCTCAAAAGTCATCTTCTCACTTAAAAGACACACAAATTGTTTCTACAATTTAGATAAAACTCCCTTTTTAATAAATTATACATGTAATTAAACATAATTTAATATTATTAAGTAATCTTGAATGTACATCATACAAATGTTAATGTATAAACCAATATTATTATATTATTATTATATATTATTATACCTCAGTGGAAAATGTTATGATCGTATCTTTTGTGAAAGAAAATCTGTATACCTCCCAAGTTCGCTCTTGTTATTTACCTCATATCTCCATAATCACTCAGGTCTGTCTATATGTTTAGTAATGATTATGTGTGGATATTTAATTAAAATATCACCCGCTTTAATAATACAGAGAAGAGTTGTAAACTTGAAAGAATTTGGATAGGATTTATCACCACAAAAATTCTTGTGAGAAGTGAACAAGTTAAACCTGCTCTGTTAACATATTTTAATGACTAATTTAGATTAAAGATAGTCGTGCAAATGTGAAATCTGAAAATGACACCTGACTCCCTGGTTTTGTCACTTGATTTTAACGGTTAAATAATTTAAACTAGTCGAGGTGACACTTTAATGGGATATCCATTACGGCATGTGTTTGCTACAATAAGAACATTTTTCATTTCTGTACAAGGTGGCGCAATTTTCATAAATCAAATTACGGGCTCATTTTAACAGTATCAGAATGATTCCGTGAATGTTTAATAAATGCCTAATCAATGGCAGTTATGTCCTGATATAGCTGAATGAGAATACCTATTATATAATCAAGAAAGATATTGATAACGATAACATTGGGTAGTCACTCCTTGTAGTCCTTGTTGTGTAATTTTTATGTTGGTAACTTTTTTGTTTCGCAGAATTTTGGAATGTGAAGCAGATTTTAGAGTATCGTACATTACGACCAAAGGTCTACGTTGGTTATAACGTTCCGATATATGCAACCTACATTACTTGAAGTGACATTTATTTCTAATTATCAACAAATTATATAATTCAACCATATATAGTTTTGAAAAGTTTTCTTAACTTTTAGTATATCAATTTAATAATGAGTTTTATAATTACCAAACTTTTACTTGTTAACTTACGTCGCAATCTCTCAATTTCGATCACAGCCTGAAATTTAAATGTTTTAAATTTAGTTCCTAAAAGTAAAGAGAATAAACATAGAAGATATTTCTGCACTGTTTATATGTCTATTCTCTTTACCTTTAGGCACATAATGTTTAACTTTCAGGTTATGATCGAAATTGATAGATTGTGATAATAGTTAAGAAGTCATTTAAAATATATTTCTGCACTTACTGTGTCTAATTAATACAGCCACACAAAAAAAAATTCGGGTCTGGGGATTAGACCATGTTTACTATATGTTTTCGAGGTTTCTGAATCCGAATCCGGGGTCCGTTTAACCCCATCACATCAGGGCTTTGCCATAACCTCAAAAAACACAATAATTTAGGCTTATCAACACTATTAAACGCATATAATTATGTGACTCAAACTTTAAACACAAAACCCAAGCTGTTAACCCCGAAAACCCATAATCCCGCCACCCCATAACCCTATAACCTTATAACCTAGAGTCCAATAACCACGTAACAGAAATAATTACACTCAACCTCTGATATCGCGATTTCTCAGGGCTGATGATTCCCAATTTTTTCATACTGTGGACTTTTCGTATTCCCTAAAAAGTTTCGTGTAACGTCTTTGAAACTGAGCCCGGCTGCAATCTCAAGTCGATTCATTCTACTAGTGAAATTAATATCTCTGAACATTGTGTGAATCTGTGGTCCATTAAATACTCATTATCTCAATTTTGCCTCAGAGAGTTTCGGGAATTTCGATTGATGATCTCGAAAACATTAACCTCTCTTATCCAAAGCTTTAACGAATTGTTTCAGGAGGCCAAGCTTTATGTGCAGAGGAGGAATAAGAATTTTTTAATTATCCTCTAAAGACTTATGAATGAACCAGGGGCTAACGATGAGCTTACTGGTCATTCTTTTTTTTGTAAAGCTACGCTTGATCTCTACTATCTTACAAGCACAAATAGCAAGAATGCTTGGTGAATCCGGACTGTTATACGAGTAACATTGTTATAATTTTCAAATCTGCCATGAATGCTTCTTGTAGTCAAATTTCAATAGAAGGACTTGCATGTTATCATATTTCTCTTACATGACAGTTAAGTATTCTATTGGTACTGGATCATAAATATTTGTATTGCGGAGTAATACTGCCTTAACACTTCGTTTAGAAGAGAATATGAAGTCGCCAATCAGTAGCTTCACATGAATTTATTTCAATTAATTCATGAGACCTTCAATATTAGTGCAAAATACTAGGGATAAATCTTGTACCTTCTAGCAAAATCTTCGGTGCTCTGAGTCTCGGTTACGATAGAAACATACTTTCGTTTTCGGTTCCAAAAGATTTATCGCTTCGAGGAATGAAGCTAAGAACTCGGAACGGTAAATCTGAGTCGCATGATGCATTTTTCGTTTCGCTATCAACGTATTCATCGCCGTCGGATTCATTTCTTCAGCAAACTGCATGTCAAATCCCATGCCTCCAGTTACATGAACAAATTTAATTACACTCATTTCGTTCAACTGAAACTGGAGTTATTACTCGCTCTTACATACAATTTTGTTCTAATTTTACAATAACAACTTTTTTCGCAAAGAATTTACTTCGAATTTAAAACATGTAGCGAAAAATGTCGCAATTCACATGACAATCAGGTGAGTGTGAAACTATTTTCAATTGTTTTCTTGTAGTTATAAACTCTATGTTAGCCAAGTCACCAACTAATGTAGAGAAGTTCGCATGACTCCGGGACCACATTTTCATTTTACTGTCCCGCCTGTGTCTGCATCCAGAGCACCTCCACACGATGACGACAGGCAACGAAGTTTTTCCGTTATTTATTTTATTCATTGATTAATCGATTAAGTTATTTATTTATTTATTATTAAATTTTTTTAACAGCTCTTATAAGAGCTACATGATGCACAAAATCCGATCGTGCAACCTCCTCGTGGTGTACATCGGGTAACGCTAATGCCGACGGTCTCACCTTTATTTTCGGGATAAACATTGTTTAATGAAAAGAATGAAGATGCAGGGTTATTGGATTATGTGGTTTAATAGCTTAGGTTTAGGGAATCATCAGCCCTGACAAGTCGCGATATCAGAGGTTGAGTGTAATTAGTTCTATTACATGGTTATTGGGCTTCAGGTTATAGGGTTATATGGTTATGGGGCGGTGGGGTTATGGGTTTCCGGAGTTAAGAGCTTGGGTTTTGTGTTTAAAGTTTGAGTCACAGGGTTATATGCGTTTAATAATGCTGAAAAGCCTAAGTTATTGGGTTTTTTGGGGTTATGGCAAAGCCCTGACGTGATGGGATTAAATGGATCCCTGATTCGGATTCAGCGACCCCGCAAACATGTAGTAAACATGGTTTGATTCCCAGACCCGAAAAAAAATTTTTTTTGTGTGTGTGTGAATTATTTAATTTTTAAAAATTGCAATGGCAGGTAAGTAATTTTTTTTGAATTTTTTTTTTGTAAAATAACAAACTACTGATTAATATTATCTTGTGAACCTTTTGTGATTATGGTCAATCTGTACTGGACATATTCACTTTTTGGGTGAATATAAAATTATATTTAAAGGTGAAAATTCTGTCTTCTCAATTTATACAGAAAATAATACACGATGAATGATGATTGATAAATGATGATATACTGCAGGATATTTCCTGCAGTTTACAAGACTCGTAAAGTGAACGTAATATTACAAAATAAATAATTTGAATGTTTCTCATTAGGAATATTGTCCGCAAGTTGGTTTTCTTCTTTTCTCTAGTAAATGACTTAATGAAGTTGTGGTTTGAAATTAAACAATGTTGGTTGTCTAGATAGTAACATCACAATAAATAGATTCTTTTAGTATGACATCACATAATTATGCAACCTATGTACTAATGTCATGACACACCGGTTGCCTACACATCACACTGGAACTTGACCTTTAATGCAGATATTTATGAAGGTGATATTTTCGCGGACTGGGCACAGCGTAGTATTTTTTTATTTCTCCCTTGCAAGAAATGTTTAAGAATTTTTAGTTACCATTTACCATACAAAAAGCATGTAAAAATGTATGCAATATTAAGGCATTATAGAATTTTTTATTATTATTATAATTAATATTAAAAACGGATAAAACATTCTCCAATAGGAAGAAAGCCAAAAGTAAATAACTGCTTCATCATCCTTTCAACTTATATGTCGCGTTTTATAACTTAACTTTCGTATAATCAAATGTGACCTAAAATGTTGTTAAAAATTATAATTGCCAAATTTGGGAATTATCCCATTAGTATTTTTTGAGTTACATACACACACACACGCGCAGCACGCGCATTCACACGCACACACCTACACACACATACACACACACACTAGATGTGCACGCACGCACGCTCGCACACACACATACACACCAACAGATAGACATCATTCGGAATATAGTCAGAATGTAAGAACGTTGAGAGAGGCAGTGTCAAAGAAACTTTGATATGCATTATTGGCCATCATTCGCTTTATTATAATACCTAAATACTTAAGAACGTGCCAATATTCTTTGGGATTTGTCTTAAATTTATATTCCAGATATGCTTTTTTTCTAATTTAACAGATAAGCTCACAAAATTGTTTAACTCCTTATAAATAATTTAATGCAGCATCAGTTTTAAATCCTTTATACTTACTTAACACCTTCGTAGTTTCATCATTAATTTACTATTATCGGTTGACCAAGGAGCTAACTTTGGTTTTTGAAATTCTTACATTTCTTTCCAAAACTAAATAATTTCATATATGTTCTAGTTCTACGACGAATTAATTTTACTTACGTCACTAACAAAATTAGATGAGTCCGTGTAATAATGAAAGATCTATGGCCGTTTATTTCTTTAAAAGGCAATCATAATTGTTGATATTATATTTTCATACATGTAATCATGTTTTTAAAATAAAGTGTTCCATTCTGTTCTCTTATATTCTATTCTATTCTATTCTAAACACCACAGGTAATACAACCTCCTGTATCCCTAAAGTTACCTCGAAGTATCTTGTGCGGGAGAGGCCCACACATTTAGAGAAAACGGACACCCAACCAATATAGTATGCTAGGATTAATATTTGTTGTAAATTAAGTATGTATGTGGGTGCGAATGTGTGCTTGAGTGCTTGTATTATATGTATTGTAATTCTATAGAAGCAGTATATTGCTTAACAAAAAATGTTACCAAAATTATAAAATCTGTTTGCTACTACCTGATTCTCTGATTAATTAATTACATGGCTAATTACTTTCACTGAATGGAAACATTTAATTAATAGTAGCACAAAATGTACATATCCGACAAATATTTATTTATCGTTTGTCAATATTCTAAATTACTGAAATTTTGATAGACATTGTATTACACCATTTATACTATCGACAGATTTGAACAACGAACTTATTAAAAAATTCTAATTAAAATTTGTCAGCAATTAAAACTATTGAAGCCAAAGGGAAAATGAAACAAAATTCATATAAAAGTTTTCAGGGCTTTGCTGAACATTTTATGCTACATTTGATGAATGCATTAATTATAAAGTTGAAATCTCCGTAGATGGATACGTTGTCATTATTACATTACTGAGTTAATAGTGAAATTTTATTCGAGTTATTACCGAATACATAGTAAACTTTTTTGCTATTAAAAAACATTAACAGTTGACGCCCATTAGCTGCTAGTCGTAACTTTGATATGTAAATACGTAATGATCAATTTGTATCCCTTTTGGTCAAATACGTCATATTTATTTTTCTGCTGGGTGGTCAAGAGTGAATTTATTTTTTTGCGCACGTCCCTCAGTATTTTAATTACCCGTTTACTTTCGTGCTGTAAAATCTCTAATAATTGTAACTGCTCATAAATAAAGATAATAGTTGATTCAGCTTGAATGTGCCATTCAGTTGATTTGACAGGCTGTTGTAGTAAATTTAACATGAGACGTTGTCGAACTGAACAGCAACTATTAAACATTTTATGACATTCACAAATTTTTTCTAAAAATTTTGGCATAGAAATATCGTAGGAAAACTTTGTCAGTTGATTTTTCTTCAATACCACCGCTAGTGTCATGTCAAATAGAGCCATATTAAACAAAATAATATCCAACCATGTATTTGGCTACCGACTGACCAAAGAATAAAAAATATTCCAAAGCTATGGGACAATCATTATTTTCATTAATGCTCATCATTCATCAGTAAAATACTACAGCCATATTCTCTATGACGCAGAACCACAACTGATGGTGAAGAGGAATACGAATAAATTGATATCAAATACAGTATAAAGATGAGCTGCTCTAATTACAGAGTGACTCAGAAGAGGAGAACGAACTTGCAACACGATGAAAGAAGAAAAGATGATTACGTTTTCTTTTGTTCACATACAGTTTTGTAATTGTCAATGTTAAATTTGAATTAAAAATACCGTGATACCAAAAATTATCTTGGTCAAAGGTGATCATGGAATGAAAAACTGCCGTTTTAGTTTTCTGATAATGTTGTCAAAGTTTGTCAAGTAACGTCCCCCTCTGACATCATCTGCAATAATATGCATATGTGTTTATTAATTCTAGAGATAATATAATACTAAACTCCAAGTTCGAAAATTAAAATAAAAGACTAGTAACGTTTTTATTAACAGAGAAAGCCAAATTAAAGAAGCTGTTCCCCGCCTTGTTCAATGCACAAATTTACGCACCTCCTCATGTTATCAAAATCATTATGCAGTATTACCGGCGTTATGGTTGCTGGTTCTTCAACAATTTTTTGTTCCAGTACTTGCAAATTGGATACAGGAGTTCTGTAAATCCTATATTTTTTAAGTAAAGAAACACAAAATAGTCCATAATGGCCAAACAAAGTGTCTCAGAGGAAACTCAACTTATGTATGCGAACTTATCAGTCGGTTAACAAAAAAACTCGCGAGAAAAGCTACAGTTTCTTATGCTGTATGTGCTGTTGCACCGTCCTACGGAAAATAGTCGTGTTGAAATTTATCATCGTGTAGTTGTTGAACAAATTCGGACAAAATGTTGTTTCTGTACCCCTCAGCATTGATGGTGAAATAAAAAAAAATAGGCCCAATTATTCTTCTGCGAGAAACTGCTATCCAAACACCAATTTCTGAACATATAGTGGAGATTCAATATAAATATGCGGATTATCAGTAATCCACATTCGCAAATTTTGAGAATTGACGTACCCCGAAAGATTAAAATGTCAATTTTAGCAGGTCGTCATTGAATTATTGACAAGCCACTGACAGTACGAAAGTCATCTGGGGTAGTCTGTCGGCAAATGTACTTGATATGATTGCAGCTTATATGGATGCATGCCCAAGTCCTTCTTTACCATCTATAACAGGGCAAATTCACCATATCATTAAAATAGTAAAATCACTTTACGAGAATAAAACAAAGATCAATAGCCAACTACATTTATTCAATACAGCAATTTATGACTCTTTTTCTCCGGGCGGGGAAGCGAGTAGTTAACTAGACGAAACAAACAAACTTAAAATTAAATAAATCAAAAACAACAAAGATCTAGTACGCAATTGCCAATTCAACTCATACCAAAATATAAATGAAACTTATTTAGTTTTTATGGGGTGCCTGCATCTTTATAATTTTAAGAACTCTCCTTAACAAATATACAACTGGCTACCTTTAAGACGGAAAATAGGTAGTTATCTTGATAGTCAATGCTATTGAATTATACATAAATGTACAGTATTTTACAGGAAATTAGTCTAAATTTATCGGGCAGATTTGCAACTGTGGACTATAATTCAAGTCGACAATTTATTGCTCAATCACGAGGCACTCAGAGTTCGATCACAACGTATTCGGGGTGCCTAGATACCTAGGGTTCGAAGAAAGCATTGGCTATTTTATTAAATTTATAGACATTCGCGTATACATGACTATAATGAAACAATCATACTTTGGGCTCTCGGAACAAGGGCACATCTGGCTTATCGCACCAGCTCGGCTTCTTCATAACTTCTTAACACAGAACAATTATATTACTTAGCTCATTAACGTCGTTCTATCCCAGTTCAAGGTAACCACACAGCTACTTACTTCACCATGTCTCTAACTCAAGGTAACGCAACTAAACGTAAGATAACGCCACGGATCCACCCTGGACCGCGGCTCTAACTCGTCTGTCTTTCTGCGCTAAAACACTCCCCGAGAATCGTCTGTTTGGCGCGCATGCGAAAAAGTTTTTCAGTCAACAAAGTTTTGCACAGTGGCGGCGCAACGCTGGTAAATATAATAGAGTTTAATGAAATTATTTTAATCGAATTTGGAATTTAATCTATAACTCAAACTATTCCATCTAATTTATAAGGAATGTGGTCCAAATTATTTAGTTCGGCATGTTCCATAAGAAAGTTCAAATACCTGAGAAATGTTTCAAAGATTTTATAGGTTCTTATTCGATACGTTGACGAATGTCGTTAACAACTTCTTTTGTATGAACGGTTGGCCTACCAGCACTTTTTTATGAGTCACAGAGCCAGTTTCGCGAAATACACCAACACAATTTGTAACACATGCATAAAAATCCTTTGGTATTACTGCCAAGTCTCGGAAGTGCTCCCGAAAATCGTCCAAACATAAACGATGACTGTATTCCCAAATTCCATTAACTAGCTAACAATTTCGAAAGTAAGCTTCGGTCATGTAATTTTTGTGCTTTGTGGTGAAAACCAAAATTAAAATGATCAAAAACTTCATTTGAGATTAGAAAAGAAAGGAAACAGTCAAAAAATGATGGACATATCGTGGGCTTAAAGCTAAAAGTGACCAAGTTCAAAACCAGCATTTTCTGGTTTTTTTGACTAAGTAACAAGAAATTCACTTACCTCTTCTTGAAAAAATTGACCAAGTACTGTGAGAACCCTAAAGTTGTTTTATTAAAACAAGTTTTTTTGATCAAGTCAAAAAATAATACATTTTATGCGAACAAAAAAAAAGTTTGTTTTGATAGATAGTGAGAATCAAAACTTTAAATTATGATATTTATAAAAACATTCATATGGATTTTCTACTTAAATTTTTATTCTTATAAGCTTATGTTTAAAAATTAAAAAAAACAAAATTACCAGTTTCTCAAAAATGAACATTTTGGACTTGGTCACTTTTGGTTTTAAGCCCACGATATATGTACGACACTTATTTTAGAATTCATAACCACCTTTGACTAAGATAATTTTTGATATAACGGTATATACCTTCAGATACTTTGTAAATCTAAGACTTCTTGTTTGTTTCAATTTTGTCTTTTGGATTGCCAAAAAGTTGTTGCAGTTTATTTCCCGATGAATGAACCACTGTCATACCTATATCGTTAAAATCTTACCGTGGTATTTGTAAGATTTTTAACGATATAAGTATGAACGTGGTAAATCAAGGACCGTATGGAATCGATTCAAATTTCAGATTTCAGATATCAAAAGTTAAAAATAACAAAATTAAAACTTAAAAATGAGAGGACAATTCAAGGAAGCACACCCAAAAATGTGTTCTACTACCTTTTGTTCTTGCTGATACTGTAATTTGATATTTCAAGCCGTTTGGAAATAATCGCAAAGAAGTAACTTTCATGAGCCTTTTTGGAGGCTTATATGACCCTTATTATGCGATATTGTCTGTATAACAAACTACACTTTATTTTTTTTTTATTATGGGATCCTAAATATCGCCCCGTAATTACGAACCACCCTTTATAATAAAGTATTAAAACTGACGTTTGATGAAGTTCTTGCTTGAAAATCTTAGATGAATCACCCGTTAAATTGTAATTTGTCTGAAGATTAAAAGTTTGCTCCATCTTACTCTATTCTTGTAGTGTATGTAAAGATTATTTTAAACTTATTTGCAAAATAAAAACCGTTGGCTTCTTTGTCAGCGGTAAAAAAGATCAAAGAATCCGATGTTTTTTATGTTTCAAATAAGTTTGAAATAAACTTCACCTATTAAAACTAACTGCAGAGAGGAATATTTGCTTTTGTTACATATTAATTACATTGCAATTGTAAACTAATTAACCGAGATATTCCCCCTCTACGTTTGTTTGATTTAAATTGATTTAAATAAATATATAACAATATAAATAATATGAGGTTAGCGTATCTGGTCCGTAGTCTGACATAGATGTTCGAAAGTTGATATATTAGTAGTTTAATTCCACTAATAAAAAGTAATAAATAAAACAAAATAGAAATTTGTGTCTTAAATATTAAAAAATATGACAGAAACATATTTCTGAGGAAATCAAATTCATTTGAACTTTAGGAATTTATGAATACATGTAGATATGTATTTCTTCAATTTGTGATAAAAATTGAATACTGTAATAGTGCTCTTCCTTTAACCGTTTTAACATGGCGCCATAGCAATACCATACATAGTGCGCGATATATGTTCCTTATATGGTACTAATTGTTCATACAAAACTGTAATTAGATACCATAAAATTTCGCGACGTAAAACAATTATTTAGTGTTGCTGTAGTTCCGTATTATGTTGTGAACTGTCATTGAGAGAAGTAGAACTCTATTATTGGCGCTGATTCTTAATCGAAGGAGAAGAATAAACGGGAAGCTCGACGCCAAAATCGACGTTTGTGGATCCATCCCTTGTTACAAGCAAGATACGATTTTCGAAATATTACTTTAACATGACATTTTTTTTCAATTATTTCCAAATGAGCCAAGATAATTTTAATTTTTTGATAGAGCGTTTTTCAGAATCTATACGGAGAGAAAACATAACAATGATGTTAAGTATTACCTGCTTCCACTTTCTCCTCCTGTTGCAAGAATCTTCTATCAAAGACTGATAAACCTCCATCCATGCTTTTATTTTTTTCATCCTATCCTTATAATCGTCTATTGTTTTGTCCTAGATCTCACGATTTATCCTCAATTAATTCAATAAAAGCCAAACAGCTGTATTCTCTAATCATGTGACAAATTTTAAGACTGTTTGGACCGATATTTTCAATCTCGGTTAACACTAATCAAATGATACTCCTAATACTGTTAAAAATATTTACAATTTTTTATTTGATTTCGGTCTTTGGCTAAGAACATTGTTAAATTTTAATCTGTTGTGTGTCTAATATCTATATATATATGTATATTTTATTGACTTTCAAATTGATTGGTCTTGTAATTGTTATGCATACAGACGTGTTTTCTTAAAAAAAATTTCTGTTGTGGAATTTTACATCATTATTTGGCTATTGAGCCCTGAAGAAGTTTAAGCATATTAAACGAAACGTAGGCAAGGTAGCGTTTTATTTTAACCTATTGTCCTAGTTCCGACAATTTCAACCTGTAGAAGATTTTTCAAGGACAGAAATTTCACTTTTAATATTTACAGAGTTTTGTATTCTGTAGTGTCAAATTTTACCGGAATTGTTATCTGTTGAATTTTAACGAACCCGCCAATTCAGTTGTATGAAGTTAGCACTTTACGCATGTCTATGATAGTTTCTTATATGCAGTGGTCTAATTAAAAGGAAGAAGATATGAATAAAGTTAATCACATGTTGTGTTTATCGTTAGAATTGTTGTGTACTGAAAATACATCAATTTGTTATTATTAATTTAAACAAAAATACTTATATTTTTTTAAATTTAACTTGTTCACTATTCCCCCAGGGAATTTGTCCAGTATTTAAAAAGCGTAATGAGCACGAAAATCATCGTCTCATTATAATCTTATGAAATTTCTCTAAAGTTTTCGAATTTTTGATGTATGATTATATTTAATTTCATATTAAAACTGTATTTGTTGAAGGTCAGCATGGATTTATTTAGAGACGGTGCACGGTATCGAACCTTGTGTGCAATACTCAATTTATCGCTGAAGCAATAGATCATAAAGGTCAAGTAGACGTTATTTACACCAACCTTTCCAAGGAGTTTGACAGATTGGACCACGCTATATTATTAACAAAATTGGAAGACGTTGGCCTTAGCATTTCTTTGACCAATTTATTCTATTCCTATCTATCTCGGCGATCTCAATTTGTACAATATCGTGGTTGAATTTACTCAAACGTCTAGAGTGCCGCAGGATTCTATATTCGGTCCATTGTTCTTTATATTATTCATTAATAACATTGTTGATAACTTAGATGTACATTATTTCCTATATGCCGATGATCTAAAATTATATTTTTACATAAACTCTGATATTGATTACCTGAGACTCCAGCACAATCTTTACTTTCTTAACAACTGATGCGTTAACAGTCGTCTCCCTCTAAATGCCACCAAATGTAAAGTCATGTCTTTTTCACGGAAAAGAAATCCATTCTTATGTTTGACTAGTTTGAACAACTGCACCCTAGAGAGACATGCGTTTGTGAAAGAACTTGGCAATTGATTCCAAACTAAGTTTTTCTAACCATATTGAAGAATGTATTTTTGGGGCATTCAAAAGCTTAGGTTTTGTCTTGCGCAACAGCAAAGATTTTAAGGAATTGTCTACTCTATGCATGTTGTTTGTTACTTTTGTTAGGTCCAAACTCTGTATATTCGAAAACAATTTCCGGCTATAGACTTTTTTGTATAGTTTACTTATATTTTTAAATCAAGTTTTTAGCTATCATAGAGCTCGAGATATCGAAGTCAAACGCACTATTGGCCCACCCTGTATATAGCGCGATATCAGTAGAACAAAACGCGTGCTATGTATGAATTAAGGGTGATTCAAAAATACATACATTTGGTGTAAAGCAATAGAGCGACCATTTATCCCGCGCTATATATGGTATCGCTATGGCGCCGTGTGAAAACGCCCTTATCCTGTTAGTAAATAAATTGTAGTATTACTATCATAACAATTATGGTTTAAGAGGTGTAATTACGACACAAACGAAAAGACGGGCACAAAGATGCTTAGTCAAAGTTTATGTGAACCAGTTCTTTAACTTCTTATGTCTTATTTTGTGTACATGATAGGCTGGATCGTATTTTAAACTGAAGTACCATATTTAAAAATATGCTTGCTAATGTTTATAGAAACTTGCTTTCGGCAGCACTGTTCATATATTTTTATTATGAATGTCGCTCCTTAGATTTTAAATTGAGAAAAATTTGGCTATAGATTATATTTTTATTTTTATAGTAGCCCATACATTACAGTCTTACACACATGCTTTGGATGACAGGTCTGGTCCGTCAGGTTTGACCTCTAACAGACCAGTACTTTCATTGCCCACTAACATGAAATAAAGTTTTGCGGTCTAAGTTGTTTGTTAAGTCCGTGGAAGTCCAATACTTTGTGTTAATGGTATAAAACTGTTGAGCAATCCCATTTCTTTGCCTGGCCCGTGGACTTTCGTCGAGTCGAACGTCTTATTAAATGATACATGGTAACTAATGTTGTATGTATAAACTACATTATGCATAATTTATATTTACTATGAACAGTGCAAAAAGAAAGGCTATACTCTGTAACAAGTTTTTAATATAATACCACAGCGTTACCATCTCATCATATGCGTTACTTTTTAAATTTCTATTAACATACTCTTTGGATTTTATTTTCCAAAGACACGGAAAACTTTCATACAACTAAATAAAATCAGTTAAGAAGTCTTTAGATAAAAATCTCATGTCTTTATCCGCCATAATATTTAATCGTTAAATAATCCTTATATACTATACTAATAATAATAAATTTTCTCTTAAGAAAACTGCCAGACAATTCTATCATCCAACCAAACACGTGCACAAACACTGTTAAATTATGGGCAGCGATGGATGAAAACGGTCACCGGCTTTGCCTGTTAGACTGATGAGGGAAGGGATGTACCCGTTATAACCCACAGATTAGCAGTATTACTGAAGGGCAAAGTCTGGCGCAGTCCAAGGAGGTCGATTAAGACTGTAATGTATGGGCAATTGACCTATAAATCTTTCAATAACCATAATACAGTCTGCAGAGATTCAATTAACAATTACAAGTCCTGACCAGTTGGAATGCTTTCGTCGCATTTTGGGAAAATAGTGCCCAAAATATATTTTTTACAAATATCACCATGTTGGTAGGTAATTCAAAATAATTGTAGTAGTAAAGAAAACAACTATCCAAAAAGGTGAATTAATTTTTTTGTACAACACATATGTATCTTTCAATAAAGATTAAATATGAGTAAAATGCCTACGCACTATTTTTTTCGCGATATGGCGGCGGAAGCCGAAGCTTTATGGGAATTTTCTCAGATTCAAATCTCTTATAGATTGTATTATCTAAGAAGGTAAACTGTTCAGTTTCAAGTTCAAAACGATGCCTTTGCTTCTCATTACATTTGAAAAAAATCAGTAGCAGCTAGGTGCTCCTCGACGTACTTTCTCATTTCAAATTGGATATGATGAGGAAGTAATGTCTGCCGAGTTCGACTTTATTTTTTTAATTGAATTATAATAATTTTAAACTTTTCTTTTTCAATCAGGGTTAATCTTACAAGAAATTTTTAAGATTTCTTTTGGGCACGTTTCCTCTTTATGAAAAATTTGTATTTAAAACATTTTTTGTATCGACGCAAACGATTTTTTGCCCCTAAATAATATTTAATAATTGGGTTCTTTGGGTAGTCCAGATATTATATTTAAAATTTCAGATTTACACATTGAGACATGTTTGAGAATATGATACACACACACAGACGTCATGCCAATTCGGATATATTATCTAATTTCCACTCTCAAAACGTTCGTTTTCGTCATAAACTGGAATTTGATTCTTCTCACGACGTCAATACTTTCTCTATCAGTATACAGTGTGGAAATTAAGTAACGCATAAATTCAGTAATTCCGTTGATATTAATTTTTTTGGAAAAAAATCTCGAAGGGGTATAGCGATTTTAACTTTAGCAAATATTTTCAGTCTATTTTCAGTTTCTCATGTCATTTATTTTTTAAGTTATGACGTCATCGACATTTTTTTAAATGACAACCTATATTTTTTATTATTGATTTTGGTAGTAGTTTTTATTCCAGTTCTGACCGTATAAAATTTTCAATATGTTATATTTGAAAAAAAATCTAGAAAAACAGTCTTAAAATTCAAATTACAAAAACTCATTAAATTGGGACAATTTATCTAGTTGCCTAAGTTTGACGGAAAGTTATCGACGGCACATTCGTTTTTATTTTGAAATTATACAAATAGTTGAAAAATCGAACTAATGTGATACACCGGCAACTAGATAAATTTTCCCAATTTAATGAATTTTTGTTATTTGAACTTTAAAACTGTTTTTCTCAATTTTTTTTAAATAATAACATATTGAAAATTTTATACGGTCAGAACCGGAATAAAAACTACTACCAAAATCAATAATAAAAAATATAGGTTGTCATTTAAAAAAAAAGTCGCTGACGTCATAATTTAAAAAATGAATGACATAAGAAACTGAAAATAGATGGAAAATATTTGCTGAAGTTAAAATCGCTATACCCCTTCGAGATTTTTTCCAAAAAAATTAATATCAACGGAATTACTGAATTTATGCGTTACAAAAGTTCAAATAACAAAAATTCATTAAATTGGGAAAATTTATCTAGTTGCCGGTGTATCACATTAATTCGATTTTTCAACTATTTGTATAATTTCAAAATAAAAACGAATGTGCCGTCGATAACTTTCCATCAAACTTAGGCAACTAGATAAATTTTCCCAATTTAATGAATTTTTGTTATTTGAACTTTAAGACTGTTTTTCTCGATTTTTTTTTAAATATAACATATTGAAAATTTTATACAGTCAGAACCGGAATAAAAACTACTACCAAAATCAATAATAAAAAATATAGGTTGTCATTTAAAAAAAGTCGATGACGTCATAATTTAAAAAATAAATGACATAAGAAACTGAAAATAGACTAAAAATATTTGCTCAAGTTAAAATCGCTATACCCCTTCGAGATTTTTTCCAAAAAATTAATATCAACGGAATTACTGAATTTATGCGTTACTTAATTTCCACACTGTATATAAATAAGAAAGTAAAAAGTAGCAACTGTATTCTGTGATTAATATTTATCAAATTTATGTTCTCCTCTGCAGTGACACTAACATTGAAATACCGATATTATTTCGTTTATATTTTACAAAATTTCATTCTTATTATCTAAGGAAGTTGCAAATGAAAAATCAACATGTTGAGTTTAAATTTAAATTATGCTAAATATAATATGCAAAAAAAATATTTATTAACATAATGCTGCGCGAACTGTTTGCAGTATTATATAAAATTTAATATACATTTGCATGGTCAATATCTTCGTTATCTTTAGTCGCCAAAACTTCACCCTGCCTCTAAATTTTTAATATTTATAAATTCAAAACATATTTATTTAAATTTCGAATAACGCATGGGTCGTAAGTAACACTTTTCTGATGTATGTTAATGTCGATGTTAATAAAGACCTGATATTTTCAACATGACTGTGTAACTTTTTATTCAACAACACCTGTGTATATTATAACATGTAAATTAGATTATTTAGTATACGTTTAAGGAATTTTATGAACTAAAGGGCTAATCTATGCATCGAGTGTATGAAGTTGAATAAAACGAACTAATTTACTCTAATTATGTACTTAACTAGTAACATAACATATTTATAATGATGCTTTTATTAGTAGCTACATTTAAAGTAAACATGTTTTTATTTATTTAAGAATTCCATTCTAAAGGGCAAGCTCCCAATTAGAGATGGGACAATCAAAAGAGGTTCTAGATTTGAATTAAAACGAATAATCTTTTCAGTAGGCCAGTGTAGAGCAGTTTTGATAGTAAATGGTCAAAAGGTTCAAAAGCCCTTGAAAAATTAGTGAAAACGTTGTCGACTTGTAAATTAAGGATAAAAGAATCTACAATATGCTGAGTTAGGTTAGGTTAGATTCAAATGAGTGTAGTAATTAAAATAACTGTCTCTTCTTTTTTGAGTCAAATTATAGTCCCTCTTATTAAAACCCATTAATATCTGAGTATCTTTTTTCAATTAAATATTTTTATCTTCACGATGTCTTTACTTTTTTACATGTAAAGCAGGCAGTTATAACTACTGTTAACTGTTTATGAAATAAAAGCTCAAATATGCGGACACCCTTGACTTTGAATTTAGGAGTTTTCTAATGTATGTCATTGTGGTGTAACTAAAACTAAAATTACAATGTATCTAAATGTACGCTCCAACTTTGTTCTTCGTTGGTCTTTTAAAATTATTTGCAATCTTGAACTGACTATTTTCATTTCATCTTACTAGAACTATGTTGCTGCTTGGTTCTTTCAGAATTTGTTAACCTCCTCGTTTCTTCTTTGTTAGATCTTTCAGAATAACCATCTCCACTGTTATTTTTGAAATTTAGACAACGATGTATCATCTCAAATCTCTTCTGTGAGATACTGTTTCCCACAATATGATGCTTTATCGGGTAAAGGCTGAATGCCAAAATAGTACATTTCCCTAATAAAAACTATGATGCATACTTGAAGCAAATATTTTGTACGACTTCCTCTGAAAATAACATTCATGAGCATCAATTTTTCATCTATAATTCGAATGATTTGGATATATCTTTTTGCGTTCTTGCTTGTATATTTTCTTCTATGTATTTTCTTTTATCTCTTAGGTAGCTTGTCTTTGTCAGATCCGTGTTTGGAATGGATTGGATCATCATATTGCTTGAACTGGAGCCTCTTTGTCTCATTATTTCTAGTTTCTCTCTTCTGCAACTCACGTGTTTCTCTTTTATTTATCATAGTGATTTCCATTGGTTCTTTCATTATTAACAGTTCCGTTAAAATTAATGTATTCTTCATGACTGGATGCACCAACTTTGTTCTTATAACTACAGTTGGTTATAATCCTGACTATCTGTATTCATCACTTCCAAGTAGTTCAATAATTCCTCCATGTTTTTAGGATTTGACGGATTATGAAACTACAATAAAATTTCGAACAGATCCTCTGCGTCTGTTATACGATACACAAATTTTTCTTAGTTCTTACAAAGAAAGCATTAACATCTAATGTATTTTTTTATTAGACCTGCATCTTACTGTACAGACCCGACTCGAAAACAGATGGCTTTAGTACTATCGACAGGAGAGGTTGAGTGATTTTCCAGTGCTACAACTTAATTACTTCCTCGCCCCTCAAAGTGAGGAAGTTACGTATTCCTGAAAAAAAATTTTGAAAATTTTTATTGCATTTCTGGACGAATCTCGACGAATTATGACGATACACAAACTTTCAGACAGAAAAATTTTTCTGTGTGTGTCTGTCTGGTTCGTGATAGCAGTTACAGTTTTTGAGATAAAGCTTTCAAATTTGGTACACATTCTAGAGGTCAAGGAAGAGATTGAATTCGTTTATGGGCAAAATCGGTCCCAATTTTTGGAACGTAAAATATGTGACTTTTTTTGAAATGTCAAAAACTGTGACTTTTTTGAAACGTCAAAATGTGACTTTTATTATAAACTCCACCACACGTCGAGTTTTACTACGGCGAGGAAGTTCTGATCCCCAAGTAATTGGCAGCGGTTTTTTAATTTGAAACATATTTTTTAAAACTAAAACGTAATTTTGAATCTAAAATATACTTTCAGCTTTGATATTGCATTTCTTCTTGCGCAACGAAGTGCAATGGTAATATAAATTTCATCTAAATAAATTACATGTCTTGTACTTTTTAGAATATGATGTATTGTTGTTTATTGCAGTTGTTTTACTAGTATTGTTACAGTTACACAGGAGGAGTTAGGTCAAGTTATTTTTCTTTCACAATTAGCAGAAATTCTCAATTATTATTTATTTATTTATTTATTTATAGACCATCTAACGGTACAAGGACCATTTACAAAATATTAAAAACACATGTAGTATAAAAAGAAAAATTGAAAATAACAAATTACATATACAGTGTGGAACAACCAAATGGAATAAATTCAGTATTTCATTTATTATGCATATTTATGAAGAATCCCCAAGGGGGATGAGGTTGGACATCCGTTTAATTTCCGATATTCGATCAGTGAAGTTAAGCAGCACTGATCGAGTCCGACAATTGGATGGATGAACGATAGCTCGTCTAACAGTCGGTAGGCTGTCAACAGGCAATCCCGGGAAGGCCGCTACCCTGATGCAGGCGAAGAGGAGAGTCCGGGTGGAGGGTCGAGGAGACCTACCCAGGAGGTTTGCCACTCTGCTAGCGGTGCAGGCGGGCAGGCCCAGGCGGTGGGTTAGTTGACAGTCGAAGACCGTGGTTCGGAGTCCACGCTAAACTGTAGGTCCCTAGGTAAAAAGGGCCCATTGTGGCCTACTTGCCTAGTAAAATAAGTAGCTACTACTACTATGAAGAATCCCGATACACGTCAATTTTGGATTCGAAAATGGCAACCAGCAACGTAAAAATTTCGGCTATAAATTTAACCCCCTTCGAGTGACAGTTGCAAACCCTAAATTTTTAAACAGGAAATAGGGGCTTGTGATACCTAATTTGAGAGGTCTTTTCATTCTCCATTCAAAAATGCTTTGGCTTTAATATTTGTTTCAAAAATTAACAGTAAAAAAAATAAATTCATCTGCTTGACGAAATTCGCTACAGCAAACTAAAAAAAAAACTTAATTTCAAAGTAGGAGATGTTCAAAATGAGTTCCTTGAATATCTTGGCAGCATTATAATATAAGTTTGCCAAAGTTGGTACGACATTATTTTGAGCAATGACATGGTCTCCAATTATCCCGCAGAAACATTAACCTTTTCAGGATTTTGCGTATGTAATTCTCACATCCATTGAGGGTTTTCATTAGCCCAGTAACGACAGTTTTGACGAGCCGTGAAGAGTAAAAGTGGACTCATCAGAAAACAAAACATTTTCTAGTTGGATAACATTATTATCTAACCTTTTGCATCATTTGTTCAGAAAAAGACGTTCTTCTATCAAAATTGTCTTCACTAAGCTCCTAAGTTGGGGTTAGTTTATAGGAATGCATTTTATTTTCTTTTAATAGTTGAATAATCGAGGAATGGGAAACATTCAATGCTGAAGCTGCTTGTCGACTTGAACTATGTGGGTTTTCTTCAAACTCAGGCAGTATATCTAATTTGGTATCGTAACTCATTGCACTGAAAGTTTTTATCTGCCGTACATGTCCATTTTCGCGAAACTGCTTTTCAATTTTGCTAATTGTGCCTTAGGATATAGGCGGCAAATCAGGAAATTTTTCTTGAAATAGGCGAGCAACTTCGGCCTGTTATCGCATTCTATCTCCGTAACCAACCATCTGTATAATTGTTATTTTATGCATTTCTGTTAAATAAATCATGTTTAGGAATTGCAGTTAGCAAAACTCAAACAATACGCAAAACACTGACAACTATTTATTGCTGTCAATCAAATAGCAAGTAGTTACGGAGTTTTCAATAAAACTGGCAATACCAGCTATGAAGAACTTTGATAAGTTTTTATGTCTTCTTTTTTAGTTGCTAATGTTGAAAAAGAACACAAATTGGTTTTGCTAGCCTGCAAGAACAGAACGCTGTAAGTTTTTATGTTTTTCGTTTGTTGTAGCGAATTTTGTCAAGCAAACCATTAATTTTTGCAATAAATATTAAAACCGTAGCATTTTGAATAGAGAATGAAAAGACCTTTCAAATGAGGTATCACAAGCCCCTACTTCCCATTTAAAAATTTATGGGTTGCAATTGTCCTCCGAAGAGGGTTAAATTTAGGGATGGAATTTTTACATTGCGGAATGTAAGTTTCGAATCCAAATCGACGTGTCTTGGGACTTTTGATAGATATGCACAATAATTGAGATACTGAATTTACTCCATTTGGCTGTTCCACACTGTATAATATATACACATACTATAATACACACATACAGATAGATATACATATAAAAATATAACAACTGTAACTGTGTTACGTAACAACATAATTGAGGGTCACTTTAGTATTACTTACAATGACTTAGATAACGGCATTAAGTATTATTTTCTCTTGTTCGTTTGAATACCGTCATGTACACAGAATACATATATCATTGGTCCTAATTGCTTTACAAAAACTGGTACAATTGGTAGTACTCAGGTCGCGACAGTCTAATGAAACCATACCACATCATCAATTTGATAACTTGTGACGTGGCCCGACATTGTTTGAATACTCCGACGAAAGGCATTTCAACATAAAAAACATATACCTACTGAAAATAACCCGAACTAAATACGCACATTATTTTAAATGGTTTTTAAAAAGAATGCGACAAATATACAAAAATAACAACGTGGAAAGGACTGCTGTATCTACGGTGATATAATATCTGTTTTTTTTTTCTAAACTTGGTGATACATAATCTGTCAATGAGAGCATGAAGAACAATTTTTCTTCAGTGTTATTTATGATACTAAAACGCACCAATTAACCCATTGTTTTTACGTAATTTTAAACAATGCCACTAGTAGGTTTAATATCAATAGGCAACGCTTTTAATAATTACACATATTAATTAATAGAATGGAGACCTACAAAATAACCGTATTTACATTTTTTTGCTTGGGCGTTAAATACAAAATAAAAAATAACTAAAGCCGCTTATTAAACATTAAACATTAAATACATACTTTAACTGCTTATTACCGCGTACGGATAGTCTGTTATTATTACTAAAGCCGACCTATTTGATGTAGTCTACAGAGCGGCGATAGAGAGTGAACGTACGACATACGCTGAGGAATTATGCATATCAACAGGTTTCTAGCAACCAGTCAAACACAGACGGTATTGAGATACTTACGTACAGATGTAGATTATAATATTTTCGAAATGTATACAATGTCAACGCAACGCTCTCTACCCATCGCTCCCCAAATATACAAATTTACCTCTCAATTTCCTGACCTAAAGTATACTGCCGTGTTTGTGAAAAACCCTTGATTGGCTCGAGTGCACATAACTGCAGACATAGTGCAAGTGCAAGCCATAAACAAAATCGTACCAAAAAATAGTCGTAGGGGAGCCCGGGTAACAATGGGACACTTTTCTTGCAACAAGTTTGTCTAAATCTGTAGAACGAAATTATCTGATTCATTTTATTCTACGATAATACATAATAATTTGGGACGTAGAAATCATGGTTTAATTTTGAATTATATTATCCTAGACTGTAAGATCTGCCATTTTTTTTGTCGCTAAATGTCTCATTGCTCTCCACCACGGAGAAGAATAAGATACTTCACGTGGAACAATGAGACAGACATAAATTTCTTCCCTGCACAAATGTTCTGTGGGAAATAACAGAAACCGCTTAGATTAGTGCAAATAATTTATTTTCATGGTTCCGTAAGTCTTCATCCTCGTACAAATGGCCCAGGACAATTGATTCAGGAAAATTGGTCGACAGTAATTTAATACTTTGTTATAGAACAAAATCACTTTATTTCTCAATGTAGAAATACCTAAAGAGGTTTTGCCACAAGGTTTAGAGACACCCTGTATAATAATACTATACTCCGAAAATGAATATTTTCAATTTGTAAGGATAAAAATTACCATATGATAGTAGATGAAAATTTACTGGACGAGAAATCATAGGATAAAATTGCTTTCGACCAATTTTCTTTGATCAATTGTCCTGGACTATTTGTACGAGGTCAAGACTTCCGCTACCATGTTCATTAATTTACATACATATAAAAACTTATCGTATATTGTACTTTCTTAAATCAATATCAAAACAAATTGCAGATTGCTGCCTCTTCGTCAAGCCAAGTGGTCTTGGTTTGGGTAAAACCATAACGATATGGTCAATTTTAAAAATACCAACTGCTTGGGGTGTGATGAATCCACTTGATTTTGCAGCTTTTCGTAAAAAAAAATTCTACTTTCTTTTAGATATTCTGTTCCGGTAGAATTTGACCAACATAAAAAACGCCTTTTACAAATTCGACCAATACATAATCTCCCTTTTCAGGTTCCTTGTTAATATATTCATCCAAGTCCATAGGAGTTTCTTCGTTTATAGATGTGTTGTCAGATTCTGATTCGGATGCCTAATCTTCAACATGCTTTTTAGAATTAGAGGCTTCAAAAACAGCACGTTTCACCTTCTCGGCATTTTCTGACAGCTTAACAGTTTTAGATTCCTCCAGCAGTTTTAATTCAGGAGTATCAGTGGGTACGGAACTACTAAATTCTTTCGGCGAAATAATTTAGAGGA
Source organism: Rhamnusium bicolor (assembly GCA_029963845.1). Taxonomy (NCBI): domain Eukaryota; kingdom Metazoa; phylum Arthropoda; class Insecta; order Coleoptera; family Cerambycidae; genus Rhamnusium; species Rhamnusium bicolor. The sequence goes on along the minus strand of JANEYF010001519.1, from coordinate 29,197 downwards.
CTCTGGTTCGATTATATTTGATGACTCAGATGATATCTGATCTGACGGACTATCTATTGTAGGATCAGGGAGATCAGTGACCTTGCTAGGTAGAAAGTCGATTTCTGTAAAAAAATTTACGTCATATGGGAAACTATCCACTTTTTTAAATGCTGCCTGAATGTTTTCCGGAGTCATAGCTTTTGCATGAGCGACTCCTACACACTCTGCAACATTATATATGGTCATCCAAGAATCATGAGAAGCACGATAATATGCCTGGAATGGTCTGAATACTCCCACATCAAGAGGCTGCAATTTGTTGCTTGAGTGGGGCATACTGAAGAGAACAAATAAGTTCGAAATTAATCTATGTCTGGTTAGGAATTGACAAATGATATTGGCTTTCCATCTATCATAATTTGAAGGTGTAATTCAATGCAGGTCGGGGTATTTGCCCGCTGAGTAGTTTTTTCCTTCAAATCATATTTAATAACATTAGTTTAGTCCACCTGGGATAGGGGTCGCCGCTCTCGGTACTTGCTGTGATGCAAGTCGCTATCCGCCACAGAGACATCTAGGATGTTGGTCGGATAGTAGCATTCAGACCATATGAGAAGTTTCATACCTCTCACCACTATTCATATATATATATATATATATATATATATATATATATATATATATATATATATATATATATATATATATATATATATATATATATATATATATAGTATCAGTTCTTTATGATTCCAAATATTTATAGAACATTCTGTGGAAATATTTTTTAAAAAGAATATTTGGCATCTCCTTACAATGTACTCAGGATATTCTGTGTTATAAGGAATGCGAGTGAATGAGCATTATAATGATATTTTACATAAAAATGTGGGATATGAAACGTTTATTAATTGGTATCTTAATGAGGAACATCCTACAAGTAATTTAAAATATTTTATATTTGCAAATATTACGTCGGTAGATATCGAAACATCTTGTTCGATAGGAAACATAGAAACTGTGTTACTGATGTGAATATTCGTTGATGTGCAATCTCATCCATTGTCTTCGGTTGTTAATACGTAAAAGGTAAGCAATGTTACTTATTTCATCATCTGCCATAATTATCAGGAACGTAGTTATCCACATGAGACACTACTGAAAGTCATCTGAGATGTCACGCTCTAGCCATGGTACATGAAACTGTCAATATCCAATGTACAAAAAAATCAGTTTTTGACATACGTCACATCAATTATTTTGCCATAGCAACCTGTCAAATACCCTTCAGTTGCCAGACCCGTTACAGTCTATTTTTATTTTTCTTGGAAAATGAAAATAAATAAATTTTAAAATGTTAGCTAAATATAGTTATTTACTACAAATATATATTCGAGTTGAAGCATTTTCTTTATTATTTTATGTGTGTAAATAATTTCTACATTTTTGCAAACATTTCTACATTATTTTATTATTCCGTAGCAGTTCCTATCCCATTATCATAATACTCCTTTTGAAGATCTTCCCCTTTGTGCACCACAAATAGTGAGAGCTTACGCGTGATTTACCGTCAATGTGCGTTTGAAATGCTGCCTAACATATGCATATTTTTTCCACCTCACCAGAAATGCGTTGTTATCAAATTTAAAAGTAAAATTGGAAAAGGGCAAAATCTAGTTTGACAATATGAAATAAATTATAGCACCAGTGAAAAGGATTTTCATATGTTTTCATTTTATTTCTAAATATCAATTTTTGCTCGTGAAAGAATATCCTTATACAGTATGTACACTGATTCAGTTTGCAAGAGAATAAAGTATTTATTGGCAATACGAAAAAAATAACTCTTTATAAAACGTATATAACAGACATTGGGTTTCACGTACAGGGTATCCAGAAAAACTGATGACATTTGAAAATTTTGCAAATTATGATTTAATAATTAGAGTGAATTTGTACACTAATTTTTAATTCAGATATTCAGATAAAGCTTTTGTATTTTAATATACTAAAACCCATAATACGATGAATATTTTAGAACGATTTAAAAAACAATATTTGAATGCCTACTATCAAAAATAACAACATTATTGAGATATTCTTTCTCTTTAATCACTATGGAAAAAATAAACGACAATCTTTGATGAAATTATAGAGCTTTTTTACATTCCACGACCTCATGGAGATGATTATGGAAAGTGTCAGTTGACAAGTTAATTCTTATGTTTTTAGATATCTGGTGTGGCAAGTGTGTGAGGCAGTATGGTTATTCGCTAAACCTTTAGTATCGGTAACACCAAATTTGACTGTCAGATTAGCTATTTGTTGTAATTCCGTTCGTTTTTCAAAATTGTCTTAGTGGCCATTGTTTGATTAATACGATACAGGCGTGTTGTATGTATTAATTACTATTTATTACATAAATCAGCGCGAAATTAATAATAATAATAAAAATGGTCGTCCTTATAATCGGTGTACTCGGAGGGATAAAGCCTAAGCTGCTCTCGGGACTGAAGATCATACCAGCCTGTCAAAAATCAGCCGAGTGGCTGGCAGGCCAAATGCAGAAGGCGGTCATTCTGGGTTCTCTCCGTCTGCTTAGGGCACATGATTCTGGTATCTACAGTCACTAACCCTGCGGGATGTGGGGAGTGGCTGTAGTTGATACGCCGGCGCGACTCCCCGTGAGGCGTCGGAGGCCACGGGAGGACTGACCGGCATCGGGAAACCGGAAAAAAAATAATAATAATAATAATAATAAAGTGTATTTAATTAATTACTCAATACACATATTACAAATATCAAAGGATAGGTTAACGTAGTAGGCACCGTTTGGCACAGCTTTTTCATGGAACCAACCTGACAACATTAATCCAAAAATTAAATTTGAACAAAAAAATAGTACTAAATAGATATAATATAATTTAACTACAGAGTAATGATAAGCAACTATACGCTCGATCATGAAAAATGTTGTAACTAATGCTATCAAAAAGATAAAGCCGACTATGCCTATAGGTATAGATTTAATATTGGCATTTCTAATGACAAAGGACGGCGCATCAGTCTTGACTGGCTCGCTTACTTATTACTTAGAACTTCATATTTTCCTAATTTATGGAAACTCTTGAGGGTATGTCCTATTTACAAAAAATTAGATAGAAATGATCTAACAAATTATAGGCCAATAACTATCATTTGTATTTACAAAATTGTTGAAAATCATCCTACATGCAATCATACACAATCATGTGTCTGGTATGATATCACTTGAGCAGCATGGATTCGTGAAAAGCATGTCTACCGTTACAAACCTTGTGTGTAAATTCCAGGATATCAACGACAAAATAGATAAAAAAAGACAGATAGATGTAGTATATACTGAGTTCTCCGAGACAATTGACAGACTTGACTAAATTTGAGAATTTTGGACTTTCCAGGCCATTTGTAAAATATCTTAAATCATATTTGTAAAATAGCTATAATTTTGTTCATCATCGTGGATACAGGTCTGATAAATTCTTGCAGAATCAGGAGTACCGCAAGGTTCGAAATTAGAACCACTTTTGTCTGTCTTGTTCATCAACGACATCATCTAATCTTTATCGAGTACATTATCTACTTACAATCAAACGATTTAAAGCTATTTTGTGAAATTAAATCTGAGACAGACTGTAAACATCTTCAGACAACGTTAGATATTATAAATCTCTGGTGTGCGAATAATTTAGTGCCATTAAATGCTTCACAATATAATGTAAAGTATAACATATTGTTAGTTTTCGTTAATTTATTATTATTATATTATATTATATTATATTAACGTTTATTATTTCTTGTGTAATATTTATATTTATATACACGATTGTTGCTAGATTTTCTATATCTTGTTTTTTGTTACTTAAATTTATTTAAGTGTTATCATATCCTGTAACTAGATTATGCCTGTAGGACATGTATATGGAAATAAATAAATAAATAAATGTATTAATTCCAGATTATATGGATCGTATACGATGATTGAACAATAGGTTTTTGACCTATTTTCAAAAAACAACACACAAATAGTCATTTTAATTCTTTCAGGAATTTCGTTGAAAGTTTTTATTGCGTTGTAGGTAAAAGATTGTTGAAAAAGCGCGTGTTGTATTTACGAATACTATACAAGTCATTGAGGCGAGTAACGTCATCGTGTATATCGCCGCTTTTAACCAAGTCAGCAAAAAGATATTTAAGTAATTGATATGTATTAATTTTGTAGATAAGACATGTCATATGGCATTTATATCTTTTAGTCAAATTTAGCCACTTAGTCTCAGAAAATTTGCAAGGAATACTAATAAATTTACTTAAGTTAAAGATATACCTAACACAAGTATTTTGGATTTTTTATAGAGATGTTTTCTTGTCTGCGCATGAATATATATACGCTGGCCAATAAGCAATATATAAATATGCCTGTTGAGAAAGAATTAACGAATCACAAAACTTTGATATCACTATTAGTTTCTTCTGTTTATTATATTCTATATGTTTGTTACATTTAATATTTGCATCTAAAGAGTCCTATATTTTTATAGTAATCGACTGTGGGCAATGTTTTGTTATTTAGAGTGATTTTCAAATGAAGCTCCTCGAAATAGGTTCTCTATCCCTCCCGATCAATAAAATTTCCGTTTTTCATTCATTCATTACTAGAGTGTGAGCACTAACTACGTCTGTGATCACTTTCAGATTCACATTAATATTATCTATCAATAGTTAGCAAGTAAATCAGCGGTATAAATTGAGAAGAGTATTGGTCCCAGGACGCCACCTAGGAAATTTCTGCTCAACCATGCAGAATACTTGTTATTAACAGCAACGCTTTGACGTTTATCAGAAATAGCTTCTAATAAATAACATGTTATTAACGATTAAGTCAAGTATCTTAGTTTTTTGCATAAAATAAAATGGTTAAAAGAATCAGTGCCCTACTTAGATCAAGGAGTATCAAAAATGTGTTATTATTATTATCCATCGGTAACTTCTAGCAGTGTGGCAGGGTACTATGGTGCTCTCGGAAATCTGATTGGGTTTGATGTAGGTAATATATTTTTTTGCCGAGGTACACATTTAATTGTTCAGCTATGATTTTTTCCAGGGTGTTCGAGACAGTAAGGGAGAAGGCTTATTGGACGGTAGTTACCCATCTCACACGTTTTTTATTTCCACAAAAAATGTTTTCCAAGTCTCTGGAAAGGCACGTTTTGAGTGTTAACTCAGGACAGAATGTGAAAATGGAAATGCGGAGGTGTAAGAAGAACCTTCATCCAGCGATTTATTTTAAACCAAGAAAAATTTAATAATTCTCAGACTCTTCAATATAAAATAGAAAGTGAGAAGGTATCTCTCCATTCCACAAAATTTACTATATAATTTGACTATTTTTTATTTAAAAATTCTTGTGAAACATAACTAATTATAAAATAAACCGTCACTGTTATAGATTATTTAAAAAATTTGGTTAAAGCATTGTTTTTCATTACCGACCTATTATGTATGTATATAGTAGTGTAACTACCAGTTGAATGTTCGATCGTTTTATAGTACCTATAATTTTAAAATTAACAATGAAAAAAGTTCACATTATTAATTCCGCGAAATTTTCGTTCACTAAGAATACAAAAATCGTTTTAATAACTCATTCTACTCGTGAAAAACTTAACAGGCATAGATATAACACACAAATTCTTCTCGGAGACTGTTTATGAGAGAAAAGAATTTCTATGTATACTAGGCGACTCATCTGTGCCAGGTCAAATGAAATGGTAATGGTAAAAGACCATTAGTAAAATAACAATGTGATACGATCTTATTAATAATTATGTATTTTTGGGTCCTAGCTTCCAACGTGGCGCCTATGGAGTAATTGTCCCTACTCGCAAATGATAACCTAATAAGCGCAATAGCTTTGTACGTAGATGACATGACACGTGAACGAAAATGAATGGCTATTATTAATTCCATTACATATTTTGGGGTGTAGTTTAGTGCATTTTCGGTCTCATAGACGGCACATCCATGAAGCTCCCTCACGTACATAATTTTTGTTTTATTGCCTTCGTTTTTACATGGTTCAACATTTCTTGGTGGAGACACCTCACAATTTTATTTTGGTCCAATCCAGATGAATCACCCTGTATAAATCTTATCCACTCTATTCTATTTGACATTCACTTAGCAAAAACAGTAAACAGTTCACTTTAAATTTTTTACGTCTAAACTCAATATTTGTCAAAATTATGAGTCTTGATATGCAGCACGTATTGGATAGACATGATACATACATTTCCTTTTCCACTAAGTCTTTTCCTGCAAAGTAAATTACTTTTTCCCATTTATAAAGATTGAATCATCAGCACACGGTTATAACAAAGTGTTCTAAAGAGATATATTCATATGTTGAGTTAGCTCTACCCTATCGCTTTAAATTCTCATACAATCCCTGGAGAAAAATAGATTTAATCGAAGTGAGTATTGAGTGGCGTCATAATACATCACGTTCGCTATCCTTTGATCCTTCAAGGATCGCGGGAATATTTTACAAGGCGCCTCCGTTTGACACCTCGACTTAATATGAAAATTCGAATGTTACCTCATTTATTGTATGTGCTGGATGTAAAAATTTCAAGTACTATGCATATTATATTTATATAATATAGAAGCAAAGTCATTGACTAAAAGTAATACATGTCTTTAGATCTAAAATATGCGCGTAACAGGAATATTGAAACATAATTGATAATATAATATGAATTGTGAAAATAATATTATTATGCTACTTTTTGTCTAATTGTAAGTATCTAATGAATTACTAATGGCAATGTTATAAACTAGAAAGTCAAATATCGAAGCAACAAGTAGATTTTTAACCACAAACTAGATTAAAACTTGCTAGGTAGTTGGATAAAAATGTGTCAAGTATATATTCCAAATACATCCACAAAAAATATGCATTTTGGTATAAATTGGACGACAAGGTAAAACTTCCAGCAGCTACAACTGGTTCTAGGAAATATAAAGATATCCGTTCCGACGACCTTTCAAAATTGCGAATCAGGGATAAATACTAAATTTCTTGAAGGTTTAGTGACCTGCTATATATTGATATTACAACTTGGTAGGAATAGGTTAGTCAAAATACTAAATGGTTGATGTATTGTTAGGAGATACCCGATTTTGATTTTTGTTTTATTAAAGCTTACATTAATAAACCTCAACTTTTTTATTAGATCTTCCATCAGTCCATCGATTTCGTAAAATAACTTACATAATATAGTGGAAAACTAAAAATATCTAAGTTATTTAAATAAATAAAAGACACTGTATCTAGACGTATATTGTTTGTTAACATAACATCATTTTTTCTAAATCAAGTTTTGCAATAAACCCTTCCGCAAAACAAAAAAGAAATGTTATCCTTAACTTCAATAATCACCACCACAGTCACTAGAAGAATCTATATCAATATTTCTTAATTTCTTGTAACTTAGAACTCACTGGCATTATATTTTCACATCCTTTGCATTTAAACTTCAGTTATGGTTCAGTTAAAACTTACTTGCAACATGAAAAACGTCGGCAACTTTGATCCCTTTACCGCCGTCAAAGGTGCCGACGCACGATATTTTTGTGTTGCAAATAAGTTTGGAATAAAGTTTAACTGTTTAAACGTGAACAAAAAGAATTGACATTTATTTTCAGTACAGATGCAACATGGAAATTATACAATGGCATGAGGTTTGACATACACCCGGAAACTTGGATAATTCTCATGGCGTCGCTTCCAATTGACTGTTTTGTAGTTAGTATGAATCGTATTCTGGAGGAGGTTATCTTCACATGTCTGCTTTACGTCCCCTCCGAAAGATGGTATATGCACAATCCTATCTGATTTTACTAACTAGAGATCGAGAGGTGGTGATAAATTGCAGAGACGACTTAATACGTAGAATATTATATTTTATGTACCTAATGAAATATTCCCAAATGAAATGATAAAATATTCTTATGTAGGTATTATGCAATAAATCTGTTTTATTTATAAAATGGGAACAAGAAATTAAAGTTTTAATCAGATAATTGGAAGGATTGCAGCTATAAAAACACAATTACTTACTGACCGTCATGTTGAAGGGGAAATGCTTGTTATTGTCGAGAGTCCAGTTGCAATGCCAATGCATGGATATAGGCGGATGGCGCACTTGCGAGATCGCTTGGCTATCATGTTTACGCCCACTGCCCAATGTTGACAATAAATAAATACATTTTAAATACATGGTATTTATAAAACATCTATGTGTATCCAGGTTAAATCTAAGATAAATCATTTTTTTTTCTGTTAGTAATATCGAAAAAAGAAAACTAATAATTTGTCCTTAATACCACACAGATTTGTATTCAAATTCTGTTGAATATACATGTAGACAATGTCAAATAATTTATCCGTATGTAAATATTTGCTGCTATGGTAAATTTTGCAGAACTTGATATTCTGCCGTAATTTATGTATGTACAGATTTTGTTCAATTATCATTACATTGTATCTACTTTGTCGCGAATTTACTTTAACGTCATTGTCATTTATTTATATTTTTGAGTTTTATTAAATTTTATAAATGTCTCCCAGATCGACACTGAATGCTGTGTTATTAATAAAGAAATATCACCTATTGCCTGATTGACAGTAGGTTGGTTTGCATATGTAAGTGTACGCGCAACGCTATGGTAAATGATTAAAGATCTGTACCCCCATATACAGGGCTAACTCAGCTAACGTTATAATTATAAAATGGAGGTAAATATATATTTTTATTTCTTGTATTGTGTGTGTGGATTTGTGAAGGTGTTGCTAAATTAAATTTTCTTTTAAATATTGCCAAGGATAAGCGATATATATATACAGGTTAGTTATAGTGAAAATTGGCAATAATTTAAAGGAATTTCGACATGAGTCGTATCTACCTAGGCCACATATATGGCACGCTTTTGAATTAACAATGTACTGTTTACATTCGTTGAATTTCTCCAAAACTCAATTCCATATTGCAAGATGGAATAGAAGTATGCATAGTATATTGTTTTAGCTGCATCAAAACCGATACAAGTTTTTATAATCTCTGTGGCAAAAACTAGACAATTTCTTAGTAATTACATTTATGTAAAGTTTTCAGTCCAGTTTTTCATGAATATACCTAGAAATTTCGTGCTGCAAACGGGTTCGATGTTTCCTATATTCGAGATCAATGTATTTTGCGGTATTTTTTTTGTTGGGTTGAAATAACATGTTAACAGTCTTTTTCTAGATTAAATAATAATTTGTAAGATGTGAACCAGTCAGTTTTGTCGGTGATTTCATTTATGCTGTTATGATTAAATTATCGATATTTGAGTTGTGAAGTAAAATGCTTGTATCATCTGCATATAGTGAAAATTTTACTGAAGAATAATTATAAACCTGATCATTAATAGAAATACTAGAAATAATATTGGCCCCAGAATGGAAGCCTGGGGTACTCCATATTTGATATTCTCTGGATGGGAGTAATATTTTTTCCGTGAAGTATTATTATGCCAGCAAACCTCTACTAATATTTGACAGTTGTCGAGGTACGATTTAAATCAATTGTTTGTCATTCCACTGATTTTATAGTAATCCAATTTATTTAATAGTATTAAATGATCCACAGAATCACACGCCCTAGATAAATCACAGAATATTCCAAGAGGCAGTTGTTTATCTTCTATTATATTACATATATTATATAGACGTTCAAACGCAGCATCTGATTTGCTGCAATTTTTGCGAGAAGCATACTGAAAATTTGTAAGGATGTTTTTACTTTCTAAATAGCCTAAAATTTGTTCTTTAACAACTGCTTCTAGTATTTTTGAAGGTGCGGGTATGAGAGAAAGAGGTATGTAATTTGAAATTAACGTTTTATCACTTTTTTTGTATAACGGCTTTATAATAGTGTATTTGAAACAATCTAGAAAAATTCCTAAAGTTAATGAAAGGTTGACTAAAAACGTAAGAGGTTTGTTTAAGGTATCGCTATTTTCTTTTACAATTACAATCGAAACATCGTCAACTCCAGTTGATTTTTTCCGTTTAAGTTTATGTATTATTCGACTAATATCAGAATTTGTAACTGGAGAAAATTTAAATGAATTTAAAAAGTTTAAAATTATTTTATTCAGATAATTAATCCATTGATAAGTGATATGCACCAATTATATCTGCCGATGTTGAATGGTCCTTCGCACAGTACATATGGAATTCTATTAAGAGACGCCGGAACTCTGGAAATTTTAAAACAAATATTAGTAATTTACTTTTATCCTTGTGGTTGCTAATTAAAATACATGTGTGTGTTAGTGTTACATTCACCAGTACTTTCAGCCCCCTTCGTATTAACATTGTATGTTAACGAACTCGCCAAAATAACCACAAGGTAAGATAATTTTGTCATATATGCATGAATATATTTACGCGATGACACATCACCTAGAGGCAACCCTGGAGCTAACGTCATTTATTGCTACCTCCCGATCTCTATCAATAACGAAATCTTTACTGTGATTGGTGGGTACATTGCATCGTCAATTTTAAAACAGAATAATTAAATTAATCAAAAACAGTTTTCAAAATATCATTAATTTAAAAAAAATAGATTAATAACCAATATCATGTTTACAACTTGTTAAATCTCTTATTTAAATCATTGTATATAAGATTCATATTTGCATGTAAATGATTTAATTAAATCGAGGTTTGATATCTTGTAATATCGGTTTTAGTGACACACTAATGGAGTATTTTGCTAACTGGCTCTTTTTATTCCGGGAATTAATATTATTCATTACGCAAATAATTTTGTCTATATTTTCTGCAAATTTCCCCAGAGAAATAGTAACACAAACCTAAATTCTCAGTTACTCTTACCTCACCTCTTATCTAAATCAACAAAGAAATCAAGAAACTAAAAGGATCCCCACTGCTCTAATTTCCCCTAGATAAATCTTTAATTTATCTGTATAAGAAATCAGAAAAGTTAAGGGTCCTAATGCTGATGTTCTTAAAACCCAACAATTAAAATAAGTTGTTCGAGTAAAGGGTTTAATTTCCTTAAAGGACACCGTATACCTAAGGCATTCTCCAGAGAACAATGGATAAGGGAAGGGGTACTTCTGCTGGCACATACCCAAACAATACGGAGATCTACAACGCTAGAAGGGGTCATTTCTCGCCTGGGTAGCTCCTTTCAACCTATACGTTTAACTCACCGACATTGTTGTACGTATCGCGAAATGCTAGTAAATAAACAACAGAACGGCGATGATAGCTAAGATTCAGAGCAAGATCTATAAACTTCCTAGTTGTATAATTTTGTTACTACTATGCTTTTCAAAAATATTGTGTCCCCACTTTGAATGTGAAGAACAAAAAAACTAAGAGGCTGACAAAAGCGGCTGTTTAAAAAATTATGGGTTTTGCTTGGACATGTATATTAATACCGTGTATAAATGCCGATATTTTATTTTTTAAATTTGGCAAGTTTTACATTATATCTAAAAATGTACCGTTTTTACATTATTATGTTTAATTACGTATAACTTTAAGAATTATTAAAATTTTTATACAAAAAATATATTTTATGTCATATCAGCCAAGGTAACGGAGTTGGTTATAGTGCATATGGCAAGTTTCATTAGTCATCGTATCCTCTTCTGAGTTCGAATCTCAGCCCCGGCAGATGCCAATATCGGAGGGAATGGTTGTGTGTCTATGTTTTTTTTAATATGTAACCCCCTCCAGCACAGCTTCTGATTTGGGCTTGTTATATAGTTTTAGTTTGAACTACAAGCTACAGTTAATCTTAAGTTTAACCTTTAATGCCGATTGTACAGACTACTATAACGGCCACCTGAAATTTAACTATTAACTAGTGGATCGCGTATCAGTTGAACTCCAAGCTGCGCTTAAACGCATACGCAAATTGACAAAATAAGATGTTTTTGTTTTTATAACCTCAATAATGTGGTATTTTTTACCAAACTAATCAGTATATTACCTTCTTCTTTTAGCTGGATCCATTTTTAAGGAAAATCTGTTAACATCTCGGTTAACATATATTTTTGCAAAAACAAAACCGCTCGGGAATCGGGAGTTGTTAACTGATAGTGAAAATGGACAGAAGTATTGGTAACTTTACATACAGTAACGTTTGCATAAAAGAAAAGTTTGCTAGAACGGCCATGCTGCAACTAATCTAATTTAAACTTAAACTTCAGATCAATCTTAAGTTTAAACACGAATCCCATATAGCTGGGCCTTAGTGATTGTCTAAGTTATGTGGGGTGTTTTACGTTTTTTGTATTTTATCACTATACAGGGTGGGGCAATAGTACGTCAGACTTCGATATCTCGAGTTCTATGATAGCTAAAACCTTTAAATTTAATTTAAAAACATAAGTAAACTAGATAAAAAAGTCTATAACCGGAAATTGTTTTCGAACATACTACTATGCCGAGACGATTATACAGCGTTAAGTAACATTTTTTTAAATGAAATGTCACGTATATTAGAACATTTTCTGAAACCTCTTTATGGTCTCCTCTCACTCCTGTATTAATATTGGCTTTCTCCCAACCACTTGGATGTAATGATTTTTTTTATTGAAATTATATCATTTAAAATATCACTACAATCACAACTATAGATTTTAAGAAAAAAATATATTAGTACCAGTTATGTGACATCTGTTTTATGACAGTCAGCGATTGTCACTTCCTAAAAGTATACAGGGTGGCCGAAAAGGATTTTTAAATATACAAATTTTTGAACTGAATTTTCTCAATTTTTTTAAATGAAATATTGTTGGACGATGTGATGTAGGATTGAAAACAGAAACATTTTTTGTACATACATTCCTATGACTATTTGTGACCATTTTCAATTTATAGAACAATAACTGCAAAATTCAGTAATAAAAATTAATAATGAGGGTTTTTTTCAAATAATTCAAGAGAAGGTATTATAATAAGCGTGTTACATGATGCCCACAAAAACATCATACCAACAACAACCCAAAAGTGAAAAAAGTGAAAATGGCTGAGTGTCATCACACAGATGTCTCGTAATTGGCAGTAACATATTTTTTCTTAAAATCGATAATTGTGACTGTGGTGACTTTTTTAATATACACATGTAAATGGCATAATTTCAACAAAAAAAAATCATTAAATCCAAGTGGTTGGAAGAGAATCAACAATAATACAGGAGTGGAAGGAGGCCACAAAGAAATTTCAAAAAATGTTCTGATATACATGGCATTCTATTTAAAAAAAAATGTTAGTTGGGCTTGTAGAATCGTCTTGGCTTACCCTGTATATTAGAAAATGATTTTATGGGTTATAGACTTTTTTATCTAGTTTATTTATGTTTTTGAATAAAGTTTCTAGCTATCATAGAACTCGACATATTGAAGTCTGACGCACTATTGCCCCACCCTGTATATCTTAATAAAATAATTTATAAATATCATTTGTTTGCAACAATTAAATTTCGATATTTGAAACAAGTGCCTTTAAAATCACAACGAATAGTCCAAGACATTTGAGGAAATTGTATTTTTAATACATATAAAAAAAGTAATGAGAAGGAAACGATGAGAACTTCACGGGAATATGCAATGCAATGCACTTGACCCTTGCAATCCCCCTCCACACCATGGATACAGTTTATTATTTTCCAATTATTTATTTCTTGTGTTATTTCGATTATTTTTGATAAAACTGTTATTTATTTATAGCATGGCTATTTCTTATGCGAGTATTATCTTATATGAATAAATTTTAATTATGTTGATAATAATAATGAAAATACCATTTATCAACATTTTTTGTAATAACAAAAAGTTATTGTTCTGATCCTTTAATAAAGTTTTACCTTATTTTATATGCACATGCGCATTTATTATTTCCTGAAATATTTTCTTTTATTAAAATATTATCATGTGCAAAAAAACACCGTAAATAATGACAACATTAGGTGGTAAATCGTTTACATATATTAAAAATTTCAGTGGACCCAGAACACTACCCTGTGGAACACCGTGCTGTACTGACAACGTCGACTAAATTAAAAAAGCAGTTTTTCTGTTTTGATTGGCCTATTCCCACTAAGTTGTAATATCAGCAGGTCACTAAACCAAAAAATGGTAACGCCGATTTTTCCAGTTCTTTGTAGTTTTTCAATTTTGTCCTTTTATCCATTTTTGTAGGAAACCTTTAAAATTGCAGGTATAATAATAATTTTGTACTTCTGCAACTAATTATCTTTTTTTTATACCTAGAATGACGAAAAAAAATTTCACCAAAAAAAGCCATTCTCTTTTAAAAACTCTTAAAAGTATTGACAACCTTATACCCCTTAATCTATTAATTTAAATCTGCCCTATAACAACTACTTACTTCACTGTGAAAATTAATTTTTTAATTTCACTAATGCCGGTTTTTTCCTCGTAAACTAACCCATCGAATATATGAAATCAATTTCATTATCGTTTTTATGAAATCATATTGATCACATACGAGTAGTCAATAATTATTTTACAGTAATGTATTGTATCGTAATACATTTTACTATGTACCATAGCTATTGTCGATTATATAATTTAACTTTGATATTACAAGCCTTGTGAGTCTCCATTTTCTATTATGCATATATCATTAAAATAATTGGTTCTAAACAAAAACCCATAACTTTAAATAAATCAATACTAAACATATACTCAGCCTCAATCAGGTAGCCACATATGAAACGTTTTTCATTATAATAACTTGAAATAAGGTTTCTATGCGTTCAAGACATACATCAAGTTGATAATGGACCACCTACAATCCACAAAAAAAATTCCAAAAAGAAATTAATAAATATTCAGTATATTCTGCACAGGTTCACATCTCTTTTTTGAACTTTCAGTTTTGATAACTGTTTCAAATCCGTTAGGTCCCAATTGGCAGGACGATCACGTGTTTTCTGGTAAGTGATTCAAGCGGCATTCTTGAGCAAGTAAAATGCAATTATTCGCTATAGTCCGAGCTTATTTATCTCTTTGTATCTGATGGGCAAAACGCTGGACTCGTGTTTATTCCCCATATAGCAAATGTCATCTTGTTACAAAACTCACTGCCTCATTGATCTTCGACAGCTATTCGACTTTTTCGTAATATTCTAGAAAGTTTGAAATGGAGTAAGTAGAAGGTGGCTACAAAGTTAGTCTGAATTAGCACATAATGAATTTAATCGCAATTATGTTTAGGTAAATATCTATGAAAGATAAATATATTCTGCAAGTAGTCTGGGTATTTAATATGAACCAAGAAAATTGGGAAAGCTATAAAAAATCATGCAAAAAAATTCGTCTGGAATACTATAGCAGAAATTATTCAAAAAAACTAAGTATATACAAGGTGTCCCAGCCTCGCGTCGGCCAAATGTCCTGGCTCTCTTATAAGAGATATCGAACAATTTCAAAAACGGAGTGATAGAGGGCGCAAAGGTGCATAGTTGAAAAATATTTTGAAATATACACGGTGATCCATTTAGGCGTGACGATATAAACTTATGTTTTTTTAAATGGAACACTAGGTATATTATTACTTGTTTGAATTCTCCTTTTTAAGGAAGACTCAAACGATATGCCACTTGATGGGTCTGCGATGGGTCGGTACCATGATATGGGTGAGTTTGTACCAAAAACATGCCAACTTTGTGAGCTCACTGTGACGTAATGGAAGAACATTTTGAGATCTAGATTGTGTCAAAAATTGTCAAACACCCTGTAGTTTACGCTACTGTTATCGGATCTAACGAAATCGGTCATTTTATACGGGTGAGTCAGGAAGCGCCAAAATTATTTTTTCTCATTTTTTTTAAATGGAACTGTATGTTATGACACCAAAGGAAAGCCCTTTGAAAGAGCTTTCCACTGATATAATAGTTCAAGGGTCTATCTATCATGGGTGCCAAGAATTTCATGGCAAAGTGGCACAATTCGAGGTTTATTAAAAAATTACACTCAATTTTCAAATGTTTTGTGAATTTTCGCTGAAATCGGCTCTTTTCAGTAAGACAATTTCAAAAATAATGATATCAACTTATCTGCACCATGATAGTTCTCTGCAGACAAAAAAAAAATCAAGGGAAAAGAGGAAACGAAAACTTTATTTGGAAAGAAACTGGGTGGAAGCACTGGAAATTAAACTAAATGTTCAAAAATGTTCCCATTCTCCCTGATACACAGTCGTAAACGATTTTCAGTAATTCTTTGAACATCGGCTAGTATAGCTATTGAAACATTGCGAAATGTTGCAGCGATTCTTTCCTGCATATCCTCCCTGGTTGTGGGCCTCACCCTGTAGACCTCCTGCTTCACATAACCCCATAGGAAAAAATCCAAAGGAGTTAGGGCTGGAGACCGTGCCGGCCATCTTATGGGTCCTCCACGACCAATCCATTGTTCGCCTCTCCAATTAGTTAAAAAATCTTTACTATTCGATGGTTATGTGGGGGCGCACCGTCGTGCTGGAACCACATGTTCTCTCTGACGTCTTCATCTACATCTTGAAGCAGCCCCTCTAAATTCAAACGCAAGAAATTGTGATATCTTCGGCCATTTAATTCCCCATCCTCAAAACACAACGGTCCAATGACATGGTTGTCTATTATACCACCCCATACATTAATTGACCATCGATTTTGGTGATCCACTTGCCTGACCCAGTGCGGGTTTTCAGTCGCATAATAATGCATGTTATATCGATTTACTGTCCCATTACTGCGCAAGGTAGCTTCATCGGTAAATAAAACCTTTGATGAAAATTGGGCATCTTCGTTAATTTTATTTAGCATTATATTGCAGAAATTAATACGATTTTGAAAATCTTCCACATAAAGGTCTTGGTGTAGTTAAATGTGATAGGGGTGATATTTGTATTTATTGATGATACGATTTACAGAAGTTTTACTTACATCGGTTTGTTGTTCAATTTCACCACAACTTATGTGAGGATTCTCTTGCACATGAAGCAAAACTGTCAATTAGTGTTCTTCCTTATTTACAACCATGTTCCTCAATTTTCTTTTTGGTATAACACACATTACCAGTGTTCTCAAATATTTCTTTCAAGTTTTTGAATGAGTTGGGATCAGGAGTTCGTCTCTCGGGGTATTTCATTCCATAAATCCTTGATGCCAATAAGCAATTCCTATCAGCTTCTCCCAAACAATATATCATATCAGTTAACTCTTGTTGGGTGAATTTCATTGTTACCCGTTCGTTTATAATGAGAAAAATATCAACACTCAAAATTTTACAACAATAAAATAAACTATTGACAAGTCTGGTACTTTTATGACAGTACCTACTTGATTTCTTTGAATTTATTTCGATAAATTGAAAGTTAGAAGCAATTTGAAATTCTCTACAATTTTTTTTTATTTATTATTTCGATGATACTAGGTACGTGGAACAACAGCTTCCTAAACTTAACAAAAATTTTACTATCTTTCATTGAATTCAAAATAAAAGTATTTTTTGGTCTTATTTTAGAAAAAATGAATTTCACTATTTTAAAGCTGAGAAAAAAATACTACGAAAAGCTACGTTTTATTAAGCACCATTCTAAAATAATAAATCATTTCGCGACAAAATTACGTCGGGCTAGAAAAGACTTGTCATGACATGAATTTATACACGCATTACAGAAAAAAAATTAAATTTATCAGGCGTTGATTATTTTATACTTAAGTATTTTTCTGCACTGAAGTACGGTATTTTTCTCCGAGTATAAGAATAAGTATTTTTGAAATTTTCTTACTGAAAAGCGCCGATTTCAGCGAAAATTCATAAAACAATTGAAAATTGAGCGTAATTTTTTAATAAACCTCGAATTGTGCCAATTTGCCATCAAATTCTTGGCACCCATGATAGATAGACCCTTGAACCTTTATATCAGTGGAAAGCTCTTTTAAAGCGCTTTCCTTTGGTGTCATAATATATAGGGCGTTCCATTTGAAAAAAAATGAGAAAAAAGTAGATTTGGCGTTTCCTGACTCACCCGGTATAAAATGACCGATTTCGTTAGATCCGATAACAGTAGCGTAAACTACAGAGTATTTGACAATTTTTGACACAATCTAGATCTCAAAATGTTCTTCCGTTATGTCACAGTGAGCTCACAAAGTTGGCATGTTTTTGGTACAAACTCACCCATATCATGGTACCGACCCATCGCAGACCCATCAAGTGGCATATCGTTTGAGTCGTCTTTAAAAGGAGAATTCAAATATGTAATAATATACCTAGTGTTCCATTTAAAAAAAACATAGGTTTATGTCGTCTCGCCTAAATGGATCACCCTGTATATTTCAAAATATTTTTTAGACTATGTACCTTTGCGCCCTCTATCACTCCGTTTTTGAAATTTTTCGATATCTCTTATAAGAGCCAGGACATTTGGCGGACGTGAGGCTGGGACACCCTGTATAGGAAAAAGTGTATTTGTAGTAGTACAGCGCTATTAGCACCTGATAGAGAATAAATAAACCAAATTTGGTATGTATGAAATATAATGGCAAGTTACTACCAATGTATATCAAATTTTTCATGAAAAAATACATTAATTTTCTCCCTTTTCTCAGAACTTTATGTTCAATAATATAATAAAATGCAAATTCTCTTACTACTTTTTAAAATCTGCAGTTTACTCACAAATTTAGTGTTGAGTGGTTCGAATTGGCTATTCAGGAGGATTAATCTTACAATTAGAAAATATGTTCCTCAAAATATACGTAAATAATATATAACGGTATATACAGGTAGGTTTTAGATTAATATATATATACGCAATTTCAATTCAGTCGAGTTGTTTCTAATAAAAATTAATAACAAAAACGAACAGTTCTGTATATTATCTTCTTTTCATCTAAAACTGGAGAGATAAAAAACCAATACTCAGCCGACGAAATATACTTTCTGCATCAAGCATAAATGCAGAAACATAAATGTACCTAATTCGGGTATATTAAAATGGTATAATGCAAAATTAGCATTTCAAAAAGCTCAAGTGATGCAACGATAAATTTGACTGGCCAGTACCGGTATGTCATATATTCAACTTTATCTGCCATTGTTGTATGTAAATATGAAATCTCACAGAAACATAGACCAACAAAACTACGTTGGCATCATTGTCTATTTATATATGATTTCCGGCTCTAAGTACATGAATATAATTCGTGTTTTGGTAATTAATTTACATTTTCCAACGTACAATGCTGGGAATTCACTTGTAAACTATTTGCAAAGAGCAGTTTGGGTCAGTTAGAGCTGTAACTTTTCGAAAATGTAATTTGAATTGCACAACAATAAACAATAACATGGTTCGATTTGTTTGACTTAAGATTTATACAGCTAGAATGGTAATTCCACGCTTATGATTAATTGACGGTTAAATAATTCATTAGTATGGTAAAGACTGCAAACCGTGTTTTTGTATTTACATAGTACATAAGTTATTAGTGTACATAATTCTTTTGAAATTGAAGCAAAATTAAAACTGGTATATTTTTTCAAATACTATTGGTTGCATAATTTTCTATTTCTGATTATATCTAAATCAAAAAGAGCAAAAAAGCAATTTCGTACCGCAAGTACTAAATTTGTATATTTTTGGTCATTAAAATAGCATACAACAACAATGTAAATGTTTAAGACTGAGCTTTTCAATAATATGTTAGCTAGTTTTCTTTCAATCTTTTACTAATTTACGATAATCCCATACATAAAAATCCCTCAATCACTTTTCAAGTCAGAAATATGATGCGCTTGTACCAGTAACACTAAGCAATTTACAAAAGAAACATTGTTTTCCAGTATAAAATCTGCTAATTTTAATCTAGCCAATTAACTATCTCATTACCATTATTACCGTCCAAGATAACATTATCGCTAAAGATTATCAGCGTTGTAATTCGATTATAATCAATCCCGATTCCATTGTCAATCAATGGAGCAGGAGATAACGGTGTATTCAATAATTAATATAATATCCCGTATATGATCTGATCCATCATCATACGTGTATAGCTTTAAATTGAAATGTCAAATGGGCAATACTAAACGGGCAGTTCGCAAATTGATTGTGATGATTAGTTTTATCAGAAACGAGGGAGCTTGTAAAGAGCATAATGCAATGTGTAATTTTAAAATTATATATTAAAATTACTTTGTCATTATAATTATTTAAACGGTCTTTATAATGTCTGAAATGTTTCTCAAGAGGCTATAAAAGTACATCACCTTTATTGTCTCTTAAAATTGCCTCTGCTGATTTATACTGATTTAAGACAATATTATTTAGAAAAACAGATTTTAGAAAAAATAATAAATGGCATATACAAAGTGTTTAAAAAGAACACGAAAAAAAATCCAGAAGTTGCTCTACTCAATCTGTCTGTTTTTATATTATGTCAAAGTCAGGTAAATGTCATTTTGCCGACTTTGCAAACTCGTTCGACAGATTGGACCATGGTATTTTGTTTAAAAAACTGAGTCTATTCGAATTGTCTACAACTCTGACGACGATTTTTATAACTTATTTACATAAGGTTTATTGTTTATAGTTTATCACAAAATTTCATCCTTGTTCATCTATACACTTTTTACATCACTTTAAAGTTAAACTACATATTTTCCTTAATATATTTCTGTTAACAGCTTCCAAGTATTTCTTACTTGTTATATTTTCTGATGGTTCAAATTCATAGACTTCATTATTTGTATGCCTATAAATATAATTTAAAAGTCTACAATCTGGAGACCTTGCTGGCCATAGAGTGTTTCTATTATTTGCAATAATTTTGTTACTACATCGTGTTACTATGTCGCTATTTTGTGCTGGACAACCATCATGATGAAACCGAATTTTGAAAATATATTCTACCGTAAGGCTAAGAGCTGGTATTATTTGGTCTTGCAATATTCTTAAATAATTTGCACCGTTCAAATTATTATTATAAATAAATGGCTCAGTTATACGATTTTCAGAAAGTTTTTTTATAAATTGTCATAATAAAAAATTTAAATAAATTTACCTATGATGAAGACTTATATGAGTTTAGTCAATGTTCCAGTCTGTTTATTCATTGTTATTGTTTATATTAATAATTGTTTACACTTTGTTTATATTTATAAGTGTTCAAATTATCAATTTATAAGAAAAACTTAAATTAAATAGTCCTGAGGGTATCTTTAAATAAAGACGAAACATCAATCATTGGTTTTCTTTATGAATCCAAAAAATTTTAAATCTAACAATAAGAAAAGTTTTACTAACCCAGATATATCTGAGTTTTTATTATTTTAATTATGTTTTTTTGATACTGATTTCATTAAAAGTGTGTAAATAGGGAAAAAAATAATAATATTTTAACAAATACTTTCGGAACTGCTTTTTAAAAAGACAATAGGAAAATATGCGTACAAATTGCATTGTTTATTTTTACAAGGAATATTATTAAAAACTACTTAAAACTAAACAAAGAACTAAAGTCAAAATATTTGAAGTAAAATAAAATAAACCTTACTAATTGGTGGCGCAAAACACCGATATGTAGATCTACTTTACATTTTATACATATTGTTTTAACTTTATTATGACACAATTTGCATCTGGTCTGTTTTTCCTACTAGATGATTCATACGATCAAATCTTGAGACAATATTTTTAAGTGCCGAAGGTCTTTCTCCTTTTCTGCTTTCTGATTTCTCCAAGCAAGCAATAGTTATTCTTCGTCTAAAAGTAAGATGATCTAGTTTTCCTCTCTGTATTTTGTGCAATTGCCATCCATAAGATCCAAACCAAATACGATCAAGCAAAAATACCATTTTTTACCACGAATTTTTGTTTTTAAAAAGCTAATATTCTGGTCGCAATGGTCGATCCCACCCATATTTTTATTATATTTGTGAATATTTTGAGGTTGTTTTACACTTTTTTCTTGTCTTTTTTGCTATACCTTAAAAAATTCTGCATAGGATTTGCTGCAATGGCATTTGAAGCAATACCCACTATATTATTATCATACCATCTTGCTAAAATAATGTTTTTATCCTTTAGTGACTGGTACTCGTAAAATCGCCTTTCTTTCTTTTTGACTTCTGCCATACTACTTACTGGACAATTTGCACCCCGATTCTCCCGAATGGTTTATGTTTCATGAATTCCTTTTTGCGACAATGCTTCAAGTAGGAGAATAGTGGTAAAAAAAATTGTCAAAAAAAAGACGATAGAGATGATAGCCACCTGAACGAATTACATCGGCATAACAGATGGGCCCAAACCAAAATCTTTATAAGAAGTCTTGAAAACTGATTTAGATCCCTAATTTGGCTGTACCCAGCTTACGTAGCCATTACTAGTATATTCCATCCAAACTTTTTAGCCAAATCCAACTGGTTTATTCAAAATGCAATGCTTGCATCCATGCTCTCCAAAATATGAAACCATACATTCGTCAATGCTATAATTTTCAGTCGGAACTGCAAATTCGAACATTTTTTATTTATTGTATGAAGAAATGATCGAATCTTGGCAAATTTATCTGCTTTATCTAAGTTGTCATTATCAGTGAAGATTTGACATTATAAATTCAAATCTTGTTCGTAAAACAAGTTCATTGTGAGTGTCCCTTGTGGTTTCCCAAAACATCTCTCTTCAGAGTAGGGGCATATAGTCGCTAATAAGTTGAATTGCAAAAAATTATTTAATTTCATCGGCTGTCACATCATCCGTTTTATTTTTCTTGAAAGCCTACAGGTTTGTGTACTTGACAAACAAGTCAACTATTTCAACATCAAAAAAATTACAGAAAAGTTCCATTGGTGATAAATTACTTTGTGCGTTAGGAAACACTGGCCATTGGACTTCATTTGATTTTACGTCATTGCTACTAAATTTTAAATTTTCTGCAACCAAGTTGTACAATAGAGAGCGGTATATTATCATCTTCTTCGTCATCGTCAAGGGAAGTACCGATTTCGGTCTCGGCTCTAAGCTGGCTTCCTGGCAAGTTATTTGTCGATACAGAATCCTCATCAGTTATATCTTCGCAATCATGTTATAGCTACTTCATTGGTACTGTTCTCCAAGGCACTGGGTTCGTCATCTTCTTCGAAAGCAGCTAATAAATGGCATAGAAGCCGTGGGAATCAATGTAGATTATCCGCATGTTGCCTTAAAAACAATTTTCTCAAAAAGTTGACCTAAGATCTCAAAACCTGAAAAAATGGAGTTTCCAGTGTACAAAAGTAACTGCCGACTGTATCCTCCTACAAACATGCATACAAGATAACCTGTATTAAAATGTTCCAGGTATTTTGAAATGAATTCAGTGCAAACCTCTTTGTAAAAATATATGTTTTTGAAGATTAATAAATAAAATAAATACTAATCGAGTTTTTCTATCAAATATAATGGTCACCCATTATTAACAATTGACAACCAATCATAAATAAATTTGGTCAGAGAATTTTTTTATGTATATACTTGTTTTCAACGGGACTTAATTGTGATGGATCCTTTAATTTTCGGAAACATGGACGTTCGTTCATATTGTGACAGAAAATGATTGATCGATTTACTGATTCTATTCATAGTACTTGTTTTCTAATAAATTAGAATAAACTGGGCGTCAATTATAGCTTATCAGATGTTCAGAGCATAAGTTTCAATGTATTAACTAGTTTGTCAATTCGAATTTATGTTCAAAGTATGAAGAAAATATTTATTAAATAAACGAAAATTAATATAATTTCTTAGTCATCAAAAAAATATAATATGAAATGTTATATTGCGAATAATATTTGTGCAAATATAAAGTGTAATTTTATTAGAATATTATGGCAAAAAATGTAGCTATTATTAAATACGACAAATTAG
This sequence comes from Rhamnusium bicolor, assembly GCA_029963845.1. Classification (NCBI taxonomy): domain Eukaryota; kingdom Metazoa; phylum Arthropoda; class Insecta; order Coleoptera; family Cerambycidae; genus Rhamnusium; species Rhamnusium bicolor. The sequence continues at coordinate 5,163 of JANEYF010001519.1, read as the reverse complement.
AATAATTATCAAAATATTTCCAACTTATCATCAGCAGCTGTAAAGTAGATGCCGATTTCCTCAAATTTACAACAGAAAATTTCAATAATGAACTACGGAAAATTTCAGATATAATCTATTTGTTTTGATTGTAAATTTTTGTTTTCGGTCAGCCGAAATCCCCGCAAAAAAAACCTATTAATATTAATTGATATTAACGGTCAAGAAAAAAAAAAAAAAAAATAAAAATAAATATATATATATATATATATATATATATATATATATATATATATATATATATATATATATATATATATATATATATATATATATATATATATATATATATATATATATATATATATATATATATATATATATATATATATATATATATATATATATATATATATATATATATATATATATATATATATATATATATATATATATATATATATCTATATTTTTTATATATATATATATATATATCCATGCTACGTCAAACCGTCCGATTTATGTTGAAACAACGTTATTCCATCCCAAATTATATACATGTGGATCTATACGTTCGTTAAACTATCCTGCGATGTTGCCGCAACTAATTTGTATGTTTCCTAATAATGATCTAATATTGTGAATTTATGAACGTCTTCTTTTATTTGTATCGGGATTGGAAAAATATAGGTGATAACTGTGTGAGGGATCAAGATTTTCGGAAAATAATCAGCAGTAAAGCTGCAATTGTGGAGTATGGGTTTTATTCGAAATGTTTGATTTTCCTAGGACATTAACTATTTATATTTTTTAAATGAGACCAATATGTTTTCTTCATGGGATGAGAAAGAGGGCTGTGTTTTAAAAATACCACACCTTGGTATCGATTTTCTTTTGTTTTGAGAGATAATAGTTAATAAGTTTAAAAATGGTGATTTGCTTGTTTTGCAAACTGTATTATTTCTGACTTACATCAGGGATAATGTGTTATATATTAGTAACAAAATTTCTGTCAAAATAACCTAAAATTTTCATTTGTCTCCAATTTTTGCAGGCCGTCATATGAACAAATGAATTTAAATATATTAAGTTTAGTTTCTTTAAATAAACGAACATAAGAAAAGAAACCGTCATTTGCTGACGGCCTGCAAAAATTAAAGAAATTTGTGATTATTTTAACTAAAATTTAATTGTTGTTTGCTTAAATATACAGGGTGGGGCAATAGTGCGTCGGACCTCGATATCTCGAGTTCTACGATAGCTAGAAATTTTTAAAAAAATTGCAAGTAAACTAGATAAAAAAGTCTATAACTGAAAATTACTTTCGAACATACCAAGGCGAAATTACAGGATCAAGTGCCTTTTTTTTTAAATGGAATGCTATGTATATCAGTACATTTCTTGAAGCCTCTTTCTAGGCTCTATTCATTCCTATATTATTATTGGCTATCTCCCAACCACTTTGATGTAATGAATTTTTTTGTTGAAATAATGCCATCTGCAGATGGATATTAAAAAAATCACCACAGTCACAATTATGGGTTTTAAGAAAAACTTATGTGAATACCAGTTGCGAGACATCTAATTAATGTTTTTGAATCATTTTCATTTCTAAAAATGTACAGGGTGGCCAAAAATTAATATTCAATCAAGAACTATTTAAATTGAATTTTCTCAATTTTTTCAAATGAAACACCTTGTATATTTTTCGACGATGTGATGTAGAAATGAAAAACGAAAAATTTTTGTAAGTACTTCCCTATGGCTAATTGCAACCATTTTCGTTTTATAAATAAATAAGTGTCAAATTCAAGAATAAACTTAAAAAAAAAGGTTCCCTCAAATAATTCATTAGAAAAATTTATAATAGGTGTTCGACGTGTTGCCCATTTTGATTGACACATGTCTTTACGCAATTTTGAAATGAGGCTATTTAGTGGGACGATTTAGTGGGACCATTTCCATTGAAATGAGTAAATAGCATTTAACCAGTCCTTTACTGTAATATTTTTTTGTACATTTTTTTGCTGTTTTCGTTATTCGACAAGCAATAAAACCTCAGTTTGGTATAAATTGTCGTGTACAAAGGAGCATTTTCATACTTATCGGTCGTTAGTTACAATTTGTATTGAATTTAAAATATTTGGAATTTTACAATATGAATTTTAATAAAGCGGAACTTGTAGACATGACTTTTGTTTTGGGCGAGTCAGACAGAAATTGTTTACTTGCCAATAGAATTTATCACCAACGTTATCCTGAAAGAAGGCTGGAAACTGGAAATGTCGGATATAAAAAAAGTGGAAGAATAAAACGTGTTGTGAACGAAGAAAATGAGTTTTCTGTGGTGCTGGCAACAGTTGAGAATCTCCATGTTAGTCAAGAGAAGTGACCTCATTAGTAGGAATAAGTAGACGGTCTGTGGGTCCATTCTAAAAAACAAATAAGTTGTGTGCATATTATATTCAAATACACCAGGAATTATCTGATGACGATTTTCAAAAGCGCCTACAATTTTGTAATTGGGCCAGAGGTAAAATGCAAGTTGATGTCAACTTTTTCAATAATGTTTTATTCACTGATGAGGCAACTTTTCATAAAAATGGATTTGTTAATAGGCACAATTTCCATTACTATGCTTCGGAAAATCCTCACTTTTTATGCAAGTTGATAACCAACACAGATGGTCTATAAACGTTTGGGGAGGAATTATTGGAGAACATGTAATAGGGCCACATTTCTTTGCTGGTACATTGACTGGAGCTATTTATCTTCATTTTTTGGAAAACTTTCTGCCACAATTATTGGTAAATCTCCCTGGAAGAATTCGAAATAGGATGTGGTTTCAGCACGATGGTGTTGCCGCCATATTTTTTTTAATTATTTTATCCAATTAGTTAAAATGTGTCATGTGGTATTCAGTTCTACACATAGCCAAATCGTGTTTTTAAAAAATATAGGATTGAACTGGGGAAAACTTTTTTTTAAGTCATAAAAATCGCCTGGTACAAACAATTTTTTTTATGGATACGAAAACTACATGAGTCAATAATAAACAATATGTAAAACATTTCTGGGCACTACTGCATTGTTCTTATAAAAACTAACAAAATATTGTACCAAAATGTTGAACAAAATCGAAGAATAAATTTGTGTTTTTACTTACTAAATCTATTATTTAGACTAACAAAAGTATAGATTTAAATCAATACAATGATTAATAAAGTACATTTTTTAGAATACGAGCCCGTACTTTTAGTAAAGTATATTTTTCAAATTTCTTTAATGAATGTACATTTTAATTTTTCATATTTTGTAAATTAAAGACAATACTAAATAATCAGAATTTAAAATTAATTACCTGAAATTAATTGTTTGACATTGTACATTATCTTGCTAAAACGAATTGAAAAATTTCGCTGGTTTTTTATTTTAAACAACTTTCAAAACTCAGATTTATTTAATACGGATAACATTTTAAAATATTGAATTGCACTAAATACAAACAGAACAACAATAATTATAATTGATGACAAAGAAAACACAACTACACAACAAGATATTTTAACACTAAATTACAAGTGGCTAAAAATAAAAAAGAAAGCAGGCATTTTTTAGTAGCATAATAAGGAAATAATGTTTGAAATATTAAAATAAAATGCAATGCCGATTATTTAGTAATTCTTTTAAATGGCAAATAATGAAAAATTAAAATATAAAAAGCTGTTTATTAGTGGTGATTAGTTGAAGCTGAACTTCAATAATTAAAACAGGTTTGACACTGGAAACAGGATTTTCCAAAAATAACAACGGAAAAAGAACATTTGAAAAATATCAGGTCAAAAATATCATTTGCTAAAACATTTAAATAATGGAAACAGTTAAATAGTATCAAATCATTTATACAGAGAAAAAGTTTCTAAATAGTCAGACCATCCAAAGGCTATTTTTTTTTTTTAATTTTAAGGGGTAAAAATGTTTGAGATAAACCATTTAAAGGGGTAGTTTGATCTACCCCCTTAAAATGGCGCGAGGTAAGTGGTAAGTAGATATAAAATGTATATCTTCAGAAATAAAATGTATGTAAAATTTCAAGATTCTATATCACTAAGCAATCAAAAGTTATTAAATTATAATAGCATTTCACCACTTTCTTTAAATAGGCTCATTTTATTTAATTAATTAAATCACTATTTAAATAAACCTACTTTTAGCATTTAGTTAAGATAAAATATTTAAATGATACGAGTTATTTCAAAATTGTTTAAATTAATTTAGTTGGAAAAAGCAGTTTAAATAACGAAAAATAGTTATTATTTTAATAATAACTCGTCTCTGACTCTACATGATTAATATCTTTACGAAAAGTTTCTAGTCAGTGTACTTTCGCTCGAAATCCACAAGCTGAATATGAGGGTGAATTTTCTTTATACTACTCGGTAGATCCTTAATAGTTCAGTAGAAAGTGTTTCCACCAACCTTTATAACAAAATTTTAAGAGTAAACTATATCAGAAAAGAATGTATAAATATTTTTAAATAAGATTTACATATAATTTCTATCGCTTCAGAAAATAGGACCTCTCATTTATGTAGTCCTTGGACGATTTTTTTTCCACCAAGTCAAATGGTAATAAAATACCAGACATCTATTAGTCAATTTTTTCATTCCAAGACTGTCAATAACATAAGGAATGAGAGAAAGATGGATGTTAATGGGCATTTAGAAAAGATTTTAATTTATTATTTAAAAAATAAATTAATGAAATAATACATATTTACCTCGACTTAAACAAAGTTTCTCCATAGCACTTCAAAACTTCTGTAACAAGTATTAGAACGTTAGACGATCCTCACATGTTTTCTTAATCCAAGTTGCCAAATCTCCGGATGGTTTAGTGTCGACAAAAGCTATGTTGGAATATACAGTGTATACAATTTACGATGCTAGCGCTCAAGTGGATATACTTGACACTACCATTATATACAAATCCTATGAACCTTACTTTAAACTATCCACCTAAAATTCAGTAATGTAATATAGAACGCTTAACAACGTCAATACGTGTGAAAACGTTAAACCGTCCGATTATCGGAAGGTTTAAGGTCTTCGGATAGTTACCGTCGGTAAATTAATATACGCTGGACTGGTTTAACGCAGCATAGACAAACGTATATATATATA